>CM031240.1:247442924-247759868 GCA_018340775.1 Taxus wallichiana var. yunnanensis | reverse complement strand
TATTTATGAATATTTTTCTTAGTTGAGAATACTATATGGTATTGACTCTGGAGTCCTTGAAACGTAATTTATGTTTTTTAACTTCAGAGAAGTTTTGTTGTGAGTAATCAATTGGGATTCTTGAATTATTGTCGTATGAATTTGAATTCAATCGAACCTCGATATGAGTAATCGTTGATTTCGACATCTTTAAGTCTGTCTTTGATATGCTGCGTGTTGGCTCGATTCCCGATTTAAGTCCTCGTTGTGCATGCATATCATATAAACTCTTTCTTAATATTGTTGTGTTATGTTCAGTTCGATTCTGAAGAATTAAGGGATGGGTTTTCTTTACAAACTTGACTCTGTTTGAGACCCTGTTGCATTTTGTAATAGCTCGACATCGGATGAAACTTTGAGGAAATTATTGATTTGGAATCGGCTTCTAATATAAGTCCTTGCTGTATAATCGTAGGGATTTGATTTAGTTGAATGAAGCTGTGCATGTTTGTGTTTCGACTCAGTGTGAATGTCACTGTATTTACATATGGAACGTCATTTGTTTTAGTGTTATCTAGTCTCATGATTGACTGTGATAAAGAGCTCCTAGTTGCTGTGCCATGTTAGATGATGGCGTTGGGTATATTCATGTTGATGAATGATATGAAAAAGATTTGTTGAGTCTGTTATGGTTGGATTATTTACTATTGCTTGTCGCGAGAGCTCTTGTATTGCTTAATAGCTACAGGTGATTTTTATAAGTGGATTTAGATGAAACTGTAGTTCTTCTTATAATCTTAATCGTTTAGTCGATGCATGCGTAAATGTAATTGCGCTATTCTAGAGGAGTTGGTATAGTCGAGTAACATGATTGATATAGGAATCGATTGACTGCTTTTCTTCTCTTCTAGACTCAGAAATTATATGTTGATGTATAATAAGTGGAATAAGAAAATTCTCTCTCTCCTAGTCAGAAACCTTGTGTGCCTTCTTCTTGTATCCTTTTGTGATCTCTACGGTAAGGGCATAACAAGAATAAACTGCGTGGTATCAGATGGAGAGACCGGTATAAAGTGTGTGTTGCTATATAAATAGGTATACTTGTCAATACCATTGAAATGTGTTATGATGATAAAAGAATTAAGACAAAGGAGCTTGTTGAGTGTTTTAAAAACTCGCCTTTGAGTAATTTTTAGAAACATTCTTGTAGGAGTATTGCTGTCTTTGAATGGTTGTATTCATTGTTCTTAGTCTCTAACATATAAGATGAATTATCTAAAAGGCATTAAGGATTAATTGACATCTATAATACGAGTTATGCTCAAGGTCATGTTAGAAATATAAGAAGATGAATAGCCTGATTTATGTTTGAATTTGAAGAAATGATTTCATTTAAACAAGTTGTTTAATGAGAACAATTGGTGGATTGCAATTGTTTTAAGAATTAGTGTTATCATGCCTGGGCCACCGAATCGACCCGTGTTGACAATTTTTGCAGATGGTTGCCGTAAGTGGTAAAGGCACGCAGATCTGATATGATGTTTAGATTGTTTAATTTGGTTTTATGATGAATTCCAACTTGATTCTCTAAATGTACTACTTGAAGAAAGATGTTCTTTTGCTGTTGAATATTGTATCAAATATGCTGAATGCATAAATTGTATTTGATTAGCTTAGAAATGAATGAAATGAGGGAATTGTTACTTATGTGTTTGCATTCATATCTTGATGGATTGAACTTCTTCAGGTTCAAATGATTTTAAGAGAATTTTTATTATTGTATACCTTGGAGACATTTGGGATTCTCTAAGTAAACTTTGTAAAGACTATGTGACTGAATACTTGTAAATGTTAGTAGTTCTGTTATGTTCTATCTAAAGCTAAATTGGAATTTAGATCATTGTCTTTTGAGAAGCTAAGGTTAAAATAAACCTCAACAGGAAGCTGAACGGGAAGAATAAATTATTACTCCCTAATCTTGATCTAAGTCAAGACAACGTTTAATTTGATTTTGAATCACTATATCTTAATACTAATAAGTAAGATATATTTCAGTTTTGAGAACTGATATAAACCTAAAAGGGTATGGTTAGCAACCTTATGAGAAGACTTAGGGCTATTGCCCAATTTTGTTGATTTAGATTACTATGTATCAATGAACTCCTTGATGAGACCTCAAATCTTAATAACTTCTCTTTGTGAAATGGGTCTTAATAAGAAAGGCAATTCTAAGGTGAGGAACCCAGGGGTTGGGAAAAGACTACCCTAAAAGGAGCGTCTTAAAGTATAACTTTAACTCAACGTAAGTAACACCTTAAAGTTAAGTAGATCTTTTCGAGGTGGATTTGAAGGTTGATGGCACAAGTCAACTGCAGGGTTGTACCTTCGAGAAGAATAGGATCTTCTCGAAGATACAACAATGCAGGTGACTTATGACGACACCCTTTGCATTGATCATTAAGATTTACACCTTAAACTCGAACAAGTTTTACTCTGGGACTGGTTAGGAACGTGGTCATGTTATAAGGCTGCCCCTGGAGACTCGGGGTATCTTGACACATAGGGTTAACTAGGGTTGACCCAGTATGTTAGCGTATCCCTAGTCCTCGAGAGCATCCTTATAACATTGTCATATTATTAATCCATTCCTGAGTGAATAACTTGGGGCAGGGGAGGCTGACAGAAGTTAGTATAAGACATTCTACATAACATAGGAATGGGGTGAAGGACGTATTCCAGATTGATGAAGTATGCCGTCAAGGAATACGAGACATAAGCATTATGTTTCAAATCTTTGGCTAAAGTATCACAAGTCAGCTGATTACGCTTTCCTATGTCACCTAGTCTCGAGGGACGAGATGCCGATGAATAATGGTAAAAATTATTCGATAGGTTCCTTGACAGAGCATTCTAAATCTTGATTAGGGAAGAGAACCGCAAGAGTGATGTGTTAAAATAAAAACGCCAAATCTTTGATACTCATGAATAGATCGGTAGATTAATGAGTCATGGAATGAATAGATCTGAGGTAGTCCAAGTCATCACAAATGCATATGGTTATCTATTATAAGAATGATTGTTATGATCCGAGAGTTCTAAATTATGTATTTAGAACTAGGATGCACCTATCAAAAATAAATTAAAAATTCTTTTCTAATGTACTAAACCGAGGATGTTACATCCCAAGATTCTCCTGGAACCACCAAGCTCCATCCACATTGAGAATATGGAACCCCAAATGTTTGAAATTATGAAATTTGGGCTTTGGACTTCGGACATTTGTTTGTGTTTTACCAAATTTGCCTCCATAACCTCTGAAAAGGTAATCCTTGAAATGACTTCCCGATCCTGAAATGTTCAAATCGATTCACTTCTCCAATTCTTACCTCAATCTCACCTTTTCATTTCATTTTTAACATGATTCATTACGAGCTCCTGCATCCATGTTTTAGTGAACATTGCTTACTTCACTTTCCAACGACACCCAAACTATGTGAGCTCACCCTCTCAAGAAACTTTTCATCTATCTCATAGCTTGCCCATGTCAAGCTAATCCTTTCTCTTCGAAGAACCTTGACATCATGCATCAAATAAGGCATTGTTCACCTACCCTATCGAGCCATGTTTTGAACTCCTTCCTCTTTACATACTTGGTCGACCTATGAACTTACCAATTTTCAGCCTCAAAACATTCGCGACTTGTTATTCTATTGAACCACCCTTCTCAATCGATTCAAAAGAAGACAAAAAAATCCATCTAACATCTAATAATCACAGATCCATTGGCTTAACCAGGTCATGCATTTACTCAACCTCACCAATTTCCTTTGACAAGTTCATTTCATGACAAGCTAGACGCCCATCACCCCGCTCCAACCTATTAAACTATAATTGAGTCAACCCTTCTTTGTGTATTTTCCTAAATTTCTAGGGCAAGTGACATGCCATTATCTCCTCTATTCAAACAACTTCACTATTGCTCATGGCCCGAGTTTTGAATGAGCTCGACTGAGCTCATATTACCCTGCCAATATCTTTATTGATCCTGAGTCTTCTCGCCATGATCTCAAACACTCTAGAGCTCCAATTTTTGATTTTATCCTCGCTTGAGTTCCAATGCCATTGTTCTTGAGAGCGGCAGTAACACTCTTGAGCTCATTGTTAGCAACCATTAAGTGACCATCGAGATCGAGATTTCTATACTTGCATCAAAATTTTGAACCCTCGAGTGTTGATCCTCAAGCTCGAGCTCCTTGTTAATTTATAGGGCTTACTTTATATTACCTCAAACTTGGCATTCCAACTATGTGATTTTATCTATGAGAAAAATAGCTTATTGTCTCTTTCCCAAACTCATGGCTTGTGAGTTGATGCCATCTCTATTATGTCAAGTCATCTTTGAGTTGTGAATTTGTTCTGAGTTCCTACATTTAAATGATTAGCTTATAACACTCATCCCTCACCATAAACGAATCACATTCTAATATTTGGTGGTCCATCTACCTCGACTTAGACTATAGCTTGTTCTCGCTTAGATGCACAGTGTTAAAAGCTTCCAAGATCCTTCATTACATCCACTTGTGAGTTGTGAGTTGACTTGACTGTTGCATCATTTTAATATCTCGATTCATATTACCCTGCCGCTTGATGGCCCCATTGATGAGCTTGAACATAACTCACTCCTATGTGTATTTGATCCTGTATGCTTTCGAGCCACCGCTGTACTCACTATTGAGCTTGGTTATGAACTCATCTTTTCCCTCCTTGCTAGGCCAACTTATTTTGTGAGCTCTTCACTTGAGACTCCCAACCTAGCTGAACCAAATAAAATTCGATGTTGAGCTCGCCCTCACAAACACCTTAGGTAGATAATTCATCATGAACTTCCCGATTGATCATGAGCTCAAACCCGAGAAAAGCTAGCTTTCTTGACATAGAAGGGCTCAAACTCATTGTTTACATCAGCTCACTAAGTTGTCTTGTTCAATGGCATGTTTGACTATTTTTGAAATTTTGCTCTAAAATTTTGGGTCTTATGGAATTTTCTCTAAATCTAAGGATCATAAAGGTACAATAAAACCTTATCAACATAATTTAATTATTTTAATCAATTTATACCCATGATGATCAAAATTTGTCCCAAAATGACCAATGTCCTATTTTGAGTACACCTTGATCTTCTTCAAATTGAGAAAGAAAAAAAATTAGAAATGATCCCGAAGACTTTGGTAATGCCATAGATGTGTCTTAACACAAAAATTTTCTTGTAGGTCTCGAATGTTTTATGAAAAATAATTTTTCCCTAGGGTCTACTAGACATCCTCTTTGTGAAATTTTACCAAGTGTGGAAAAATTGATAAGAGGACCCACTATGTGGTGAAATTAAACATGGAGGAAAAGACACCCCTCCGTTAAAAGAGTGTTTTGATGCTGGATGAGGTCCTTTGAATAATAAAGAGGGGGATCACCCTTCAAATACATAAGTTTTGAATTCCGTGTCATTAAATTATTATTTTTGACTTCCACTTACACTCCTCTTCCGCCACATTTCACTCTCGTGTTGGCTAGTTTACCGTGTCGGGTCTAAATGATGACCAAAATTTGACCAGCGATAGCTTGAGCATACGAATTCCATTTTCAATGTTCCGTACCATCATAATTCTCAATAAATACTCTAAAAGAGTTGATGAATCATATCGAGAAATTGTGCACCATGGTGAAGTTGCATTGTAGTTGAATCATAATGGCTCCAATGTAATCACAAGGAAGAATTGATCAATCAACTGAATAACTCAATTCTGATAAAAAAACTTGCACATGTAGAGAAATATAGTATAGTGTCTTGGCATACTCATAAATTTCAAATGAAGGGATACATATAGGGTGCTGAGTAACCCTAGTGCAAGACACACAAGAACCCCTAAACCTAACCTAAACCTAACCCAAGTGAGATAACCCTCCATATGTGTGTGGAGGACATATAGGATCTCACACACCAACACCTCCACTTCATCAAAGCTGGGGTAGTGGATATGATGAGCTAGATAGAAAATAAGACACTCCTAAACAACTAAGAAAGATGTGTCAATGGTTCCCGACAACTAAAGACCCGATAAGGTGCCCTTATAAAAACAACATATTCCTAGAACAAGAAGACAAAAGAAGGACTACATAGCCCAAAGAAGATGAGCAGTTACAGAAGACCTCACCCCAAGAAGAGACCTTAAGTGAAGAAAATTCATCTCAAAGAAGGACTTGGTAAATAAGTTTACAATCTGATCAAAGTTTTTTGAATGTAATGAATGCCAATAATACCATCACGAATAAGCTCTCATATGAAGTGCATATGGATCTCAATTTACTTCATCTGCTAATGTTAAACTAGATTTCGTAAATAGAGATAGTGCTCATGTTATCACAATAGATAATGGTATGCCACCGAAGGTGGATGCTAAACTCTGTCAAAATACCCTATAGCCAAATAACTTGTGGCGGTGTTATTCTCTTCCTTTTTTTCTTCCTCTCAGTAGATGATATCACAATTGCATTATACTTCTTGTTGGACCAACTAATAGGACCTAAACCAATAGAGAAACTATATCTAGAATTATATTTCGATGATCTAAGTCATCACCCAATTAGAATTTGTGAATCCAATCAAGTCAATATCCACCCTCCACCTTCCATGATAGTTAATTCCATCAGTATAGGTGCCACAAAATAATGAAGGATTCATTTAGATGCTTTCTAATGTAGCTCATGTGGCTCCCTTGAATCTAGACATGGGCCTAACATCATATGATAAATCTAGCTTTTTGTGAGTCAAGTAAATCAAGATCCCTACCAACTATTGATAAAGGGTACCATCAACCAAGGTATTAGAGCAATCAAAACCAACTTAACCCCTTAAAGGAAAGAAGTAGGAGAGGACTTGAAATCAAACATCTGAAAATGAGCAAGCAAGTCAAGAGCATACTTAGGTTGTGAAATCAAGATTACCGAGTCAGATTGTGAAATTTGGATCCCAAGAAAGTAATGAAGCGGACCTAAGTCAGTCATGGAAAACCCGTTGGCCAAGGTGGTCTTCACAAAATCAATGATAGAGAAAGAGTTTTCGGTGATCAACAAGTCATCAACATAGAGAAAAAGAATGAGTATGGAGTCATCTTGTCATAGAATATAAAAATTGATTTAGAGTGACACCTAGTAAACCCCGATGTAAGTAAAAGGAGTCCATCTTGGCATACCAACCCCGAGGGGCTTTTTAAGGCCATAAAGATACTTCTTTAACTTACAAATGAGGGAGGGATCATGGACATAACCTGAGAGGTTAATCCATGTATATTTATTCCTCTAGGTCTATATGAAGGAAGGCACTTTAACGTCCATTTGATGGACTTTCCATCTTGTTTGTTGCAGAAAGGTCAAGGATCGAGTCAAATAGAAGTCATCTTCGCAACCAAAGTAAAGTTTCATTATAATCAAACCCAGCTATCTCAGGAGAAACCCTTAGCTACTAATCACACTTTAAAATTTTCAACGCCTCCCATCTACTCCATAATTTTTTAGAACACCCACTTACACCAAATGATTTTTCTTCCTTTCGGAAGAGGGTGAGATCCCAAGTATTGTTCTTTGTGAGAGAGGAATACTCCTCATCCATCGTAGAATCCCACCAGAATACTAAAAGCCTCCCGGAAAGACTGTGGATCAGAAGTAGAGGTGAAGAAAGAGAGGGTCCAACAAAATCTCGAGTGAGTACATCTCATATCTAAAGAGGGTTTAAAACTCACAAGTGAGGATCACGAGGGACAACGTGCACATCAATAGATGTGTGAATGGTAGTGTGAAGAGATCTCGGGAGGAGTGAGCATCAACCGAATGTGCATGCAAATATTTGAAACATGGGTAGAACTTGGTTAAGCCATAAAAATCTCCTCTATCTCATAGATCAAATGGGGTGTACATATAGGAGGTGCTGAGTAACCCCTAGTGTTGTAATCATGACAACTCGAGTAGAGAGGGGGAGTTACATTCCCAAAATAGAAGTGTAACTCCCAATGATGCATATGACACACTGATGCACTGACATACTGATTGACGCACTAATGCATAAGAGAATCTCATGATGACCCCTAAATGACACATGGACCTACGATCTCACCTAAGTGAGATGACTCACCTAATGATGTGGAAAATACACACACCAACACCCCCCCTTCATCGTAACTTAGGATGAGGTGGTAAAGTCATAAATGAGAAATGGGTCTTGGCACAAATCCTGATGAGGTACCCATGTACAAGAAAGAAGTCCCAAGTAGTGAAGGAAAACCTAGTGGGAAAAACATCCACCACAAGAGAACAAAACACTCTCTAATCTAAGAAAGATGCCAAATATGGGTCCCACCATAGATGAGCCTAAAAGGGTACCCATGTACAAAGAGGCAATCTCTCGAAAAGAAGAAGAAGAGAAGAAGAAGAGGGAGATGAGAGGAATGCAGAAGATGCCATGGATGGATCTAACTCTACAACTCTAGGAAGTCTCCCAAAAGAATGTCGATGATGAGATCCTCTACCTCTAGACTGAAGAAGAGCCACCCCAAAAAATTATGTGCCTACCCTTAGGAAGGATAGAAATGATGTGTTGGAAGTCCACCCACTCCACAAAGGAAACTGAAGGCAGCAACACGAAGAACTCTGAGTCTGGTGCATGGAAGTGTGACATAGGTCTAGTGAGTGAGTGCTAAGGAACTGAAGGTAATGCCACATGCGTAGTAGTATCGTCGAGTGAAAAGAGGAACACCCACGTAGAAAGGATGTCCAAGTGATGTGAAGGGAACAAAACATCCTCCACAACAAAAAAGGGATCCACAGCTGAGGGTGGATCAATGAAGGTCTCTAGAAATGTGGAAGTGACATGATTCCCGAAAGGGGCACTCCCAACAATAGAGATGATGAACTCCTCTAAAACACCTGTAGATGGATGAGAAACCTATAGTGCATCACAAGTAGACTCTGTGAAAAGATGACTAAGGTCAGGAAGATACTCATCCCAATGAGGGGGCTCAACAAACAGAAGAGTGATGTCAGATAGGTATGAGTCATCCAATGAAGGTAGAGGAGTGGAAGGGGCCTCACACACTGGAAGTGGAAAGGAGGTAGGTGTGATGATGGTATGAGGCTGAGTAGAAGACTGCTCGATATCTGATGAGATGTGGGGTGTGTCAACACTCTCTGGAATAGTGA
This sequence comes from Taxus wallichiana var. yunnanensis, assembly GCA_018340775.1. Taxonomy (NCBI): domain Eukaryota; kingdom Viridiplantae; phylum Streptophyta; class Pinopsida; order Cupressales; family Taxaceae; genus Taxus; species Taxus wallichiana. Next base: position 247,750,643 of record CM031240.1, on the reverse strand, counting down.
GAGAAAGAGGAGAAGAGTCCTCTGTAGTACTCTTGACATCAGAACAAGGTGCACAATCCTCATCATCAGAAGTAGAATCAAGTGAGTCTATGTCAGTGGAACTACCATCACATGAAGAAATGGAGGAGATAACTAAATCAACAACAACAATAATGGCTGGTGGCAAGTATGTGAAGGGTCTCCATAGAGGGACTGAAGAATGCTCCAGACATGGTGAGGTGGATCTGAGTCTGCCACGTGAAACTAGAGAGATCTAGAGACATGCATCATCATGTGACCAAAGACATGGTCACAAGTGTCAAGGAAGTCCTCTAGATGATGATGATCAGCGGGTGTAGAACTGGCCCAAGCAAGAAGGGTAAAAGACCCTCGTGGGTGAAGTAATGTTCCATGGAAGCACGCCAAGCTGAATAGGTCTCTCTCCCGGTGAGAAGTGGTGGAGGCTATAAGGTGATCCTACGATGCTCAAGTCTAGAAAGAGCACTCTCCATGATGAAAAAATGCAAGATGTAAGGTGCACAAAAGCAAGACGTCGGACTCGGCCGATAATGCGTCTACGTGTGAAAACCCAAGAGTACAATCAACCCCCCTAGAATGTGGAACTTTATAAAAGTAGTGCATTTACAAAATGACAAATGCCATCATGTAATGTGTGAAAAATCATGCAACTTTGACTAAAGAAGCGCTAAAAATGAGTTGCGAGTCAAAAGTTATGGCATTAAAACGATTCCCGCAACTGATGGAAAAAGCAATAAATGCTACAAACGCATTAAAAAAATGCCCGAAATGGGTGCAAAGGGTGTCGTGTGACTACTCGTTGGAAACAACATGAAATTTTAGATAGGGTTTGTTTTGACTGAGGGGGATTAGCCTCCTGCCAACCCCGTGGACCTCACCCTCCGTCTTCAATGCTCATAGGAAGGGATTCAATTACAAGCAAAACAACCTAAAACCCAAATTTTAAAATGTTACAATGCCATGAAAAATGTTTTAATCCTTAAAACATTAAAAACATATTTTTTTACCTCTAAACAATTTGTAAAAGGTAGTGGGCCCATACGTTATGGAGCCATGTGGCTTGAATCGCAATTTGCAAATGGCCGCCAACAAAAGGGCATTGAACCTACTATTATTAATGCATGCACTCGTGAATGGATAGGAGTGAACCATTGAGAGGAGAAATGGCTGAGCAAAAGGAAGCCACATGTAGAAGAGGTGAGTGTAACAACCAAGCGGGAGGATGCAAGTCATTTTTGTGTTGGCAGAACCGTTTAACCCCGAACAGAGCACCAGGAGGGGACTGAGCAGTCTAGCGAATAACACGAACCACTGGAGATGGTAGAGGGAGAATCAATGCCGAGTGCAACCAGAAAAAAATTAAGGTAGGTGCCTAAAAATGCATCCACGTGGTGCAAGGAGTGCAACTCCGAATCTGTGTGAACGTGCCGAGTGAAATGGTTGAGCAGAGTTGGAGGGGTCACCGTGGTGGAAGCCAAGCTCGGAACGAGTAGCGTGCAGCAGAGAAGAGGATGAAGAGAATGTAGAGCTATGAAAACAATGGACTAGAAGCTTAGGATGAAAATGGTGAGAAAAAATGAACCAGGGAAGGTAAAAAGTGATGCAAGAAGTGAGTTGTCCAAGTAATTAACATGTGCAAGTAAACAAAAATATTTTTGCACATTCTTATGGATTTTCAATGCATGGGTGAACAATGCAACAAACAAGAGCTGCAAGCGTGTGAAACCAAAAATGAGAGTGCCACCAAACTACTACATGAGCTAGTGATTTCACACAAGCTTCAAAAAAAGCTTCCAAACAAAAACAATCCTCGAGTTGTGGAGGCCAATGCAAGACCCGAACAAGCAAGAAACTACAAAAAGACATTCACAAGGCACAACAACATCCACGCAGAGGAAAAATCAAGCCGTGTAAATGCATAGGGTGGAGTCAATGTGGAACCAAGAAGAGCATCTATTCAAACCATTTATCATGCCATGTCCACCATAAATGTGTGGCAAAATAAAATCATGTGTGGCCAACCCTACAGATCAATATAGAGCCAAACGAGTGTTTACAAGCAAGGAGCACACCCGACACAAAACAAGAACCCTTGAAAATGCAAGCTGAAGCTACTCCAAAAAACTGCATGCAAAACTCGAAGAATCCTAAAAATCTACAAACACCAACACGACCAAACGAACCACAAACAAACCCAAACAAAGGTATGAGGCCTGAAATCAATGCAAGTAGAGCACAGTTGGAATATCCATTATGACACATGCAACGAGAACTAGATTTTCTCGATACCAAAAGATCCACTCTATACCATGAAATAGGGTTTAAAACCCACAAACGAGGATCACAAGGGATGACGTGTGCATCAAAAGATGTGTGAATGGCAGCGTGAAGAGATCTCGAAGAGGAGCGAGCATCAACCGAATGTGCATGCAAATATTTGAAACACAAGGGCGAACCTAGTTAAGCCATAAAAATCTCCTCTATCTCATAGATCAAATGGGGTGTACATATAGGAGGTGCTAAGTAACCCCCAATGCTGCAATCATGACAACTCGAGTAGAGAGGGGGAGTTACATTCCCAAAATATAAGTGTAACTCCTAATGATGCATATGATGTATTGATGCACCGACATACTAACGCACCGACGTGTTGATGCAATCGACACGTGCAAGAGAATCTCATGATGAACCCTACATGACACATATGGACCTACGATCTCACCTAAGTGAGATGACTCACCGATGATGTGGAAAATACACACACCAACAATATCCAAAGTATCTCAAACTAAATCTCCAGCACTTTGCAAAGTTTTCCTAGCCCAAAGAGGACCAGGAGGATCAGGCTCAGAGTTGGAAGATTCTTCACTTGAGTGAGAAGGGACATAGTCCTCATCATCAAGACATTGTCAATAAGAAGACTTAGAGGTCCGATGGTCGAGAGGATCGTGAAGAGGAACACACTCAACAACATCATCATCTTGATGAGTCGAATCAAATCAACGAGATGAAGAACCTCAATAGGTAGAGAAGTAGAAGTCGAAGAAGACTCATCAAACTTAACACTTATCTCAATATATAACTCTTGAGAAGTAGGATTCATCAATCAATATCCATTCACGCCATTAGGATACCTTACAAAGATACAAGGTTTGGATTGTGGCTCCAAAGCCTTGCATTTCTTCTTGGGAATCCAAGCCATAGCCTTGATCCAAGAATCGAAAGTGCTCAACATCAGGTTTACATCCAAAGCAGGCTTCAAAGGGTGTCATCCCTCTTAATGCCTTGTGTGGAACATGGTTCTGAATGTAATTAGCACAATTCATTAGTTCAGCCCAATACTGCAGAGGAAGAGACTTCAAGTGAATCATACAAGTGGCCATCTCTTTAAGAGTATAGTTTTTTCTTTCTGCTACTCCATTTTGTAAAGGGCTGTATGTAACTGTATGTTGTAAGGAGATCCCTTTAGAAGTACATAAATACATGAACCTATTGTTTACATATTCACCTCCATTGTCGGCTCGAAGAACTTTGATAGAATGTTCTACCTGTTTCTCAACAAGAGCCTTAAATTCCTAAAAATGTTCAAAGACTTTAGACTTAAGCTTAAGAAAATATACCCAAGTATATCGTGAATAGTCATCAATGAAGGTCAGCACATAAAGAGCTCTAGTAAACGAAGGAGATGGAAATTTACCACAAATGTCACTGTGAACAAGATCGAAAGGACAAGTAGCTCTCTAGGATTTTCCTTTGTCAAATTCTTTTCAGGATGCTTTCCAAGGGTACAACCCTCACAAAGACCCTTAGAAAACTTGACGTGGGGTAACCCATTGACCATTTCATTTTGGCTCAATTGTTCATGGTAGTGATAATTTAGATGTCCAAATAACTCATGCCATAGCTTACTAACCTTGTTTACATGAGTGAGAAAAGCAGTGAGTATAGAATCAGAAGTAAAGTGGGAAAAGGTATACAACCATGAACGGAGATCCTCCTTTCCCTCAACCACTATAGTGTCATCGTTAAGCTCATAAAAAGCACCAAGTTAGACCGAATTCCACTCGCATTCCTTCAAAGCAAGGTGAGTAATTTGGTAAACCGATAGGAGATTGGTAGAGAGATTAGAATGCTCAACAGTTGGTTGAATGTTCCCCCATCCATCCACCTCTACTAATCCACTACCGGAAATTGACACTGTCATGTCATTACCCATCATGATTTGGGACATTCCACAAGGCTCGATGTTGGAGAACTCAACATGCGAAGAACCCATGTGGTGCGAGGCACCGAATCTATAATCCACGTTGATGAAGGAGTAACTCTAGCTACAAGGGCCTTTCCTTTCTTCTTATCATATTTAGAACCTTTTGTAGTGGAAGACTCGGCCTTCGGAGCATTTTGTTTGATAGACTCAAGAACACCAATTTTATTTTTCTCAAGTAATTGAGTAAGGTGATCAATTTTTTCTCATACACATATGCTCTTTATGACCATAATTCTTGTAATAGAACACAAATACCGACTTTCTCGTGCTCTAGGCTCGAAGTCAAGTGTTCATGTCAATTTTAGTTTTGGTCTTGGTTTCCTTCTTAGGTTAATCCTTTTTTCTTTCTTCTTTTCAATATTCTTTTCCTTACTAGTACTTGCTACAAGGGCATGTGACTTGGACTTGAGAGACCCCATTTGAATGAGTTTTTCCTGTTCTCAAATGAGTTGGGATGAAAAAAAGTCAAAGGAGGGCATATTCCAATCATTGCCCAAGGCATCTTTTGTAGCATAAAAAGTTGACACAAAGATAAAATATTCAGACCTAACTTAGAGAGAATCGACAAGATTAGTTGAGAATATTTTTTCTCTACTTGAAATTCCTTTAAAAACAATCTAGTGTGGACAAACTTAGAGAAGAATGCTTGTAGGTTTTCAAAATCACTAGGATTTAACCCTAGTAGTTCATTTTCCAACTCATGCGCTCTCATGTCATCTTGTTGTCCAAACATTTCATCCAATGTTTTCCATGCAAATTTAGGTGTTTCGGATGACTCAATGTGGAAGAGCAAGTTGGGAGAAACGGACATGCAAAGAAGACCTAAAGCTTCATCACTACGGTTTAACCACTTAGATTTTTCAGGGTCGTCATCTAGTTTAGTCTCAATTCCCATGGTGATGCGAATAACCCTTTACCCCTTAGTTTCATAATTATTTTCAATCTCCATTTGAAAAAGTTGAACGCACGTAAGAAAAGAAATTGAAAGATCCATAGTGAGAAGAGAGGGAAGAAATGCAAAAAGAAACACAACTATTCAAGACAATATAATAACCCCCCGATTTTGGCACTTTAATGTTTAGTGTGTTAAATACAATCGGTTTGAGCGTGTGTCCGAAACACTTGGTAACTCACCTTGCAATCAACGTAATAACACGCAAGAGAGGAGACCACAATCGTGTTTCAGGAAGCACAACAAAGTGACACCGTACACAAGCACAATTGCTAAAAACTAGGAAGGAGGTGAAATTAGATCCTAGTTATGAGAAAAAGCATCTCACATCACAAATGATACCCCCTTGCTGCAAACTGTGGCGGATGCACTCACTAGTCGCAAGCAATAATAAGGGTAATATACAATGTTTAGATGAACTCAGGATGAGTTCCGATGATCTTCAGAACGCCAGAAAGGCACGCGGAAGACAAGAAGTGCTAAGAGTGTCTCTGCACACTTGAGTGCATGATTAGTAATTTTTTTGACAATAACGCGTTTAAAAATTTACCATTTGGAAACGTCTGATTTAGCTAATTTTAGAGCTATTTGGACTAAAAACGATAAAGAACGTTAATTTAAAAGACGAATTTAAAATACTTATCGTAAATGAAATTCATATTTAATTGGAATAGATTTAATTAAATCTTAATTAATTACGGAAAACTAATTGAGATCTAATAAATATTAAATTCAAATTAAATATGTAAGTATACTTTCCTTTTTAAAAGAAAGATCAAAGAAGATCTATCAATAAAAGAAAAAAGAAATTTCTATTAAAAAAGCTTACGTTATTTTTGTTATAAGATTTAAAAAAGACTTTTTGTGTTTTAAATAGAAATTAATTTAAAAATACTTACCATACAAAAATTTTAAACAGACTTACCAAAAACGGAGGATAGCAGTCCACGTTGTGTGGAGCTCGGTGCCGGGAAAGCCGTTTGGAAGCCGAGTTTGGAGGTGTAACCCATGAAAGTCATGTTAAATCCTAAGAGGCATGCAAGGAAATTCATTTGGGAGCCCACGATGCATGCAAGGAAGTTACCAGTGTGTGGGGGCAAGGCAGCGTAGGAGGATATCCCGGCCCGAGCAGGTGGAGAGGAGGTGTAGACCACGTGGTGAGCAGAAAAAAGCTCGTGAAGGTAGTTTTAGAAACCACGTAGATCCAAGCACAAACCAGAGACTGGAAAGGTCAAAAAATGCCTTAGACATAGTCACGACAGGTAGAAACTATGGCAAGTAAAAACCACGACATGACCACTGCAACAAAAAAACGTGGGTAGAGCAATTTGGTTTGGCCACGAAACACAACAAGAACACAAGTAGGTCACTTGGCCACATAAAGAAAAACACACTTCCTCACGAAAAGGTAGAATATTGGCTCGGCCTAGTGACAAACCCGAATCTCTGTAGAAACTATGCAAAAACACAACAGACAAAAAAACCAGAGATCTAAAGAAATTTTTAAGTTTAATAAAAAATTAAAAAACTAGAAAAAGAACCTCTATTTCAGTTGATCTGCTAGATTTAGCTACAACTAGCTAAATGTAGCTGCAAAACCCCTGAAAGGTCAAGGAGATGTTGCACATGTATGAAAAACATACAAAAATGACACAACTTTCCAAGAACAACTTGTTAAGAGCGTTAGCAAAAAATTCCAGAATATAATGATCAAAAAACTTGCACGAGGAGTAAAAAATGAAACCAAGAGTAATCACAACTTAAAAAACAAGTGCACGTTTACCCATCTCATCTCTGATACCATGAAAGAGTTGACAAATCGTATCGAAAACTATGCACCACGATGTAGTTGCACTCTAGTTGAATCATAATGGCTCCAACTTAATCACAAGGAAGAATTGATTAATCAACTAATAAATTACATAATAGAACAAAGCTTGCACATGTAGAGAAAGAGAACAGAGTGTCTTGGCATACTCATAAATGTCAAATGAAGGGATACATAAAGGGTGCTGAGTAACCCTAGTGTAAGACACACAAGAACCCCTATACCTAACCCTAAACATAACCCAAGTGAGATGACCATCCATATGTGTGTGGAGGACATATAGGATCTCACAAACCAACATAATCTACCACAATGGTATGGTTTAAGAAGATTTAGGGAAATCTAGAAGTACCCAAAATTTCCTTTGTATCAATACTTTGATGTATCAATATATACTTTTGATAATATATGTTTGATTTCATGAATGTTCTTCGAGAGAACAATCCATATGAGCATCCATAATTTTTTATTTTAAGTTTGAGCTAAGGATAGTGTAGTAGACTACTTGGGGAGGGGAATTAATGTGTACAGGCTACACCTAAAAGGAGATCAATGTAATTATTGTGAGGTTTCCACCTAAAGGGAGAAATTTGTCCATAATGAATATGCTATGAGAAAAGTTATGGTGCTCATATTTAAGGTCAAAAATAGGATTGTGAAGGAAGACCACATGATTCCAATTCATTAAGATAGGAAATTGAAGTTTAATTATGAAAAAATATCATTAATGTGGCTAATGGAACATAGTAGGTGTGTTAAAAATAAAAAGGCCACAAGTTCAAGGCATTGAGAGGTTCCTTTTCAGGTTTACCATCGAGGAGGATAAGTGGTAAGCCCCAGACCCATACTTATGAGTGATAATGTATGGTCCAATCCAGTTTGGAGAAAAATTCCCACGTTGGCTCCTTTCCGAGTAATGATATTCTGATTCTCTTTTAAGACAAGGTCACCAATGTTAAAGTCACATTATTTTATATGTTTATTGTAAGCATGTTTGATATGTTCTTGATAGATGTGATGATGTTGTAGGGTGATTAAGCGACATTCATCTAATAGTTCAAGTTGTGCTAGATGCTCTTGGTGATAGTCCTCATCAGAGACAAAGTCACAAAGAGAAATGCTGCAAATATGGGATTTGAATTTCAAGAGGAAGGAGGACTTGAGAGCCATAGAAAAGTGAGAAGGGAGTAGCGTCATAGAGTTTCAGATGTTAGTCCAATAATCCCAAAGAACAAATGGGATATGGAGGTACCAATCTCAACTCGCCTTGCTACAATGCTTTAATAAGAATGTTGTTGAGATTTTTGTTATCAACTTCGGTTTGGCCATTTGCTTGTGGATAATATGTAGAAGAGAAGCTAAGCTTGATATTTAAGGTTTTGCAAGGCTTATTAAGTTCTTTTTTTTTAAGGAATTTATGTTATCTGTGATGATTTTGTGAGGAATTCCAAAGTGACAGATGATGTGTTGATAGACAAAGTTGACAAAATTTTTTAGCTTTTATTGATGTGGTTAGAACAGATTCTACCCATTTAGTTAAATATTCGGTGGTGGTGAGGAAGGAATGAAAACATTGGGAAGGATATGGATTAATGATACCAATGAGATCAAGTCCCCATTATGATAAAGGTTATAGATCTTGATTTGGTTGTAAAGTCCGGCTAGGGATATGAGTGACATTGGAATGTTGTTGGTACTTGACACAATTGTTAACATATTCACAACAATCTTAGTTGAGGGTGCACCAATCAGTAGCCCATATAAATAAGATTCGCTTAGTGATGTCCAAACCACTAAAGTGTCTGAAACAAATTCCATCATGGACATCTTTTAAGGTACATATAGGTTCATGGATTTTAAGGCATCTTAAAAAAATACCATCAAATCCACATTTATATAGGATGCCTCAAAGATAACATATCAGTTGACAAATTAAAGGAATGAACTCCTACCATTTTTAGATAGGTCAGAGGGTATTTTGGATTAAGAGAGATAATCAAAGAACTAGGTATACCAAAGATCAGATTGGTTAGTTTTGATGAGATTGATAGAAGGAAGCTCATTTGTATGGGATGGTTGATCAATATGATGTACAACAACAAAGATTTTGGATTCTTTGGTTTTTAAAGGGATGAGTGATGAAAGGTATGCCATGGTGTCTACAAAGTGGTTGGATGAATGAGGAATGGTTTGGATAGTGTATTAATCAAGGCTTTAAGGATAAAATCAATGATGTCCTTGTATTTTTGGAGGACTTTGTTTTTACATTGATAAACTCCTTGAATTTATTGATGATAAGTTGGGAATCACCATAGATGTCAAGGATTTGGACACCTATGATGATATCGGTTTGGAGGCCTAAGATAAGGGATTCATACTCAGCCATGTTATTGGTACATTCAAAGTTGATCTTGTAGGCGATGGGGATAGGAGTCCCCCAAGGAGGAATAATAATGATGAGAACACCTCCCCATTTTTCGACACATAGAACCATTAAAGAAAAATGCCATTTTATAGGAGAATACTCATGATCGATTGTGTTAGCAAATTCATTAGGAAATTGGTCGTGGGGGAGTTGATTATCCGAAAGAGGGGCCTTGACCCTTGATTAAATTTTTGATATGAATTTTAGGTCAAACATAACATGAGCATGATCCATCAAGTGATGCGATCATTGTGATAGGGTTTGGAATGAATGGTTTTAAGGGTTTTGGAGATAATGATGACATATTTCTTTTGGTTGAGAAGGTCATAGAGAATCTTGGAATTTATGAAGTAGAAAGTGCAACACAACTTTTCAACTTCGGTGTAGCGGGTTTCATAGTCATGAAGAGTGCGGATGATATAATAGACAATTTATTCCCTACCCTACTCATCACGGTGTGCCAACATGACACCTAGAACATGGTTAGTGGTAGAGATGTAGAGATAGAATGGCTCCCCTCGTGTGGAGGCATGAGCACATGTGGTGATAGAAGATATTTCTTAAGTTCATAAAAGATTTTTGACAATTGTTATCCCACTTGAAGTGGGTGTATTTTTGGAGGAGATGATGGAAAGGTTGGAAATGATCAGAAAGTTGCGAGATAAAGTAGCGTATTGATTGAAGTCAGCCTTGAGACTACAAAGTTGCTTTAGATTGATAGGAGGAGGAATCTCAAGGATGGATTTGATCTTGGTGGGGTCAACTTCAATACCCTTGATGGAAATGATGAATCCAAGGAGTTTTCCAGTTATAACTCCAAACACACACTTGGCGGGATTGAGGTGAATGAAGTATCGAATAAGGAACATAAAGAGGATTTCAAGGATGGTAAGATGGTCTTTTTGATAGTTAGGTTTACCCAAGAGGTCTTTGACATAATCCTCTACATTTTTTTGGATGAGATTGTGGAAGATATAAGTCATGGTGCATTGATAGGTGCCCCTACATTTTTCAAACTAAACAACATTACATGGTGATATAAGTTTCCCCAAGGGATGATAAAGGATGTATTATGTTGGTCTTATAGTGCTATAAGTATTTAATTGTAACAATAAAAACCATCAATAAGATAAATCATTTGGTCTCCGCCCATTAAGATGAGAGTCTTTCATCCTTGGGAAAAAAGAGGTTTAAGTCCCATACAAATCTTCCTAGGAAAGGATAAAGTCATCAAGATAATCATGGAATTGAATAATTTTCTTCAATGGTAAGTGAGGATGCAATCCTCCTTTTGGTTTATCTTGAGGAATTATGGATGAGAGGCATGGAATGGAACCATAAGTTCCACCTTCATGGATCAAGTTATTGGAAAACTTTGAGGATGTGGAGATGAACTAGTCCTAGAGTGATATTGATGGTGTGATATTAAATAAAGGATTTAGGGGAAGATGAAATCTTCCAGTTTTCATCATCATGTCCAATAATTTCAATGGTAGGGGAATCCTCCTCTTCCATCTAGATGAGGAAGGAACCTAATTCCATGATGGCTAGTCATGTTCGTGGGATATTAAATAAGAAATTCATGTCCAAGATATTCAGCAGGATGGCTGCTCATGCGGGATTCTAGAAATTCATGGCAGATTCCAATGGAGTGCTCTTAGTATTTCTCTTGGGGTTGGTGGATTTGATCAAGGACAAGATCATGTATACCTTGTTCATAGCATCCCAGACTAAATCCCTTCCATGCACAGTGGTAGAGATAGGTGTAGGAGAAATACTTGTAAAAAAATCAAAGTCATTGGTGTATGGCTTGGTATGGGGTTGATTATCGGCGTGGGAAGAAGGGAAATCAATGCCACCATAAACAAGATTGGTTTTCAAGTAAGGTGGGATGAAGGAAATAATATCCTTGACATTATATTGGTACATGGGATCTTTGTCGGGTCTATCAAATTGATTGAGTGTGGGGAGAGAATTAAGAGTGAGGAGTTGATACTCCCCCAATGAGAGATGTTGCATCTTGGTATCGGAAGGATTTTTCATTGGAAAAATTCAGATGTAGATTCAGATGAACTAGTAGAAGCTTCAAAAGATGAGTCTTTCTAGGAGGATGAGAACATAATTTTTCATGTCATTCATATAACGTGCTTTGAAAGGATGAAGATAGGAGGAAAGTGTGTGGATTTTCATCCCGTATTCATACTTAAGACAATGATGAAGGGTGAATGGGATGTAAGGTATAACAAAGATCCATATGTGTCCAAGAAGATGTTGTATTAGAATTCCCCTTCTATGATGTAGAAGATTTCATGAAGGATTTTCTCACCAACATGGATAGGAAGGATGATCATTCCTAATGCAAGGAATTTGTGTCGTTAAAGGCTTGGAGGACTATGGGTGATTAGGAGAAAATAGTTTGGGAAGCTTGAGTTGATTAAATGTGTGGGATGAAATAATGTTAATGTTAGCACCGTTATCAATCATGGATCATTTGATGAAGGTTTCATTGATACAAATGGTGATAAAGAGGGGAAGGTCATGATATTTAGGTAGAATCTCGAGGATCTCAAAATCATCAAAGGAGATAATAGAAGATGTAAGATTTTCAACGAGTACTAAAAAAGGTTGAGATGAATTGGATTTGATTAGGATGCATTGTAAATATTTGATGAGATCCTGTTAATGTGAGGGGATATTTCGATAATCTTATAAATGGGAATTTTTAAGGAAGCTTGATATAATTTTTTCATGATGATTTGTTCTATCGTAACAAGACTTTAGGCTTATGGAGAGGCTAGAATAGATACCTTATCCTTAGATGAAGATGCGGATGAGATAGGTTAGTTAAGAGGATTAGCGATGATAACTTTCATATTTTTTGGGTGGATTGTAAAGGACACGGTCCCAAAATGGCTGATCGAGGTCAGTAAGAGGGATGTGTTAACCATTTAACCTACCCAGAGGAAGGTTGTATGTCAGACTTATGTTTTTAAGGAAATCCTCGCACAATGAATTTTTCTAAGGCCAAGAATTTGAAAATTTTCAATTTTCAGACTTCAGGGTTTTTTCCTTTTAGTTTTAAAGCTCAATTTCAGAATTGCATTTGAGATTTTCTAAAGTCAAAACTTTGAAAGTCTAAATTTTTAGACTTTTAGGTTTTCAAAATTTGGAACTTTTTGGCTCATTTTGTTTAAATCTGACTCAAACTTTCAAAGTCTGAAACTCTGAAAGTCGAAAATTTAGACTTTCGGGTTTCGAGTTTTCGAGTTCTTTGAGTCATTTTAGGATTTTCACTTGATTTTTTTAAGTCTAAAACTCCGAAAGTTTAATTTTTAGACTTTCGGGTTTTCAAGTTTCAGACTTTTAGTTGCCAATTCATCTTTTTGCTTTCATTTTTCTAAAGTTTGAAATCCCAAATTTTCAAAATTTAAGGCTTTCGGGTTTCGGAACTTTGGAGGTTCTATGCATGATTAATTCTCACCTACCTCCATATGGATCATATTTTTACCATTAATGTCAGGATTTCTATATAAATGTAGATTTTTACTTTTATTTTTACCTGACACATTCACTCTGACATTTCACTCTCGTACTTTTTGGCATCCTTTTCAAGGTATGTTTTCGGTTTTATTTTCTTTTGGTTTAGGTATTTTTCCTCCTCCTTCTCCCATTTGGTTTTCTTTTTTTTTTCCCTCTGATTTTTCTTGTAATGTCTTTCTTTTTCACCATGTTTTGTCTATGGAGGTTTTCTCCAAGTTTTCAAGTATGGGGATCTTTCTAGGTCCCTCATACTTCCTCCTATTTCTCAAAATCCATCTTGCTTCTTAACACTTCTTTTTTGCAGTTCCTCTAGAGACTATTTTCAAAAAATTCATTTTGAGAATTCCTTTAAAATATCACAAGGTGGGAAACTATTTCGGAGAAAATTTTCGGCAAAAATCTTCAAAGTTTTCTCGATTTTAGAATTTCAGAGAAATACTACTTCAGAGATTTATTTTAGAGTTTTCACTTTGGATATTTCTTTCAGACTTCCTGACTTCGGGAAACTATTTTAGAGATTTTAGTTTCAAGTTTTTAGAGATTTCAGTTTCATGTTTTTGGAGATTTCAGCTTTGGGTTTTGGAGAATTCAGATTTCAGGTTTTCAAAGAATCGGGAATTTCAGATTTTGGGACTTCTGACTTTGGAAAAATATTTTCAAAGATTTCTTTCAGTGATTAATTTTGGACTTTTTTGTTCGAGATTTCAGATTTTTCTTGCTCTCAGGTTTTCAAAATTTCTATAACATTCAAACTCCTAAACACAAGTTTTGATGTCTACCTCCACTTCAAAGGGGAAAGAAAAGATGAAGTACACATTTCTTGGAGTTGCTCCCCAATCCTGCTTAACCTCTGATTTAGGAAATATCGGGACACCGATCTCAGACAGATTGATCTTCCCGAGTTCTAGGAAAGATTAAAGGCCCTGAATAAAAAGCCATGGATGCAGCCATCTTTGACAGTGGTCTTTCCTTGCACTGCTAGATTTCCCTCATCCATGAAATGCCCAATTTCCCTGAGTCTATAGCGAACCCACTATGACGAGGAATCTATGTCAATAAGAGATAACGATGATAAGGTGGTAATCCATCTGGACCCATATTTCTTTGAATACTTGTTTAAACTTCCAGACGTACAAGATTATGCCACTATCTCACTTGAAATAGTAGTTGAGCACTAGGATAAAAAAGAGGAAGTATGCTCAAAGGTCATGATGAAGTCCTACCTAACTAAGAATTTTTCCAAGTTTCCCAAGACTATACATCGATCAGATTTCATTCAGGAGGTCAATGATCTCATTATACTCTTGAGCAGAGTTTCAAGTCTTCCTTCTGTAAAGGAATTCCAAGAATGGATGTTCTTGTACATAGAAACTATCAAGAAAAATGATGAGTTTATCTAATGGGGTGAACATATCAGTAGCAACATTCGCTACTAGTTGGGAAAGGTGGCAGAAACTAAATCCTTCTACATGACATCTTTCCTAGTATATGTAGCTGTTGCCATGGGGGATTTCTTAGATGAACACCAGGGGTGTTCGTAAGCACATCCCAAATATACGAGTTTTATCCCTAGCTTACTCTAGATGAGGGGAGCAAGCACTTCCAAAGAATCAGTGACGCTTTCTTCATTTTTGTCCTCTATCACTTCAATAAGGAGCTATATAATCGATGATTTACATGAGGCTTTTGTTATCCCGTAAAATTGACAAGGAAATTTTACCGATAACCATACTGAAAATTTTGTTTCGATCCCTCGTTAGGGATCCTTCGCGTCAAAACATTGTAAAATCCCTCCCTGGGAAATCTAGTTTTTGAACTTAGTCTTTTTGAGCCTTTTTGGTGGCGCATGGATTTTCCTTGTAACACCAAGTTTCAGTGCGCCCCCTTAAAAAGCCTTTGGCGCATGGTTTTCCATGTTAACACGCTTTTCGGTGCGCCAAAGGGCGCACATAATCTATATGCAACACCAAGTTTTGGTGCGCCAAAGGGCGCATAACTTCGTGTCGACAATGCATATGGTGCGCCAAAGGCGCGCTCATTCTTCTGTTGTCAATTCCTTCCATGCGCCAAACGGCGCACGCTTTCCCCTGTCGACAGCAGTTTCCATGCGCCATTTCAAAAGGTTGGTGGCGCATTAATGACAGGTTTTTCCTATAAATATCCGTGCGCGCCCATGTCATTTTCATTCCTTTTTATCAAAGCACGTGATTGCTCTGGATTTGTCATCTCTGCTCTGTCATTATCTCGCCCGTGGACCCGCTTTCCAAATCTTTGGCATATATTTAAGGTAAGAGGATCATCCTTTTTTTTATGCATGCTTTCGTGTTTTGGTCTCCACGTGGCTCATTGTCATGTTTTGGTCTGCTTTTTGGTTTCTCATGGTTTTTAATGGAATGTGTTTGAGCTGGTTTTCCCCGTTGTCTTTGTCTGTTCCTTTTCTTTCCTCCTTCCTTCCTCCCTCTTTCCAGATCTGCTGAAAGGGAGCTGTTTTGAAAGGGCTTGGTCTGCTAGACTTTTTATATGAAACCCTTTGTCCATGCTATCTTTGAAGTGGAAGAAAGAAGGGAAGTAATTGAGTAGTTGTGTAGTTACTCAGGCGCACCGGTGCGCCTTTGTTGCATAAAGACAGTCGCGCCCCTCGGCGCACTTACCCGCCATGCAACATGCTCAAGACCCGCGCCAATGGTGCAGCCTTCCGTCTCGCTACCGTTGAAATTCATGCGCCCTCAATGGCGCGCCCTTTTTGCACGCTACAAGTCTAAATCCCGCACCTCCTTGAAGCCTTTGGCGCACCCCTCTCTATCCATCTTTGCATAATGTTTCCATGCGCTTTTGAAAGGTGCGCACCCAGTTTTAATGTAACACAAGCCTTCGTGCGCAAGTATAAAGATTACAAAGGTGCGGGTGCACCCTCCATGCGCTTCAGCGCCATATTCCTTTGGCGCATCATTTGTCCATGTTACACAATCTTCCCATGCGCCAAAGGCGCACCGAACCCCAATGTAACACGCATTTCCTATGCGCCCTGCTATAAAATGCAACCTGCTTCATCCATGCGCCATGCGCCTTTGGCGCCAATATAACCTCTGCAACATTCCTTTTCTATGCGCCTTATCTATTTGGCGTGCCAGTTGCATTTTTCTGCCCTGAGCCTTTAAATCTCTAACTCTTTCTTCTGCTAGCTTTCCAATTGAAGATCAAATGACTAATTCAACCTTTTTGGATTGGGTCTCACTTCTTCTTCGTGCAGATCAGCAACTGAGTTCGAAAGAACACATTTCTACGTCAAGCAAGAAGCCCACCAAACCAAGAGGAAAGGCTAAGCTAACAGAAGAAGAAATGAAATACAAATATCAAAGGGTCGAATGCCCGAATCATAGTGAGTGCGATATGGATGTCGGGACTCGAGTTGGGTCACATTGACATGGATGAGTTCTCGGGTTAGAACTCAAAAGGTTACAAGAAGTCTATGGATGGACAAACTAATAGGCGGTGCCTCCGCACTTTGCCGGAGGAATCCTGTCAGCCGCCTGTGAACAACGAATTCATGATGGTTGTTGCACAATCCTTCAACAAAGACACGAGATGTGTCGAGAATAGCAAGGCGAGGTAGTTATAAACCTTACTGCCCGTCGCTTTGAGTTGATACTTGGCATCCCTCATCACCGGAACTACGTGGCTGTTAGCCAACGAGAATGTATCAAAGCCTGGGAAGACAACGAAGACCAGTGCATGCAGTTGATGAATGAGGTCTACCTAAAGAATAAGAAGGTGGTGACCGGTGGCCTCGGACTATCCACCGGCGATTTCTCAGAGGAACTCAGTGACACAATCACCTTCCTGAGCAGAGTCTTCGGGCTTTCAGATGCCCACTATTTCCATAAGTGGATGCTGCGGTACCTGGAGACAATAAATAAGAATTTTCCCGATCAGCGTTTCTGCTGGGGGGAAATAATAAGCAGCACAATATCTCGAGCAAATGCAACAGATTTTCCACAACGGAGTGTTCCACATGAACTCCTACGTCCTGTTGCGCCTGCCAGTGAAAAAGAGATTATCCGGGGCTGAACCGAAGTGGAGTATGGCCTCAGGCCAAGATATTTGATTACTATCCAGAGCTGAGGCTGGAGAATAGCATCCAACATTTCGCAAAAGTTAACGATGCATTCTTCTATCATGTTATTCGCTCTCGAGGCCAAACATGACTCATAGTCGGACGACCAAGAACATAGTGGCAGTCACAGAGAAATGGGGAGCCTTGTTCACCCAATTTCCCACGTTCACCTATCTAAGGGCTGCCAACTTTTTGGGAGAGCCAACCAGTCTACCAAGGTATGCTGGACCAAGGCTGATTCTACTGGAGTTATCAAGGCAGCTGGTCACATACCATGAAAAGTGCCTCAAAAGAAAGAAGGGTGGAACTCCTTTCCCCCTCAAAGTAGGCCGTTACACATGCTCCACCCACCATAAGGCGAAGGAAATGTTCGCAGAGCTGGAGCTACTCAACTTGAAGCATGACTTCCCACCTGTGGCCTACCTTCGACCCAAGAAGTCGTTTGCCCCAAAGCGCGAAGCTCGATCCAATCCATGTCCCTCAAATTGAGGATATTTACATTGACGTTCTCCATGAGGCGGAACTTAGAAGAAAGGATCACTCTCGTTTGGCATTAACGGAAATCGTCCAATACGGAGTGGCCATTGTCCCCGAAGGCTTCCAGACCACGGAAGATGAAGTAGATAAGGTGTACAATGACACAGATGGGGACGATTGGCCCTTCCCGGCCATTGACAGGAACAAGGCTCCTCAAACAATTGAGGAGAGGGTAAAAGAAACTATGCGGAGAACGGAGCATTGGTGCCGCATGAACGGACTAATCTACCTCGGGGTAGATTTCACAACTTCCCCTTTGGGCAACGCACTCCAAGGTCGAAAGAAGCAAATGAAAGGCAAGGGTGCGAAGGTGAACCTAGCACCATTCGGGGGAAGCCCTCAAAGTCCTCTTCCTTCGAGCTGAACAAGTCATAACTCTTGATGAGGAATGTGAGGATAGTCCTATACGCCCGTCCACCTGGATGTCAGGCGGCTCAGCTACAACTTCGTAGGTCCCTTCTATCCCTTCTTCTTCTCTTCCTTCCTCCTCGAGTGACTCGAGACGACCACCCCTTTGGTCGTGTCCTCTCGCCCCTTCTTCTACCCTTTCCCCCACTTCTTCATCTATCTTCTCCTCCTCGCTGATTTGTCTTCCTCTATTTCTTCCCTCATCTCCGAGCTCCCTTCCCTTCCTATCTCTTCTATTGTTGCGGCTTCCCTTCCTCCCGTGGGGCATGTCTTCGGCTATTCTTTCAATGCCGCCGCGCGTCTCCATGTTTTTCCCCTCTTCTACCATCAGTTCTTTGCCGCTCCTCGTCTCTGGTCCTTCTTGTATAGGACCAGCTTGGATCTCTCAAAGAAATGAGCCAACAAAAGAGGAAAGTTCCCATCGCTCCATGGACTTTTCGTCATTCCTGCTAAAGGAGCAAAGAAGCACAAGCCGGTTACACACTTCTCAAAGAGCGCTGCATGTGAGAGAGTCCTGGAAATAGCATACCCCGACCCTCTCAAAGAAAAAGAAGATCTGTCTCCGGCAGATTTCACAGTGACCCAAGTCACAATGGGGACATCCTCTCGAAGTCTCTGGGGAAGCTCTTTCAGCTTGATGCACTCTGCAAAAAGCTTCAGAAACGAAAGAGGAGAAAAGGCTATCAAGGAGCAGAATAAATACTGCTTCAGCCTTACGAGAAGATGGGAAGTGCACCTCCCCCAACCGCCGAGATTCCCGAGCTACTCGGTCGGAGAAAATCAATGAATATTCAAAGATCAAGAGCAAGGTATGGTTTGTTTCGCTGGAGGAGCCGATCATCATCAAGATAGTGAAAAAGTAATCGCCGAATATATCACTTATACCGAACATCGAAAGGTGAACAAGGAACTCCAAACATTAGCAGACCCAATATCGTAAGAATTAGAGCATTCTAGACTCCAAAGACGAGACCTTCCAACAAATGTTCGATTGTTCACCAAAGATCTCAGGTCAAGTTCGGAGTCTTCGGCCATCCAAGGGCCCTCAACAAAACTATGTCCACTCTGGACTATCGGATAGATCAGCTAGAATTCGTTTTGGAAAAGATAGACAAGGTGAAGGAAGAGGCCCTGGATGCGATGCATCAAATGGAGAAAATTGTTCTATGACTCCGTGGTTGCTCACTCCTTCCCTCACCTTGAGATCACCGATGATACTATCCGGGTTTTCAAGAGATAGCTTCTCATGGACAGGGCCGGAAGTCACGCTCGACACCGAATTCATCAACAACTTGCGCTGTAGGGACTTCATCGGGCTTCTAATCGAGGCGGGTAAAGACTATTCCAAGATCCCGAGAAAAGCTCATAGATGAGCGGGAAACTTCAAGCAATCGCAGTGAACAACACAGGATCCGCATCAAGATCAATTTGGGCCGATGATCGCAAGTTCTTGGAATACCGCGCTCAGTTCCACATCTCATCTCCCGAGCAGCATCAGAAGCAGGCGACCCCTTTTCGGCCGTAGGATGATGATGATGAATAGCTTCTTCTTCTTCTTCTTCTTCTTCTTCTTCTCCTCTCTATTCTCCGACTTTCTTTTCGAAATGTCTAAAAATGTGTTGGCACAAATAATGACATCATCCATGTTGCATCATGGGATGATGTCATCCATCAAAGTTGTCAAAGTCAACATGACTTTTGGATATTTTGTAAATATCTTTGTAAATAAGTGGTTGGCTCCATTTTGCCTTCTCTCCTCCTCTTTTTCTATAAATAGGAGAATACTTGTTGTATTCGGGGGTGAACATTTTTCAGATAGAAATAGAATTGAGGAGAGAAAGACTTTGAGCTTTCTTGTAACAGAAAAGAACCATAATACAATTATTCAGACTTTGTGCTCAATAGCTGTGTTATACATTAGATCTTTCTTATGTTAGATCTGTATGTGTTTATTCTGTTGAATTCATATCTACTTTTCCGTCACTTGTTTATCAGTATTGCTTTGTTTATTTATGCAAGTAGGTTTGGCTCTGTTTACTACCAAGCCAAAAGCGTAGATCTTCTGACCCTTCTGCTTTGGAATTCATTTCTTTTCTTCCTTTAGATCTGCTTCTTTCTCTTCTCCCTATTTCATTCCTTTCTTTTCGCAGCCGGGAACACTCTCTTTGGGATGAGATCCCAACCCCGAAGGTAGAATCAGTGATACTTGCATAGGTTCCTGCTAGTAGAAATAGCAATAAACCAGTTTCGCTTTGCTGTCTCAAAGAGGGGCTAAGCCCTGCAACACTGTTGGCTCGTCTATCCATTAGATCATCCACGCGGCTGCATTTTCGGACCACTTGATTTTGGCGACTCATTTGGGAACGGATATCCGGATCTATGCTGGTGGTATAATATAAAATCAGAAAAATCAAAAGATTGCTGCCTGTTTGCAAACCTGAATTTTTTATAAAAATCCGAAAAATTTGCAAAAGTGCTCAAATCGAAAAATTTTCTTCTGAGAGTCATAGATCGGGCCTAGTTACAGATCTTTAGTTCGCTGAGTTTTTATCAAAATCATTATTTTTCCGTAGATCTGAGTTTTTGGCGGTTTCCTAAAAATTTGAAATCCTCTGAAAAGTAAAAATCAGATCTGAAAATCAGCCTACTATTCTTCCCTGCCATCTTATCCTCGCTGCTATTTGTCATTAACCGCAATCGGTTTTTCGAGGAGGATAGTTTTTAAATATTCAGAAAAGTGCATGCTGCTGGTTTTTGTCAGAAAAACCAGAAAATCAGCAAGTACACCCAAAAACAAAGTTTAAATCTGCGCCTTAACATTGCAGATCTGGAAGGTACGCTGGCAAGTGAACCTTTTACGCGCAGCAGGAGAGCCCGTGGAGAAGTTGATCCTACTTTCGATCTGCTTCAAAGGCACAATTTCAGCGTAACACCGGCACGTTTTTCAGCGTTAAGCTCGGCTAGGTGGTCATCCAGGAGTGTCTCACCTCCACGAAGAAAAAGTCTTTTACAAGGAGCATCTACATCCCTTTGTAGTGCCTTGCTGCTCAGTGGAACCACCCTCCCAGCTCGTGTGCTTTTTCCAGCCTTTCAAATGGCAGTACCATGGGGAAATGCTATGGGTCCCCGCACTTCCACATCCAGTTCACGTGCTCCCTCACGAAACCGAAAGAATTTTCCTCAATTCGACGGAGCGGAAATCAAAGCATGGATTCCCACATATCTGCTTTCATTATGTCATGCAGTATTTTGGACGTGACTCACGAAGATGTGTCGGTTCGCCTTTTTCTGGAAACTCTACAAGGGCCCGCAGCTGAATGGTTTCAGCATTTGCCGGCCGGATCTATCACCAGTTGGGCAACCTTGCGGGAAGCTTTTGAAGACAGATATAAGCCTTCAGAAGATGCATTTGCGTTGCTATCACGGATCACCCACCTAAAAAAGGAAGTCAATGAGACCATGCGCGATTTTGTCACCCGGTTCAATGCATTAATCAACCGTGTCCCCACTGCCATGCTTCCAACACCGGAGAATCAGAAGTGTTTCTTCGTGAACGCCATGAGCTCAAAAGTCAGCTTCTTGCTCCTTCAAGAGCGAGTAGCTACTCTACCTCTCGCTCAGGCTGCCGCCATCCGGATAGAAGACAATTTGATAATATCTGGCGAGTTGAGAAAGGAATCATCAAAGTCCAAATCTTCAGATCCCTCGCCTGCTACTTCGTCTGATCCGGCATTCCAAAAGATGGCGAATGATCTGCTCGCATTAAAAAAGCAGTTGGCCCAGGCTCCTAGTTCCTCATACCGAGACGTTCCACGAAGGAGTTTTGTTCCCAACAATGTTTCACAAAGACCGCGTCTACCTGCAACTGCTCCACGGTTGGCGCTTGAAGCTCCTCCGGTCAATGCTTTGGCCGAAATTGAAGAGGAAGAGCAGTACTATGAAGAACCTTCGCCTCAAGGCGAAGATGATCAAGATGTCGGTGAGCCGACTGGCGACTCTACTATTGGATACATGGAATTTGATGAGGATGAATCTGATGAAGAAGAGAGTACTCAGGGCTATGCAAGCGGACAATCCTACGCTGTTTTTACCCGCTCGCAAGGAAAGGAAGCGGAAGTTGCTGCCCATGTGCAGAAGGAGAAGGTCGTATCAAACGCACCTCCAACCATTGTTAAAAGAGGTAATCCTCTTCCTACTCAACTCCCTGTTAAGTCTTTTGCAAAGAAGTCTTTTCCGCCCATCTCTCCTCCGAATCAGTCCCCTCATGTTCCTGTCAAGATCAGTAACCCTGTTCCACCATCGCGAAGTGAAGGACTCATTCCCTCACCAACGCAACCCTTGGCCGCATTTGATATAATAGATCATGCAAAAAAGACCAAGATCCAAATGTCTGAAGCTGAGTACCTTCAGTCAAATCCCGAACAGCTTGTAAGATTGACTAAGTATATCCAAAGTCAAGTCAAGTTATATCTAATCAGGCTTCCCAAAAGGAATCCTTTCCACTCCTCCGGATCCCATATAAATGTATCTTCAACATCTCGTCAAAGCAAGATAGAACCTTTCTATCTCTCTCTCTAATCAATGGCCACAAGTTGAGTAATCGTATAATTGATTCCGAGCTTCGATAATGTCATGCACGCAAAAGTCACCCATGCTTTGGGCCTTACTCTTACCAAGCCTTTCGGTAGGTGTTATTCATTGGAGACCAAGCAAGTGCCATTGATTGGCCAAATCAAAGACGCGCAATTTGCATTCGCAGCATTCCCTGAAAAGAGAGTAAAATGACCGTCCTTGTCGCTGACATTCCGGCAGCCTATGGAATTCTGCTAGGAAGGAGCTTTTGCAGCGAAGTTGGTGGAGAAATTCACATGGACTGGTCTAAAGCTAGAATTCCAGTCAAAGGCGTAATGCAAACTTTAGAACCGGAATCCCAAAAGAAGTACTTGGTCACTAGCTCCGAAGATCCCAAAGCCCAAATCCTTTTTGAATCATCAGGGTTGGGGAACTACTTCTTATCTACCGAGGCGGATACAAAGGACGTTTTCGTTCAAGAAAAGGATTGTAATGAGATTTGGATCTTGCAATTCGATGGCAGCTGCGCAACCAGTGGATGCGGCGCTGGAGTTGTGCTGATATCTCCCGAAGAGGAGGTAATTCCTCTTTCTTTCAAGTTGCAGTTTTTCAACACTAACAATACTGCTGAGTATGAAGCTCTGTTACTCGGTATGCAAGCTGCAAAGGAAAGAGGAATTAAAAATCTAAAGGTACAAGGCGATGCTGAGCTAGTTGTAAATCAGGTCAAAAGGATTTACCAAGTGAAAAATGAAAGGCTCAGGCACTACCGTAATGCAGTATGGGACAGCATCGAAGAATTTGATGCTTTTTCAATAGGAACAATTCCAAGGGCTCAGAATGATATGGCCGATTCATTGGCCGTTTCAGCATCTCTCATGCTCCCGCACCCGGGTTTGAAAATGAACAAATACACCATTGAAGTGGTTTTCCGCCCGAGCGTGCCAGACAACTCTCAGCATTGGCAGGTATTCAACGATGATAATCACCTCATTGCCTTTCTAGAAAAATCAGAAAATTTTGATGAGTTGTATTTTGAAGGATCCACCTCAACATGCCGCGAATCAATCAACAGTCAAAACCACGAAACAAAGGAGAACGACGGCATATGTCAGCTCAAAGGAAATAAAATTCCGAAGGGCCTGGTTTCTCTGGAGCGCCTGTTTGACAGGCATGACCGTTTTGTGAAAAAGAAAAGACAAGATGATCCCGATTCGTCCCGAGACGAAATCGGTCAATATAGGCTCAAGCGTATCCGCAATTTGTAAACGTTGGAAAATGTTGCACTTTGAAGAGAAGTAGAAATTTGTCAAGTTGCTGAAAAGATATATGGATGTATTGGCATGGTCCTACGCCGATTTAAAGTCCTTCAAGCCAAAGGACGTTCAGCATGATATACCGCTGAAAGAAGATGCCAAAGCCTTTCGCCAGAAGCAAAGGCATTATAATCCCAAGATTTCGGGCACCATTCAAGCCGAAATTCAGAAGATGCTGGATGCGAGAATCATCTTCCCTATCCATCACAGCACTTGGGTGGCGAACATTGTGCCAGTACGCAAGAAAAACGGTGAGATACGCATATGCGTGGACTTCCGAAACTTGAATCAAGCTTCGCTGAAAGACAACTACCCTCTTCCGATAATGGATCAAGTTCTGCAAGCAGTAACTGGATCAGAAATGCTGTCTATGCTTGATGGTTTTTCAGGCTACAATCAGATTGAAGTCTCGCCTGAAGATCAATTCAAAACAGCATTCACTACTCCATGGGGTACATTTGCCTATAGCAGGATGCCTTTCGGCCTAACTAACGCTGGTGCCACTTTTCAGCGGGCCATGGATTTCGCATTTAAAGGCATGATGGGAAAAGTCATTGTAGTTTATCTAGATGACTTAACCGTGTTCTCTAAACAACGAAGTGATCATTGTGATCATTTGGAGCAAGTATTGGCCAGGTGCCGAGAACATGGAATTTCCCTAAATCCCAAAAAGTCTGTTTTTGGGGTTACGGAAGGGAAATTGCTAGGCCATGTGGTTAGCAAAGAAGGAACAAAGATCGATGCCGAAAGAGTTAAGGCTATCCAAAGCCTTACTCGCCTTAAAGCAAGAATGGTGTTCATTCTTTCTTCGGAAAGGTGAACTTTCTTAGGCGTTTTGTTCCTGATTTTGCTGAGAAGACCCGCCACATACTGAACATGATGAAAGGGTCACCCACTTTCAGATGGAGTGAAGAAGGGAAAAGATCATTTGAGGAGATAAAAACTTCATTACTCATGCACCGGTCCTCAGTATGTCCGGATTTCTCCAAAGACTTCATTATGTATAGCTACGCATCGAAACATCACCGTATGCTGCGATCCTAATGCAAAAGAACTCGGAGGATATTGAATCTCCAATCGCATTCATGAGTTCTCCTCTCAAGCCTCACGAACTGAAAATGACTCAACTGGAAAAGCATGCCCTTGCCGTTGTCAAAGCAAAGAAGAATTTCGAGGTATTACATTCGAACTCGCATACGGTAGTCTTTAGGTCCCAGGACACCGCGGTGAAATCAATTCTAACTCAGCAGGAGTTAGGAAGTTTGAGAGGGAATTGGATCGCAAAGGTCCAGGAATATGACCTGGATATTAAACCCACCAAGCTGGTAAGGGGCAAGGGCCTGTGTCAGTTAATGGCTGAAAATGAAAATTTAGAAGACCCTAAAGGAAAAGAGGACTGTACCAACGAAGAGCAAAGCCCTCTAGAGGAGCCTGATTCTCTGCCTCTAGTTCTGTTTGTTGCAACTAGCGACGAGTGGTACTCCGACATTGCTTTCTTCCTTACCTACGGCGAATGCCCAATGCACCTAACTGCAAAGGAGAAGCGTACTATAAAGCTCAGAGCAGCTAAATATGTCATCTGGGATGATGGTTTATATAAGCGCGGGATAGACGGTGTCTTTCTGCGATGTGTTGACAAGCCCCAGCAAGTAAAACTGCTGGAAAGTTTTCACAATTCAGCCTGTGGAGGTCATTTTTCTTCTTCCGTGACAGCACACAAGATCATCCGAGCCAGGTACTATTGGCCAACGCTTTTTCAAGATATCGCACTGGGTGGCAAAGTGTGAACCCATCAGCAGCGGTTCGTTGGCAAGCCCAAGTTGGCTGCCCTTCCCCTAAGGCCGGTCATCATCAATGAACCATTCAGGCAATGGGGAATCGATTTTATTGGCGCACTCAATCCTCAATCGAGTGCCGGACATAGCTATGTCCTTACAAAGAATGACATTACTTCACTAAATGGGTGGAAGCCATACCATCAAGCATGCCACTTCCGAGGTGGTTTGCAGGTTTTATCAAAGAAAATATCATTGTCGGTTCGGTGTTCCAAACAAGATCATTGCGATAATGCTTCTAACTTCTCCTCGCGGGAAGTTATTAGTTTTTTCTATGAGTATGGGATAACTTTAGCACATGCCTCAGATTATTATCCTCGGGAAATGGTCAAAGTAATCCAAAGAATAAGAACTTGGTGACCATCATACGGAAATTAGTAGATGAGAATCGGCGGATGTGGCACAAGTCTTTGTGACGACACTTTGTGGCACCGCATTACTCCCAAGAGATCTCTCGGCATGTCACCTTTTCAAGTGTTATATGGCACCGATGCCGAATCCGCCCATTTCTCGCCGAACTTCCTCGCTCTACGCTAATTGAGTAATCGAAGACGAAACTTTCCGAATTCTCTAGAAAAGAGAATCATGTATCTTCAGAACTTGAAGAAAAGAGAGTAAAAGTGGTCGACAGGATCACTGAACATCAGAATCAAGTAAAGAGGCTTTTTGATAAGAAAGCCAAGCAGAGAAGTTTTCAAGTGGGAGATCTCGTCCTTCTTTGGGACAAGCGAAGAGAGCCAAAGGGCATGCACGGAAAGTTTGATTCCCTATGGAGAGGGCCCTTTAAAATCAAGCAACTCAATGGAGAGAATAGTTTCTATCTCTCGTATCTGGATGGAGCTAAACTCCCGCTTCCTATAAATGGGCAACATCTCAAGATCTTCAAGAAGTAGAGCTTGCTCTCTTCTTTATCTTATTTATTTTTGTTGTGTGTATGCTTTCGTCGTGTGTTTGCTTTCGGTTTGTTGTGTGTTTCCTTTGTTCTCCCTCCGGTCCCCCTTGTTTTTGACTCCGTACCCAATGGATAGGCACATGTGATCTGGGATTCTCTACCCCCGAGTTTTCTCAGGGATAGTCCCCAGAAAGAGCCAGCTGTTATCCCGTAAAATTGACAAGGGCAATTTTACCGATAACCATACCCGAAAATTTTGTTTCGATCCTCGTTAGGGATCCCTCGCGTTCGAAACGTCGTAAAATCCCTTCCCGGGAAATCTAGTTTTTGAACTTAGTCTTTTTGAGCCTTTTTTGGCTGGGCGCGTGGATTTGCCTTGTAACACATAGTTTTGATGCGCCCCCTTAAAAGCCTTTGGCGCATGGTTTTACATGTTAACACGTATTTCGGTGCGCCAAAGGATGTTGAATCACTTTTTGGTGCGCCAAAGGGCGCACGTAATCTATCTGCTACACCAAGTTTTGGTGCGCCAAAGGGCGCACATAATTTCGTGTCGACAATGCATATGGTGCGCCAAAGGCGCGCTCATTCTTCTGTTGTCAATTCCTTCCATGCGCCAAAGGGCGCACGCTTTCCCTGTCGACAGCAGTTTCCATGCGCCATTTCAAAAGGTTGGTGGCGCATTAATGACAGGTTTTTCTATAAATATCCGTGCGCGCCCATGTCATTTTCATTCCTTTTTATCAAAGCACGTGATCGCTCTGGATTTGTCAGCTCTGCTCTGCATCATTATCTCGCCACATGGACCCGCTTTCCAAATCTTTGCATATATTTAAGGTAAGAGGATCATCCTTTTTTTTTATTGCATGCTTTCGTGTTTTGGTCTCGTGCTCATTGTCGTGTTTTGGTCTGCATTTTTGGTTTCTTTGGTCGATTTTAATGGAATGTGTTTGAGCTGGTTTTCCCCCAGTCTTTGCCCCGTTCCTTTTCTTTCCTCCTTCCTTCCTCCCTCTTTCCAGATCTGCTGGAAGGGGAGCTGTTTTGAAATAGCTTGGTTTGCTAGACTTTTTGTATAAAACCCTTTTTCCATGCTATCTTTGAAGTGGAAGAAAGAAGGAAGTATTTGAGTAGTTAGTGTAGTTCTGTGGCGCACTGGCGCGCCTTGTTGCAATAAAGACAGTCGCGCCCCTCGGCGCACTTACCCGCCATGCAACATGCTCAAGACCCGCGCCAATGGCGCACCTTCCATTCTGCTGCAGTTGAAATTCATGCGCCCTCAATGGCGCACCCTTTTTGCATGCTACAAGTCTAAATCCCGCGCCTCCTTAAAGCCTTTGGCGCACCCTTTATCCATGTTGCATAATGTTTCCATGCGCCAAAGGGCGCACCCAGTTTTAATGTAACACAAGTCTTCTGCGCGCAAGTATAAAGATTACAAAGGCGCGGGCGCACCCTCCATTGCAGTATCATAATGTTGTGTAAACCCTCCATGCGCCGCGCCATATTCCTTTGGCGCATCATTTGTCCATGTTACACAATCCATCCATGCGCCAAAGGGCGCACCGAACCCCAATGTAACACGCATTTCCTGTGCGCCCTGCTATAAAATGCAACCTGCTTCATCCATGCGCCATGCGCCTTTGGCGCCAATATAACCTCTGCAACATTCCTTTTCTGTGCGCCTTATCTATTTGGCCTGCCAGTTGCATTTTTCCCACACCCTGAGCCTTTAAATCTCTAACTCTTTCTTCTGCTAGCTTTCCAATGGAAGATCAAATGACTAATTCAACCTTTTTGGATTGGGTCTCACTTCTTCTTCGTGCAGATCAGCAACTGAGTTCGAAAGAACACATGTCTACGCGAGCGAAGCCCACCAAACCAAGAGGAAAGGCTAAGCTAACAGAAGAAGAAATGAAATACAAATATCAAAGGGTCAGAATGCCCGAATCACAGGCTGAGTGCAGTATGGATGTCAGGGACTCAGAGTTGGGTCACATTGACATGGATGAGTTCTGGGTTAGAACTCAGAAGGTTACAAGAAGTCCATGGATGGACAAACTAATAGCGGTCCCCGCACTTTGCCGTAGGAATCCCAATCGCCGTCTTGTGAATAACGAATTCATGATGGTTGTTGCACAATCCTTCAACAAAGACACGAGATGTGTCGAGAATAGCAAGGGCGAGGTAGTTATAAACCTTACTGCCCGTCGCTTTGAGTTGATACTTGGCATCCCTCATCACCGGAACTACGTGGTGTTGCCAACGAAATGTATCAAAGCACCTGGAAGACAACGAAGACCAGTGCATGCAGTTGATGAATGAGGTCTACCTAAAGAATAAGAAGGTGGTGACCCGGTGGCCTCAGACTATCCACCGAAGCGATTTCTCAGAGGAACTCAGTGACACAATCACCTTCCTGAGCAGAGTCTTCGGGCTTTCAGATGCCCACTATTTCCATAAGTGGATGCTGCGGTACCTGGAGACAATAAATAAGAATTTGCCCGATCAGCGTTTCTGCTGGGGGGAAATAATAAGCAGCACAATATCTGAGCAGCTGCAACAGTTTGCCACAACGGGAGTGTTCCACATGAACTCCTACGTCGTCTACGCTGCCGCAGCTGAAAGAGATTATCCGGGGCTGAACCGAAGTGGAGTATGGCCTCAGGCCAAGATATTTGATTACTATCCAGAGCTGAGGCTGGAGAATAGCATCCAACATTTCTCAAAAGTTAACGATGCATTCTTCTATCATGTTATTTGCCTACTGAGGCCAAACATGACACATAGTCGGACAACCAAAAACATAGTGGCAGCCACAGAGAAATGGGGAGCCTTGTTCACCCAATTTCCCACGTTCACCTATCTAAGGGCTGCCAACTTTTTGGGAGAGCCAACCAGGTTACCAAGGTATGCTGGACCAAGGCTGATTCTACTGGAGTTATCAAGGCAGCTGGTCACATGCCATGAAAAGTGCCTCAAAAGAAAGAAGGGTGGAACTCCTTTCCCCCTCAAAGTAGGCCGTTACACATGCTCCACCCACCATAAGGCGAAGGAAATGTTCGCAGAGCTGGAGCTACTCAACTTGAAGCATGACTTCCCAGCCAGGCCTACCTTCGACCCAAGAAGCTACCTGCCAAAAGCGAAGCTCGATCCAATCCATGTCCCTCAAATCGAGGATATTTACATTGACGTTCTCCATGAGGCGGAACTTAGAAGAAAGGATCACTCTCATTTGGCATTAACGGAAATCGTCCCAATACGGAGTGGCCATTGTCCCCGAAGGCTTCTGGACCACGGAAGATGAAGTAGATAAGGTATACAATGACACGAGATGGGGACGATTGTCCCTTCCCCACCATTGATAGAACAAGGCTCCTCAAACAATTGAGGAGAGGGTAAAAGAAACTATGCGGAGAACGGAGCATTGGTGCCGCATGAACGGACTAATCTACCTCGGGGTAGATTTCACAACTTCCCCTTTGGGCAACGCACCTCCAGGTCCAAGAAGCGGTTTGAAAGGCAAGGGTGCGAAGGTGAACCTAGCACCATTCGGAGGAAGCCCCTAAAAGTCCTCTTCCTTCGTGAGCCCGAGCAAGTCATAACTCTTGATGAGGAATTGACAGAGGATAGTCCTATACGCCCGTCCACCCGTGATGTCGGCGTCACTACAACTTCGAGGTCCCTTCTATCCCTTCTTCTCTTCCTTCCCTCCTCGAGTGACTCGGACGACCACCCCTTTGGTCGTGTCCTCTGCCCCTTCTTCTACCCTTTCCCCACTTCTTCATCTATCTTCTCCTCCTCGCTGATTTGTCTTCCTCTATTTCTTCCTCATCTCCGAGCTCCCTTCCCTTCCTATCTCTTCTCGCTGTTGCATGCTTCCCTTCCTCCCGTGGGCATGTCTTCGGCTATTCTTTCAATCGCCGCCGCGTGTCTCCACGTTTTCCCCTCTTCTACCGTTCTTGCCGCTCCTCTGTCTCTCGGTCCTTCTTGTATAGGACCAGCTTGGATCTCTCAAGAATGAGCCAACAAAAGAGGAAAGTCCCCATCGCTCCGATGGACTTTTCGGTCATTCCGGCTAAAGGAGCAAAGAAGCACAAGCCGGTTACACGCTTCTCAAAGAGCGCTGCAGGTGAGAGAGTCCTGGAAATAGCATACCCCGACCCTCTCAAAGAAAAAGAAGATCTGTCTCCCAGATTTCACAGTGACCCAAGTCACAATGGGGACATCCTCTGAAAGTCTCCAGGGGGAAGCTCTTTCCGCAGTTGATGCACTCTGCAAAAAGCTTCAGGAAACGAAAGAGGAGAAAAGGCTACTAAAGGAGCAGAATAAATACCGCTTGGGCCTTACAGAAGATGGGAAGTGCACCTCCCACAACTGCCGCCGAGATTCCTGAGCTGCTCAGTCAGGAGAAAATCAACGAATATTCAAAGATTGGCGAGCAAGGTATGGCTGTTTCTGCTTGGAGGAGCCAGATCATCAAAGATAGTGAAAAAGTAATCGCCGAATATATCAGTTTATACCTGAACATCGAGAAGGCGAACAAGGAACTCCAAACATTGGCAGGCCCAATATCAGAAGAGTTAGAGCATGCTAGACTCCAGCACGAGACCTTCCAACAAATGTTCGACTGTTCAGTCGAAGATCTGGTCAAGTTCGGAGTCTTCGGCCATCCAAGGGCCCTCAACAAAACTATGTCCACTTTGGACTATCGGATAGATCAGCTAGAATTCGTTTTGGAAAAGATAGACAAGGTGAAGGAAGAGGCCCTAGATGCAATGCATCAAATGGAGAAAATTGTTCTATCTATGACTCCAGGGTTGCTCACTCCTTCCCTCACCTTGAGATCAGCTGATGATACTATCCGGGTTTTCAAGGAGATAGCTTCTCAAGGGACAGGGCCAGAAGTCACGTTCGACACCGAATCCATCAACAACTTACTGGCCTGTAGGGACTTCATCGGTTTCCTTATCGAGGCGGAGAAAGACTATTCCAAGATCCCGGAAAAGCTCATAGATGAGCGGGAAACTTGTGAAGCAATCGGTGAACGCACAAGGATCCGTCACAAGATCAATTTGGGCCGATGATCGCAAGTTCTTGGAATACGCGCTCGTTCCACATCTCATCTCCCGATCAAAGATCGCCAAAGCACCCTTTTCGGCCGCGGATGATGATGATGAATAGCTTCTTCTTCTTCTTCTTCTTCTTCTCCTCTCTATTCTCCGACTTTCTTTTGAAATGTCTAAAAATGTGTTGGCACAAATAATGACATCATCCATGTTGCATCATGGGATGATGTCATCCATCAAAGTTGTCAAAGTCAACATGACTTTTGGATATTTTGTAAATATCTTTGTAAATAAGTGGTTGGCTCCATTTTGCCTTCTCTCCTCCTCTTTTTCTATAAATAGGAGAATACTTGTTGTATTCTTGGGTGAACATTTTTCGATAGAAATAGAATTGAGGAGAGAAAGACTTTGAGCTTTCTTAGAATGAGAAAGAACAATTAATACAATTATTGAGACTTTGCGCTCAATAAATTGTGTTTATACATTAGATATTTCTTATGTTAGATCTCGTATGTGTTTATTCTGTTGAATTCATATCTACTTTTCCGTCACTTGTTTATCAAGATTGCTTTGTTTATTTATGCAAGTAGGTTTGGCTCTGCTTACTACCCAAAAGCGTAGATCTTCGACCCATTCTTCGCTTTGGAATTCATTTCTTTTCTTCCTTCGGATCTGTTCTTTCTCTTCTTCCTCTTTCATTCCTTTCTTTTCACACTGAACACTCTCTTGGGATGAGATCCCAACCCAGAAGGTAGAATCATGTGAGACTTGCATAGGTTCCTGCTAGTAGAAATAGCAATAAACCAGTTTCGCTTTTCTGTCTCAAAGAGGGGCTAAGCCCTGCAACACTGTTGGCTCGTCTATCCATAGATCTGTCCACGCGACAGATTTTCGGACCAACAGCCTTTCCAAGAGGTGCGAGAATGGGGAGAAATCTACCTTCAGTTTCCCACATTCACCTACCTTTGGATTCCAGGTTTCATAGGCACCCCCAGCAAGTTGCCAAGGTGCCCCACTGACAAGTGGGTTCTTCTAGAATTGGTTTGGCAGTTGTTGGATTACCACAAAATCCAAAACAAGCATCACAAGGTGGGAATGCATTTCCTGTTACAATTGGCGTATTCTTTCCCAGCCTATCCACAAGGCAAGAAATGTGGATGCTTTGAAATGGCTGAGGTAACCCTGTGGACCTTCCATCCACAAACTAACTTTGACTATTGGGGTAAGTTCAGGGAGACAGAAAGTCCAGTGCTCATATGCCCCAATTAGAAGACATATGGATCCATTGTCAAGATGAATACATCATGCAACAAAGGGATTATGAAAGATTAACCCTTGATGAAGTGTGGTAGTTTGGGTTGGCTGATGTGCCAAAGGACTTACAAGGATAATGATGAGGTCCTAGATGCATCATACAGGGATGATG
Source organism: Taxus wallichiana var. yunnanensis (assembly GCA_018340775.1). NCBI lineage: Eukaryota > Viridiplantae > Streptophyta > Pinopsida > Cupressales > Taxaceae > Taxus > Taxus wallichiana. Next base: position 247,717,447 of record CM031240.1, on the reverse strand, counting down.
ATGTTGCCAATCAACCACTGCCATGGGTTGATTGGTATGTGGAAGAGTGCAGCAATACCAAAGAAAGGGTGGGCCCCATTCTAAAAATAACTTTCAGTTGGTTGGCCACTTTGGGAATCTCACCCAAAGGGGAAAATCAACCTTTAAATACAGGGTCTACATCAGTAGTAAACCAACCAACACCTACAAAAGGCAAGAGATCAACTCAAAGGGTTCCCACGGTTCCAAAGAAGATCTCATTTGTGGTTGGTGGCTCATCTCTTTCTAGGTCTTTGCTCCCAGGGTTACAACATCTATAGTACCAGTCATTGAGGTTGTGGAAGTAAGTGATTCCCCTAGTGTCATTCAGGATCCATCCCATCTTCCCCTTCCTCCATTATCACTCCCAATATCAGTTCCCTCCACTTCTACCACCATTTCCTCTTTCCCATCTCCTTCTATGGCCCAGGTATTTTCGTCACTTCCAGTTTTATCAGCTGGGGAAAATATTGGGTCACCCATTTCCTCCTCACTTCCTTTGACACTCCCATTTTCTTCAATCTCAACCCCCAGCATTGCCTTGTCAATTCCTATGGCTCTCCTCACTCCCACACCTTCCATCATTGCCACCTCTTCTCAGATATCAGCTGGAATTTCTAGCAATCTTGCCCTAACTGGTACTTCAGGTATCGGATCTACTACTCCATCTTCCTCAACTCTAGCCATACTAGAGTGGCTGTTTAGACAGAATCCTAAGAAAAAGAAAAAGGTTCCTTTGGGAGATGTGATAGATCTCAGTATATTGGAGTCCATGCCAAAAAGACAGGCCAAGAGACCGAGAACCGTATCAAGTCTAACAGTTAATCCATCAGGAGAGTGCATGATAGAAGTGGCTACCCCTATTGAGGGGAAAACTAAAGAAACCATCACAAAAAAACTAACAGATCTCAAATTTCTCATTGGGAAGGCTACTCATGAAGGATCCAAGAAGAATGTACACACTGCTCTTAGGGCCCTTTTGGAGAAATACGACAAAGACAAGGCCACCAAGGACAAGCTTAAGGCCAAGGTCGAGTAGCTCACTACATTGCTGTGTAGAGTAACTCAACCCACTCCATCCACTGACATCTCAACTACTACGGCCATGAAAATTTCATCTATAATCGATGACATCTCTTATCATGAGCTTGAGAAGCTAGGCCAGAAAGGGAGAACAATGAATGGATGGATGGAAAGGATCTTGCAGGAGGCCAATCCTCTGATTAAGGAAGTGTGGAGATTTATACTGATTTACAGATTGCGAAAGCCACCATTGCTAAGATGGATGAATCTCTCTCCGAAGATAATAATAATTTAAATTTGACTTTGGCAACATGGAATGACATTAGAGAAGAAGATTCCGATTTACTTCTACAAGAAGAGGTAATTGATGATGCCTCTAAATTGTTTGAATATCAAAAAGCTATGGAATTCTGGTGTCAGGTGTTACAAGATCTGATCAAAAAATGGAGGAGAAGTGAGTAGAAATTATAGATTCCCTCAATGATATCTCTGAAGAGTTCGATAATGCCCACTGCAAGTTTTTCAATGAGAATATCGATGCTCTTCCCGAGGACCAGATTAAAGAAAATTTCAAAGATTTAGTGAAGCGGGATGACAATGTTGCGAAGAATTTCAATAGTGACTCCATTGATCGACTGGTTCTATGTCATAACTTCATAGGGAGACTAAAGAAAGTCAGTAAGTAAGCTTCGAAGGTTGCCGTCCATAATCACAAAAGAGATCGAAACAACGGACATAGTGAATCACTATGTGTGTGGACCTAGAGATGAAGAAACTCAGGGTATTTTCAAGTGTTTCTTTAAGTACACACACCGAATGGCTATATGGGAGGAAGGAAAGAAAAATCTTGCAGAGAAAAGAGATGAAGATGAACCAAGCCAAAGCTGAGCGGCCATGAAAGGACAGGTTCAAGCTTTGGAAATAGTCAAAGTTGTAGGGTTGACTTGGTCAACCTTCTGCAACAAATTTGCTATTTTTATGGGATCCTGTTCCCTCTTATTAATGAAATTACTATTTTTAGTTAAATGTTAGTTAAAGGCCTAGCTATAATGGCTCCACTAGGAACTTATAAATAGTGGAATGCTTCCATTATTTGAGATATATAATTTTTGAGAGACATATTTTGGAGAGATTTGGAGGAAAGTTGCTCTTCAAGCTTGGAAGAGTGCTTCCAGAGTTTTGTTGAAACCTTTTAATTATATTCAAAGTTATTCCTTGCACTTGAAAATCTATTTTATTGTGTTGAATGATTAATCATTACATGCCTTGTGAATGTGATTCCTTAGCATTATTTGATTAATTTACCTTTATTTCAGATTATCTGTTTCATATTGAGAAAAGAATAGTGTGATTACTTCCCATCAGTTGTGAGAAAATATTTTCCTTCTGCTGATCAAGAGTTACATTATTATTATCATTTAAGTGAATACTGGACATGTGCTTGTGATTATCCCTTTGATAAATTATCATGTATCACATCAAAGTTGATCCCTCTATTGTGTATGTTTAAGGTTTAACAGAGGAATGTGTGCTTCTAGTCTGTGATATTTTATATCCTTTCCAAGTTGCAATAGGTGAAGGTGGCTAACGGTGCAATCATCATACCCACATTAACCCTTCCAAAAGTTAAATACCCCTTTTCTTGGTGCATCACCACTTCTAGAATAAATTTTATTTCCTTGTATTCTTCTTCCCTAAATCCCATGAAATGATAGCATAGGACTAGTTAGCCATATTTCTTACATCAGAAGTAGTGTTGTGTTTAGTTTAGGAACAGGAAGTTCGGCCTTCTCCAGAGGTTCACCTTGAGCCCAAGTCCCACAGCTTGAGAGGTGATCCCATGTGTCTCAATCACACCGAATGACATGACTCACATCATGCCATTCGGGGGGTATAGTGATTTGGATACAACATGATGGTTAGATATTGGGTTGTTTGGATTCATGGGGATTCGGAGGGGGAAGCTCTAATTTCTTGCATAGATGAGTAATGGATCTTTGGATGGGGGTGTCAAGGCTCTTAGATGTTTATTGTGAAGTTTTACCTTTGGAGGGAATAAAATGATTTCGATCTTTGGATCCGTATTTAGAAGTGGGATCAAATGGGTTGGACATGGGTTATGTTTTAGATGTGATGGTTAAGGATGGGAAATATTCTTGAGTAACACAATTTGTAGAATAAAAAAGGCTTGTAAATTTTGTGGAATTTATAAGTTTTTATATAGCATTGTACTATTTGTTGGAGGAAAGGGTGATATTGGGATGATACTTGTGACATAATCAAAAGGGATATGTCTATTCATTAGAGGTTTCGAGTGATGATTTAAATGTGGATGCACATACAAATGTGGGCATAGATTTGGGTGTAGATATGACGGTATAAATGTGGGTATAGATGCGGATGTAAATATGGTTATAGATGTGGATGTAATTGTAGGTGTAGAAGTAGATGTGGGTGAATATTTTGAAGCTCGACTTAAGTTGTTAATTGTGTGAGCATTAAGTACTTGATATGTGGGAGGGTTGGTTCGGTTGCTTAGTGGATGATTCATTTTTTTTTTTAAACATCTAATGGCTGATTAGGGGGAGCATTTGGATTTTCTAGTTGGAGGTTTATGAAATCAACAAGTCATTACACTAAATCCTTAAAGTTACAACATTTATTGATGTCATGGTCACAGACTTGATGATATTTGTAGTAATGATTCTCACAATACCATGCGGGTTTAGGACATGAGTCATTAACATCGAGGATGGAAGGAAGTTGGATAAGGTGTATGACCATGAGCTTGTCAAATATGGAGTTGTATGATTCACCAAGAGGAGTATAGTTAAGGTATGGTTAAGGTGCTCTTTGTGGAGCTTGAGTATGAGATGTGGATTGGGAGGAAGTTTTAATGACAATAGAATTTTTTGCATTCTTGGATTTTTCATTATGGGTGAATGGTTTTGTGAACTCAATCTTGGGTTTATTAGAGTAAATTTTAACATGGCCTTGCTCAAGGTCGTAGTTATAACTTGCGTAACATAGTAAAATCTTCCTAAAAGGTTTAGAAGGACTAAATTTTAAGGGTAGATGAAATGTGCTTGGCGCATGATCTAGAAAAGAGCTCAATCAATTTGGTTTGAGGTAGTGAGAAGGATAAGTGGGATTTTGTGGGGGTGTTTGACGGGAGGAACATAATTAAAGGTTTGTGATTGGGTGGGTTATGAAGTAGGATGTTGTAAATAAGATTGTGAAGGTTATTGTTGAGTGATAGGGGGATTGGATTGAATTTGTGTTGGATGATTTTGGGTATGTGCATGAGGTGGTTGGGATGTTTGAAGGGATTGATTGGGAAACGTATGCCGAAATATGCTTCGGAGTGGAGGTTGGTTAGTTTGATTTAAATCCAAATGGGGAGCTTATGAGATAGCAACATTGGAATGGACATGGGATATTAAGAGAGGCACCAAGATTTGAAAGTATTGTTTGGGTAGTGGAGGTCTATTCTACTCTTGAAGAGTTTGGGAGGGAGTTTTATGATAACAGTAGATGAGGAGGGAATAAGAATGGAGGATGTAGGGATGGTCACAATGGTATTGATATATGGTAGATTATGTGGGATAAGAAACCACTAATTGTGTGGACTATTGGGTCTAGGGAACCATGATAGAGGATTCATGAGGGACATGTTCATTTTGGGATAATGTTATCTCATTCATGGCCCTAGGGAAAAATATGGTGAGTTGGGAGGTGAGGAATTTAGTAGATTCAGATTATGGGGGGAAACTATAAATTTGTTGAAGAGGGGGTTCATCAATAGGGATGTTGGTGGATTTTTGAACTAGATAGTCATAGAGGATGATGAGATTAGCATCGAGGAGTTCTTGAAATTACAAGAATTTGTGAGGGATAATAGGGTTCCAAGTACTCCTAAGGAAGTAGCGGAAGGAGGTGTGGCTAGTCTAGAAGGGACAAAGTGATGGTAGACAAAGGGATTGGTCTCAATATGGGGTTTCTTGAACCATATGGGGCCCATGAGAAGGAACCGTAGGAATAGTGGATAGGGAGGCCAAGGATGAGGTCATCAAAGGTGTAGAAGAAACAAGAGTGAGTGTGGATGTTTGTTGTGAGGGGTTGGTTGAGATATGGATGTCATTAGAAGTGGTTGATTGCTCCATTCTCTTAGATTAGGAGCGAGTAACAATGGGCATGAAATAAAAAAGAAAAATCCTATGCAAACTATTAATGCAACACGCAAGTCAAGCAACATAATTTTGTTTATCTTGCTTATTTATATAATGTGAAGAGGGAAGAGGCTCAAAGGGAACCTAGAGAAATGGCCACTCTATGGATGGTTTTAGGTGTGTTTAAGGATGGAGTCCTTGATATACCTAAAGGTATGTGAGTACAATGAGTCTCGTGAATACTATTGGTATGTGGCTTGATATAGCATCCTACCCCCACACTTCACGCACTGCAACAATAAGGGTGTCGGGTGCTTAGCCTATATACCAATAGTCAAAAAAATTATTACACGGATAGAATGCCATGTCGACTCTTATTGGGTGGCGAAATCCCAAATATCCACCTAGGTATAAATTGTTTAGATGTGTAGATTGTGCATGTGGTTTGGTTGTGTGTGAAGAAAATGTGAATGCAAAGTGTTACCGCCTAATTAAGCTATGTGATCAAGAAAATATGAAAAAAATTATTTTAGATCCAAACCCAAATATGATGTTCAATGAAGATAAGAAAGAAAAGGAAGGGAAGAATGATGCAAGAAATGGAAAAATAAAAATCAAAAGAGGAATACCTGGATACGCTTTTCCTTTTTCCAAATTACATATATGTTGTTGAGTAAGCAAGTGAACTCCCAAGCACACAAGCAAAGAACTCCAACCTATAGAGTTAGTGGAAAGAGGAAAATAAAATATAGAATAGGAATTAAAAATTAGGAAATTATGAGAGGAATAGGTCCCATAAAGCATGCCAATTTTTTTGACAAGTTGTTTAGTCCTGTTCCAAGTTAATGAAATAACATGCTAGAAAACAAGAAACTCCAAAGATGGGAGGGTTTAAGGCTACCTCTAATGTTTGATAGTGATGGTGATGGAAGACAAGTACACAAATCCTTTCCACAATGAACTTGATGACCTAAACAATACAAAGGATATCTATATAAGACAAGATTAGTATATCTATATGATGGGATTCCTAACCAAAGAGATTCCTAATAATTGATGAACTTCCTAGGAAGGATGTTAACCCACTTGTTTAGGAAATTGATGAAAAACAAGGAATAACTAACATACAGAAGATAACCGTGGACATAAATGTTCGTAGAGATATGCTAAATCATAGATGAGATAATACATATAGTGATAAATTGATGCAAGTAATACAATCCAGATAAAGGTTGACATGACGAGAGGAATTTGATGGTGATTGTGTCAAAAAAATAGATCTTGGGATATCAGTCAAGAAGAACACATAGATCAAAGTATCTAGGTGTTACAGGGATATAGAGAGTGATAATAGAGGGGACATGATGCGGGAAAATAGCTGAGGAAGATTGGGTCGATGGTGACTAGGAACAATCGATGGAGACTAGGGTTTACTTAGGGATTGGTGAGGGTTGATGAGAGTGAAATGGGCTATGTGAAGAAAAAAATGTTGATTGAGGTGGTTACAAAGATCAAAAATGACAAATGGACATGTAAATTGATGATGAAGAAGTGATGAAAACAAGAGAGGTCTTCCAACAATCTCCAAGCTCCAAATCTTCCAAAATAGTAGAAAAAGGCTCTAAAGTGGCTTCAAGAGGTTGGTGGTAGCTCACAAGAAGGAAAAAACCTTTAAAAAATTTGCTAGAGGTTAGATCTCAAGAGTTTCATCCTTTTGGGAAGAAGGGTGATGGTGTATATATAGGGTTATCGATGCCCGATAGGGTTTCCGCGATTTTGGGGAGTCATTGATCTTATTTGTGTGGATGATTTTAAAATCAAGAGATGATGCCTAATTATTTAGTTATTTAGGATAAATGTTAATTTGGTGAGTTGGAAGAGATATTGAGTTGCATAGGGATGGGAAATAGTGGTTGGATGGGGTGGAAGTGCATTTAATAAAGGCAAGGGTGGTTAGAAATATTAAATGGGGGTAGGTGGTGAGTCTAGAAAGGATAAATGGGATATTTTGGGATGTAATTAAGGTAATAAATATGTTTAGGGATGACTAATATGATTATGGGTGATAAGTGTAATTAGGGTGCATAAGGGGAGATGAAATAATGTGATAATGGAGATCGTTAATGATTGATTAACTAAAAATGGAAATAATGTATGCTAGTTAATCTAATCTAGGAGGACATAAAAACATAGTAAAGAAGCATATAAATGAATTAAGAAACTAATATAATAAAATTAAAAGCCTATGTGCGAGAGAAAAAAAGGAAATAACTCAATTTGAATAACAAACGCTCATGGGACTATGTTGCAGAGATGACTAGAAAATCGGAACTAGGAACGACTATGCAGGAACCTCGAAAGGATGGATTTAAGCAATGTGACTAGATTGAAATGCCTAGAGAGGTACTTAGATGCCCGTGGGTGCTCTAGTCTTAAAACTGGGTGAATTGGTATGTATAACAGATCTAAAACCTATCTTCACATGCACGGTAGATGTTTTGAAACCCTCATATCTCTGTTGAATCAAATTCGTTGTTCTCTCTTGAGTGCCATCAATAATCTAAGATGATGTAAAGACCTAATAGATAACAAAATAAGTATCAAAACTATAAAATAAGAAATATGAAAATGAATGGATCTGACTAACCTCTAGCTACCACAATAATGGGCTTACTAACTTAGTGATGCACTACATTTCAGACCCAAATGTAGTTCTGGTGAGTGTGTGCATAATCTTCCCTAGGTGTTCTTGTGGCAGTTGCACTTTGTGAAGTAACGAGAAATAACTAAATGTAGATAATGTAATAGAATGTTTGCATGAAATATAATATAATCCCTCCCCCTATGAAGTGCGATGTAGATGTCCTAGCCTTGTGCCTTGATGATAGAGCTATTTGGATGCAATTGATATCTAATGCAATAGATGGATGCAACTCTACATGGAGGATAGTAGCTAATAGCACTAGGTCCCTCATTATGGTCTCATAAATTTATATTTATAGGTTTATCTTGATCTAATTTTGTAATTAACCCTTAAATGGATGACCACCAAAAAGATAAAGATGTAAAATGGCTAGAAAGAGACCATAAAGTGGCAAGAAAGTGAAAAAGGGACCAGGGCTCTCCTAGTGGGACTAGAGCACCCACTTGATGCTCCAAAGATACAAATTTGGGTGCCCCAATCGAGTCTAAAATAATGTAGGATGATAGAATTTGATGGGGAATATGGGTGTAAGAGGTAGGTAATGACAAAATAAAATAAAACAAGATGGTCAAAAGATGAGGGTTAATTAGTAATTTCTTCACTCAAGAACCTTCTAAATAGTAGTATAATACCGGGATAAATAATTTCTAAAGTGTGTGATTTTGTGACTACATTTTCCCCCACTTTATGTTGTTGAGAAGAAAGCTCAGTAAGATAAAGTAGATAAATATGCGTACTTGATTTCCATGAAGAGTGTAGTAGAAACACATTGAAGGACTAAACAAAGGAATGAAAAAAATATGGAGTGTGGAATCTAAAGATGAAAAATGCAAAAAAAGGTGATGTGAGTGAACCTAGGGTGGAACACATATCTAATCTGTTGCGGTGTGTAATGTACCTACATGGTTAGTAAAGTGTGTGCTATTGTGAAGTGTTTATGTTTCCCCCATTTGATTTCTTGTTTCTCATACAGTCGAACCTACAAGGAGAAAATGATGAAGTAGTCAAATATGTATGTATGTATGTATGTGTAAAAATTTAATGTGAAATATGCATGTATATGAAAGCATGTAAAAGTAAAATACACAAATGTAAATGGAACAAATTTACCTAATCCATGTAGAGAAAGAGAGTATAGAAGGATATCCTGTACCATAAGTTTTTTCTACGATCTCATGCCACCCTCGCCGAAGAAGTGTAAGGAGAAAGATACATTATTCTCCTTTTCCTGTAACTACTTCCCTGAATGTGTGTGAAGAGATCTTTGTATGTCCTAGGTTTTTGGGTGATCTGATGCCATTGGCCGAAGTAGTGTAGAGAGGCACACCCACTTTAACCTCCAAGCCTATAACTGTTAGTGTAAAATCACAAAACCCCCAAATGAGTTCTAAAAATATTCTTTTCTAAGGCACAATCATCTAGTGTGATTGCATAACATTGAACTTTCCCCAAGGTGTGGGACCTTGTAAAAGTGGGAAAGCTCTCAGATTAAAGGTTGGTTCCTATTCCTCTGTTTAGGTGCATACGTGAGAGCTTGCAAAGGATTTCTCTCTATACCTAATCTAAAACTTGCAAGGAGATAGGGAAAAATGGATATAAGAAATAAAAATAACTAAGCTACAAGGTGATGCACCAAAGGAATGATGAACACTAGTTTTCCAATAGACATAAACCAACCAAATGCATACGATAAAAAAGCACGATTAATAAGATCTATAATGAAAGATCAGATGAAAGCAAAAGGGACAAGAAAGGATCTAAATTCGATCACAAACATGTTTTATTGCTCTGCAGATTGATACAATGCATTACAAAGTGGCCAAAAGGTAGAAATGTATTATAGTCTAGTGGAAGGTCTAAAACCCCACGAGTTTCATGCCAGAAGAAAAGGGGATCCTACAAAATGAAGAATGTCCAACCCTTTACAATGAAGCTTTCCCATGTATTTATAGATTCAATCAAAGAGAGGAGAAAGAGAGGAGAAGCGGGGAAAAGTAGGTTGAAGCTCAACCACTACTATTAATGCCTCTGAAAAAATATGCTCCCAAATCCATCTTTACTACATCAATCCTTGGTTTGGCACCTTGAAAAAGAGGAAACGGTGGAACAGATTGAATCCAATCTAGTTGTTGAGGCAAGGAGATCCTGCATTAAATGCCTAAAGACGTTTCTCCATTTTTCACCTACTAGGGCCTAAGAAAAATGAATTTTTATCTTTCCATGGTGTAGAAGATGTCGAGACACTTCCAACGGTGTCAGATTTGTAATATTTTGAGCCCTGAGTCGAAAGATATGCCCCTTCAAAGTTTGTATTGAATCTATACAAATGGGTGGGAAAACAATTTTAAAAATGGGTCCCCTTTTGATATGGGACATGTGGCAGCCAAATTAGAGCAAAAATCGAGCTTGCGGGTCCGTAATTTATATTTTTGTCCCTTTTCGCAAAAAAATAAAACTCAAAAAACTCCCGTGGCCTCAAAGCTCTGCCTGGACACATGGCGCCCTTTGGTTGGTTGGGGAGATGCACTTCAATTTTGTCTTTGTGCCTTTTTGTCAAAAGGAAAATTTTCACCTTTTCCTCTGACGCCCTACTTTGGCCTTGACTCGGGCCCAAACACTAAATTTTTCCTTTGGGTAGAGTTGCGGCCCATTTTGTAACTTTTTAGCTAAATATTTTGCTTAGCGGGGCATATCTCTTGACACAGGGACATGTGATGACTTGCACTCATTTGAGATTTCCTATTTGGATTCATATTTGGAGAAGCTCCATTAGGACATGTTGTTCTTTCCGATGCCTCCTCCATACATAGTCAATTTCAGACCTTTCCTGAATTGTTTTGAACCCAAGGACATCGAGATCTTTGTCATTTCTTCCCCTTTCTTTCTCCTGGTTCCTCTGTGGCACTTTTGCCCCTTCTTTTCTAACCTTGCTATTCCATTATTGGGTCCTTCGCAACTTGGAAAATGGGTTTAAGACATGAAAATGGCTCGATAGAGTCATTTCTTTTACATAGGGTCCTTTAGTCTCTCTCGGCCCCCACTATTCCATTGTTGAGTCCCTATGTGACCTATTTATAGATCTAAATGAGTTTTCTCAAGTTCCTTCTATGTAGGGTCATAGCTGATCTGATATTTGGCTCGGGGGTGAAATATGGATAACAGTAACTTCTTCTTAGAATGCTAAGGACACCATGTCATGTAAAATCCGTTGTGTATGGATTTCATAGACTAGTCTGAACTCACTCTTTGTATGTAAACGGCAATGCCGATGGTGAAAAGTGCATTGAATTAAACCAAGTGTAAATGAGTTGCATTAGTGTGTGAAACCCCAAATGATGCCCCCCTCTTTGGGGGTGAATACGACATCATTTATAGGAGAATGTGGCCCCAAAAGAGGACCAACCACATGAACTTTGTTACTTTACCCTATAGGGGAGGGAATACGCTTGGTAGAAACCAAGGAAAGCATAAATAAGGATGGCTAGAAAAAATTAGTGTTAGTATGAAAACACATGCATATAATAAGACAACTTGTAATTTACGCATACAAAGTAAAAGCTACCAAGAAATGTAGTGTAAACATGCAAGGAGACAAGTAATCCACATAAAGAAGGTCGCAAAACATGGGACATCACTCACGACATTGCAAGAAACATAAGGCCATCATGTCCGTAAAAAAAAATAAGTGTGCACACCAAACATAGGGCAAATCCCAAATACAAGAAGCAAACAATGATAGAAAAGTTCGGACAAAACAATTAAGTCATGGTAACATGTAATCATGAAAAATAAGTGTTGCACACACAACACCCATTAGCATGTTAGAGAAATAACTAATATTTCAAAGCATGGATAACCAAGACATGTAAAGTGATAAGTACAAAATGAAACAATAACACCTGGAAGAAATGAATGTGGATGTCCCCGGTCACCGGTGTAGGGCGGGGGTGAGCATCCATGCTAAATGTAAAATATTTGTATCTATGATCATAAATAAACAAAGATGTGAACGTGCATGTGTGGATGGTATAGATAATGACATATAAGAAATCAATCTAACATGTGTAGTAAAGTGATCATGTAAAACACTAGTAAACAAGAGTAAATGCCCCCAAGGCAATGCAATATGTTATAGATGGATGGAATGGAATGCAAGATGGAATGATAGGATCCGATTTCCCACCGAGTGAATGGAGATGTATGTAATGAGGTTATTATTTTACCCTCAACATCAAGAATCAACTATAAATGAGATTGCATCATAAGGAAATGGTCGCATAGTGTGTGTTGTGTCTAACGCATTGTGATGAATGTGTAAGTGTAGTGATGAGATGTGACCTAGTGATGATTTGTTTATGAACCCTATATCCAAAGCATATATCACCACTAGATGAATGTATAAGTGATGATTTAGCCTAACTTGTATATCACTATACATTGAATGGAGGGAGTGATGATTTATTCCTAAGTGTATATCATTAAAAGATGAGGAGTGGTGATGTAACCTAAGGTGTATACCACTACAAAATGATAGAATAGCTGATGATCTAGCCTAAAACATATGTCATTAAGCTGGAAATGTTGCATAATGAAAGGTAAGATTATAAATGTGTGGTGAGTGTAAGGTCCATTTGATTTGTAAACCCTTGGCTATCGAGTATGGACCGAGGAACTAAAGTGTGTCATCGGGTGGTGAGTGCAGCACGTAGAATATAATTTAGTATACGTGATGACCATGTGATGAGTAGAATGTGTAAATATTTTATGTGTAGAATGAAAATGTAAGATGTAAGGTGAATAGAATGAGTGAATACGTGATATGTAGAATGTGAATTCCAGAGGTGTAGAATGTGTAAAATGGCATGTATGTAGATGGACTAGTAATGTAGTATGTAAGAATGATGCTATGTTAGACTCATATAGGATGAATACTAGTATAGTATGTAGAATATGTGTGAAAGTGCATGGTGTAAAATGAATGGTATGTAAGGTATGTAGATAAATGAATAATGTAGTATGTAAGATAAGTAGTATATGATGTAAGGCGCATAGCCAATGGTGTAGATATAATGGTGACTAGTATGATGTATGATGTATAAATGTCAAAATTTTGTAGACTAAATGTAGAATGGATGGTGTATGATGCATAATATGTGATGAAATTCAATGTGTAATGCCTATAGTGTAGTGTGTGGGGTTCAATGTAATAATCCCTCAACAATCAAGTGTGAACCAAAGCACAAGAGTGCGTCATTAGGTAATGATGATACTACAATGTGTAATGAGTATGAATATACTATTAGATGCTAATATTATGGGGGATCCAAGATGTTATGCCCCCAAGTGTATGATAATGTGTGCATGATTTGATAAAGGATTGGTGAAGGTGGTGAAGCACATATAGATTTTGTAAGATTAATTCAATGATGGGATAAATGACGAGAGATTGTATGACATGTGTAATGAGTGATAGATTATTGTAGATGTATGCATGAGTGATTATGTAATAGATAAATATGTTAATGTAAGATGAAATGAGGTTCTTTATTATAAAAGACCCCTCAATAGTCATATAAGAACCATAATAATATGAGTGTGTCATCAAGAGGGTAGAGTAACAAGAGTCACCTACCAAAGACCAAGTTTGTGTGTTGTGGAACCATGTTGGATAAATTTAATAGTATAACTATGTGATGGTGGTGAATTTGAAAATATATCATGACCACTAGTAGGAGGATTAGTTTCTTTGACAAACTTAATTGGTTGGAGCTTAGATTTGAGAGGAGGCCATGTTGTGCTAACTTTGAAGGGAGGTTGCGTAGGTTGACTTGGTGATATGATAAATGAATTAATAATACAAGATTATGAATTATTGTTTGTAGATGAGTGACTTAGCATTGTTCTAAATGATGATGGAGGAGGTGAACTACTTGTGAGATGTTGTTTCTTAGGAGTTGTTTTAGTAATTCTATCCTAAGACTCATTACATATAGATGATTCAAATTTACAATCCCAATGGGACCTATTATTTTTATTAGAATGTTGTACCACTAATTAAATAAGGTCTTGATGATAAATATGCTTGATTATTTATGGAAAAGTGTGGAAATCATTAGCATTATGTCTATTGATTCGATAATGATTGCAATATGGACAACCTTGATATTTTGTTAACCAATAAGGAGAATAGTAATGAGTAGGCGGTATTGTGATCAACTGATAACAAAGGAGGTTAACAAGAATGTAATTTTACATAGTATTATTCCCAAATATGATAGGTTAAGGAAATGGCATGTCTTGAGGTTTAGTTAGATTATATGTAGTAGACATGGAGTGCATATAAGATGTAGAAGGAGAAAAAACATGTTAATGAGAAACATATTTAAGCTATTAAATTTAAGATATAAGAGATTCAATAGGTTATTCCATAGCCTTAAAATTATCTTAAAATAAATCATGTAGAGTGTGGATTGAGTCCAATAGGGGTTGAGTAGATGAAGGATCACTAATGTCAAATTCATTAGATAAATGATCGAATATAGGACTTATTTTGTGCGGTGGCATATCGTCATCCCGATACATGTAGTCTAGCTATTTTTGCAAAACAACCCGAAAATGGGGGTATCTCTTAAATAAATTAGATAAAGATACTTGAGGTAATTTACGACCCATGATAGGAAAGATATGAGGATCCTAAGCATGAAAGTGGTTGGGTTCACCAAAATGATTAACTAAAAATTGAACTAATCTCTACTAGTTGATCTAATCTAGGAGGGCATAAAAATGTGGTAAAGAATCATATAAATGAATTAAGCAAATAATATGATAAAATTAAAAACCTAATGTGCAAGAGAGAAGAGGAAAGGAATCAACTGAATAATAGATTCTTAGGGATTGTGTCGCAAAGATGACTAGAAAATGAGGAACTAAGAATGAATTTGCGGGAGCCACGAAAAGGATGGATGTAAGCAATGTGACTGGTCTAGGGCACCTGAAAAGGGACTAGGGAGACCACATGCACTCTGGTCTAAAAATGAGCACCTTGGTTAATGAAAAATCTCATAAACTTATCTTCATAGGCTCACTAGATGTTATGAATCCCTTGTTATCTATTGCATCAGATTCGTTGTCACCTACCGAGTGTCGTGAATAATCCAATATGATGTAAAGACCTACAAAAGACCAAGAGAAATATCAAAACCATATAAAAATAAAGATGCAAATTAATAGGTTGAACCCGACCTTATCTGCCACAACATTCCGGGCTTACTAGCGATCGTTGAACTACATTTCGGACCCGAATGTAGTTCTTGTGAGTGTGTACATAATCTACCCTAGGTGCTCTTTTCTAGTCACACTTTGTGAAGTTGTGAGAAATTACTAAATGTAGAAGATGTAATAGAATGCGTGCATGAAATAAAATAGAATCCATCCCCTTATGAAGTGTGATGTATATGTCCTAGCCTTGTGCCTTGATCATAGAGCTATGTTGAAGCAAGTGATCTCTAATGCAATAGATGGATGCAACTCTACATAGAGGATAGTAGTTAACAATGCTAGGTACCTCATTATGGTCTCATAACTTTATATTTATAGGGTTATCTCAATCTAATTTCATAATTAACCCTTAAATGGCTGACCAACAAAAAGATAAAGATGTAAAATTACTAGAAAGATCCCATAAAGTGGTGGGAAAGTGCAAAAGGGACCAGGGCACCCTGCTGAGGACTAGGGTGCCCATTGTATCACGCCCTTGTACTAATTTGGGTACCATAGTTAAGCCTAAAATAATGTAGGATGACATAATCTTCTGGGAATATGGGTTCAAGAGGTCGGTAACGAAGAAATAAAATAAACCAAGATGTCCAAAAGATGGGGGCTAATTATTACTTTCTTCACTCAAGAACCTTCTAAATAGTAGTTTAAGAATGAGATAAACAACGTATACAATTGCATGATTTTGTTACTACAATGATGGAATGAGAACAAGTTTATGAGATATAATTAAGATAGGAAAATAGAAACTAAGGGAAATAAATTGGATTTAGGAGGGAAATGGGATTTTTAATAGGAACATCGGTGTGAGTGTGCATAATGACGACGAAGGGGGTGATCAAACGTGAAATGGGGGTTAGTGAACCTAAATTTGGTATCTATAGAAGTACTAAAATTTTTGGATTCTTCTAAAATTCTTATTTGGTCAAAAGTTATTTCATGTGACTTGGAAGAATTATCCATGGTGTGAATTGAACCATATAAGTGTTTTCGGGTAGAAACAATAGTAGCATAAGCTCAAAGTTGTGTCAAAATTATTTCAACATGATTTATTTGGACAATAATAGCTATGAGAAAAAATATTTGAAATATCAGTGATAGAAATGGAATTTATGAGAGAAAATTATATTATAGTTGTAATTTTGACTGTGATGAGTAACTAAAGAAATGTAAGAGAGTTGGAAGATACGGTACATTATTATTGGAAATTTTGTTTTTCTTGTGTTTTTATAGTTTTAGACAAGATTGTGATTTATAGGTATATCACCAACCATATAAACAATAACAACATGACCTATCTAGTCAATAGGGTGTACAAACACATAGTAGCACACAAATATATTGTGTTTGTGTGTATTAGATTGCATGCATAGTTCACTCCTAGCTAATTTTATGATTGGGTATCTTGGAGAATGTTATGTTTATATCACTACTACATAGATATAGGTAGATGGATCTTATCTTAGGTTAACCAATGTTATTAGGCATTCCTTGATATAATTGTTAGTATGTGAGGCCTGATATCGTGTTTATGGGAATTACTATCTAATAGTGTGGTTCAAAGGGTGAAATCCCCTTACATTCACCCCATCCAATTCAATGGAGATTAACTAGTATTGATATTTCTAACCCAAAGCGTATTGTTTGAGGCTTGGGTTTTGGTGGTAAATGCATGCCTCACTTCATAGGATCCATAGGAAAGTGAGCTACGATTTAAAGAAAAAAGATAGTTTCTCAACAAATTTATATACCTCAATCGATAAAATAGGTTTAAACAAATGGGGGATATCAAACCCACCCGACTAAACCCTAGAAAAATAAAAAATAAGGTATTTGAATATTTTTGATTCTCAAGCTTACCCAAAGGTGTGAGGAAGAGCATATGTAGTTTAGGAAGGGAAGGGGATAACAACAACAAATAGGAAAAGCAAGTGTTCAAGAAAATTATTTTTTCCTTTCAAGAAACTTTGTCAAGATCTTGCAATCAAGATTTTAGTAGTTTTTTAGAATTCGATCTTCGACACATAATGTGGAAACATGCAAAAAAATTACAACAAATATATTGATACAAAGAAACTTGCAAAAATAAAATGTTAGAAGTAAATCATTGATCAAAATTAAAAATATATGAAAGAAGGCATTACAACTTTCTTACAAGCATAAAAATTATTTACAAAATTTCCAAATGATATAAAGGATTTACTTGTCTCAAGTGTTGAGTTTAATTGATCCAGTAATGTTTGAAAATGTCAAGA
Organism: Taxus wallichiana var. yunnanensis; assembly: GCA_018340775.1. NCBI lineage: Eukaryota > Viridiplantae > Streptophyta > Pinopsida > Cupressales > Taxaceae > Taxus > Taxus wallichiana. The sequence goes on along the minus strand of CM031240.1, from coordinate 247,700,003 downwards.
TATTCATTTGAAACATTTAAATGGTAAAAAATAAACATCATAGTAGGGGTAAATTAGAAAACCAATAAGCATAATTCTATATCGATGTCACATTGATAATGATCAATTCTAGATGGGGTGATGATTAGTTCAAAATGTAGTCTTTGTGGATGGTTCTGCAATGCGACATTGTTCATGTGGAATTGAATAATCCTAATGAACAATTTTTAACTTGTGTGTGATCTTTTGAATAAAAACATTATGTGAGCTTGTGGAGCAAAAGGTCGTGTGAGATAATGGAAAAAAGCTTGTGTTGGTAACTCTTAGATGAGATTTTGTAGATGGGTTGGTTACATGAGCGGGTGAGGTGGTCAAAAATGAAATTTAAAAATAGAAAACACTACCAATTGTTATTATGGTGATTTTTATCTAAAATTAAATGCTAAACAAAATTAATCTCAAAACATAAGACAACATGATTGATTTTTATTTTTTTTAAAAACTATATTTTATTTACACAAATTCCATTAAAGATTTAAAATATGCAAATATGTAAGAGAAAATTAATTCCTTAAAAATTTACGTATACTAGATAATGTATTTTCTATCAAAATATTTTAAGTCAAATGTGTTTGTAAAATTGTAAACACTTTGAATCAAGGATATAAAACTAAATTAAAAATATGACATTGAAGTTAGTGTGAGAAAATTGCACTAATATAAACATATTAAAATCTATGCATGTTTATAGCCATCCCTATGGTTTTCCTCCATTTTTGATTAATTGAGACATGTTAGGAGACATTAAAAAATAATATAAAAATTTAGATTATTGGAAGCATTGTAAAATATTGTTGCTCTCTTGAGGATTCGCAAGCACGAGATAACAAGTAGAGTTGCATGCAAAATGAATTATAAATTGGATTCAAAAATGAAAGAAAAGTAACACAAAACAAAATAACTAGGGTAGCCAAAATATACATCTAAATATTGAGCCACCCTACAAGATGTGTTAGTAAAAATTAACTGATAATCATCTCACTTTAATAAATTAAAATAGTCTTACAACTGCTAGGATTGGTTGAAAGAAGGAATTCCTTAGGCTATTTTAATAAATAAAGTAGGTTAAGTTCTCCACAATATGAATCTAAAAATGTAAATCGAAACCTAGAGAAATATGTTTTTATTTTTGGTTAGGGGATCTTTGCATCAAAGATCATTATCCCCTTTAATGTGATAAAAGGAATATATAAAAGTAAAATGATAAGAAAAATCATAAATGAAGTAAAACACAATAATTCTTACCATACACCTCAATTGAGACCATTGAGTGGATTTTCTAATGGATATTCTAGATGTAGGTACCCCAAAGGGTGTTCCATTATACAAGACTAGTCGACAACATTTCAATATTTTACAAAATAGAGAGAAGGGTTTATAGAGGAATCAAAGAGGGAAAAAGAATAATGGAGTTATAATTATGAATTTGTATGTAAATTTGAGGATATAAAGTGTATTTATAGGGATAATTAATTTATCTTTAGAATAATGAGAAATTAGATAGGTGAATAATGATGAATAGTGCATAAATAGTGACAAATTTTCAAAGTAGGGGAGGTAGGTGGTGAATAGCAAGACTTATTTTAAAATAGAGGAAATATGGGTGGAATCTTTGAAGCATATTTGAAAAAGGAGGGAAGGTGGGTGAAATAGTGAAGCATCTTTGAAAATGGAGGGAAGGTGGGTGAAATAGTAGAGCATATTTCAAAATGGGAAGTTAATTGGATTGTTTTATTAGGTAGTGGAGGAGATGCAGTTATGCAAGGTTGATGTGATAGGGATGATGTGGCCAATGAGTAGGATTTGATTAGATTAGCTAATCATTTATTAATTATTTTTTAATCACTTGTGTGATATGAGGTGGGATGAATAAATTAATTAATGTAGTGGAAGAACTATAGTTTAATGCTTATTTCACTAAATTGGGACTTTTTCCAATCCCAACAACTAAAAATATAGCTAATATTGGAATCCAATATTGCTATTTTTGTATTCCAAAACGTCAAATATTAGAATTATCTGCACTTCAAAATCTCACATATCGGATTCCAAAATTGCACATATTGGATTCCAAAATCACATATATTGGAATCCAGAATCACATATATTAGAATCCAAAATCACCTATATTGGAATCCAAAAAGTAAAATATTGGAATCCATTATACGGGATAGCATCCTCTAGGGATTAGTTATGATTTTTACGTAAAGAACATGCTTCTATTTTATAAGGGCTACCAGCTGGCCATTATTTATGCTATGTTATAAGGGATAGTGGCCAACCATTATTTATGCTATGTTATAAGGGCTAGTGGCTTCCAACCATTATTTATGCTATGTTATTTATGTTATCCTATAGGTCTAGGCTGATGCTAGGAATTATTTATGACATGTTATGTATAAAACATGTTTATGATTTATATGAGATAGTGAACATATTCTCTTGTCCTTCAATGGTTGCAACAAATGCCACAACGTGGTGTTAAATTTGAATCTCGTTTATACGTATTTTATCATTGTTATGTAGGCTAGTGACAGCTAGGATAATGACTTTCAAGAGATGTGAGGAACTTACGGGTTCATTTACTATGATCGTATTGAACCTCTCAGAACTACTGAGAATGAGTGAAGATATTTTGAAGAAACTAGCAACGGATGTCGATCCAGACTATGAGAATATAATTAAATGTAATCCATCTTTTGATGTGCATGATAGTGTTATAACAAGTATCTTCTTTGTTTAGGCTAATGATATTCGGCGGTGGCAGGAAAAATTAAAGATCTTCATTATCCTCCTATTCAAGCTCCCTGCATCTCACTCTGTCGAATGCCATCACTGTCGCCCCTAACTCAATAAATGGGAAAATTTAGGGAATCCTCATGGATCCAGAGTAAATTTTAAGGGTTAGTAGACACTTAAATCGTAATTCAAATAAAAATAAACAAACGTCACCATGATAAAAAATGTCAAAATAAATTTTAAAAATCAAGATTTATTAGCTTTGTTGGAGTGAAATCAAATAAATCATTATATTAAATGAGGAAATTCAACATAAAAGGATAATTTTTGCATTCAAGAGAAACACAACTTATCCTATCAACACTAAAAACCCTACAAAACCTTAACCGGAAATAAGTAAAAGAATCCATAGAAAGATCTTCGATGATATTCTTTGTCCATGCCAATGATATTCGATAGCAGGAGAAGAAAATTTAGATCTTCATTAACCTCCTGCATCTCACTCTGTCACGACGCCATCACTATTGTCCTTAGATCAAGAAAATGGCAAAGCGGTGAAATCCTCATGCGTTTGGAGCAAAGTTATCCCTATTTATCACGGTAAAAATATAGAAAAAAAAAAAAGCATACGTATTATCACGTAAAATTCTTGTCAAGGTTTTAGAGTTAATATTTTTTAGGGGTTAATGGGTGTGAGGGATTCTATTCTCTCTGCCACAAATATTAAGCAATTTAGGGTTACCGTCTCCAAAATTCAACATTTCATATTTTATTTAAATTTAATTGATATTAAATAGTAAATTACTATTACAATCTCATTCGTTCGAAAACCTCCATAGCCTCAGATTTAACATCATTGAGATCCCAAGGCTCGGTCTGAAACCAAATCTTTCCCCATATTCATATTAAGAGCGAGACTATCATGAAGAAAAACTCTCTGTTTAATGCTACATGATTTGAACAACACAGTTGCAAAACCAAAACACCAACTATTACAAGAACATTAACATCTCCTTAATAGTTAGAAACCACGATGGTTCTTGTATTACAAGAACATTAACATTCACTTAAGAGTTATAAACCCCAGATGGTCCTTGCATTATAAGAATATTAAAATCCCTAAACCTAGATTCCAATAGAGGAATAAACATGGATTACAAGAACATAAACATCCCCTTAATAAGAATAAATGTGCGGCGTTATTCATCATTAACCCCTGCGTCACCTTCCACAATCCTTGTGTACCTCGAAAGAAGGGACATGAAATCACTATGGACAGTTTCCTCACATGCTTGACACTTTAAATGACAATTAAAATTCTCCTACTCCCATTGTTAGAAGGATATCTTATCGTAACTAAATATAAATATGAAATAAATTAAAATTCATTTTCTAAAGTTTGAATTATTGTAAATCTTTTTAAGAAGAATTTGAATTTTGTTGTAAGACTATTCGTCATGTTGGAATACTAAATTCACGAGAATAATTCATTGAAAATTAAAATTGTTTTCACGATATCTATGAACACGCTGATTGTTGAAGTGCCTGACAATTTTAAATTTTTTATACACCTTAAACCGATGTGAACATTTTTTTCATTGACAGTTTGAAGTTGTGAGAAAATATGACATTAAAAAATCAAACTAAGAGAGTTAATAATTAACTCGTTAGGTAATGATAGTGTAGCTTATCAAGATAAATTAACATTAATTAAATAAAAATTCACCAAAAATAAAAATGTTGTGTACACTTTTTTATATAGTAAGATATCTATTATTGTTTAAATGCTTTACTATATAATACATTTCTTAAATATAATCACACATATTATACATATAAAAATTATTAAAATAGTTAGGCACATTATACAAAATTGTTGTAAAATAAATTTAGGGACAAATTACATAATTTTATTTTTTAGATAGTTAAGCACTTTTGATTTGGAGTTATGAACCGAGAGGGTTGATGGGTCCCCACCCTACAAGTATTCCATGTTTTGATCGATGAAAGGCTACATACAAAACTAAAAATGAGTACAAAAGATAATGAGGCCAACATGTAACATGAATAATCAAGCCTGCAAAAACATAGAACCGTGAATACAAAAAAATAGAGCAGGAATGATAGAGAAACCTTAGGGTTCCACCCAGCCAAGCATTGCAATCATCTTGAGAAAGGAAAAGGACATGCCAACAACATAATTCAAGTACACCATGTGATTAAGAAGGGTGGGATTATTTTTGTGAGCGTGACCAGCTCCAGGGATGGCACACTAGAGATAGAAGCCTCATATGATCAAAAAATGATTTGAACATTGTTGGCAAATTGAATTAGGACTAGAATTTTCAATTCCAGGGGCATTAAAAATCCTATTGTCAACCCAAAAAGGTGATGGAAAAGGATTCAACTTTGCAAAGAGATAAGGAAGGCATACTTCTTCCAGAGCTTCGACCAAATGCACACGATGATATGAATAAATGAAATGGGGCACCACCGCCATGACCACTAATTTATTTGCACACATCACCAGGTAATTAAACATTGAGAAACCTATGATCTCGAGTTTACACGAGCTCTCCTAGTTCTCTAGAGATAATCGCAATCATAACATCTACGGAATCTATGTGGAAGACATTGCGAAGATGACTATTAGACATAGTAGAGATGAAAGTCATTTCCAACTCATTGTTGTGCATGAGGATGAATAAAACATAGGTATATTCCATGAGAGGGAAGGGGAAAAAATGACATAATTACAAGAAAACAAGTGGGGACAAGAGAAATCACAACCCGACAATTTAAATAGTCCCACAACTCATGTGAAGAAGTTCAACGCAATTAAAAACTGATGGCATAATCAACTTTTTTCAATGCATTAGATAGATTATTTGGTGAAAATGGTCTTATATTATACTAAACATAACTTGATACAATATTCTCTCAACAAAATAAGCGGTGGTATGAGAGAAATCCCCAAATCCACCAACACACTAGGCTAATCCTAGCAAAACAAAAAAGCAACAACTATAAGGGAGTCTAAGGAACACCAAAAAAAAAAGTCTAGATTATGAGTAAAGGCTACTCGATTGATAAACACACATTATACAAAAGTGCATTACTATAAATAGTCACACACATTATGCAAAAATGTGTTATCAACTAAATCTACCTCACCACCCTTAGAGCCGCCAAGATGGAAAACGTATCTCCACCATATTTTGAATCATCAAACTTGGATCCTTTTGGGTGGGGTGCTACAACAGATTTCTTCTAAAAGAGGGATTCGTAAGAATCGATGTTGAAAACAATGCACCACAATGAAGTTGCACTCATGGTAATGTCATGATCCAACACAATAAGCAAGATTCAAACAATGGAAAGAATATGCAAATAAGAAAATAGGTCTGCTCATGCTCATAGATAAAAAAAAACAAGTACAAATAGGGGTTCTCTTCAAACCCCATGTCTAAACAAGGAAATAATATCAATGACACCACCGATACATATAATTCCACTAAAGGAGGAGTTACAATTACAAATAAGGAATGTAACTCCTATGACCATGCCCGATCTTGACACAAATGACAATGACAGATTCTATGACAGAATCTGACACTTGTCATTTGACTTCCTAAGACCTATGACTCTTGCAAGGCAAGATGACTCACCGAGGGATGTGGACGATGAATGGGCAGGTCACACACACCAACACCCCCTTCATCAAAGCCAAGGAAGAGTTCATGCTAAGCCAAAACAAAAAAAGACTCCCTAGACAACTAAGAAAAATGTGTCGGTGGGGCCCACGACAACTAAAGGCTTGATAAGGTACCTATATACAAACAACATCTTTATGGAAAGAAAAAGAGGAGAAGAAGGAGGAATATATAGCCGAGAAGAATATGGGTGGCTACAGTGAGACATCACCCCAATAAGAGACTCGCAAGTGAATAAATTTCACCTTAGTGAATGGCTTAGTGAATATGTCTACAACACGATCAACTATATGAACATACTTGTATGTCAATGATGTTTTCATGTATCAACTCCCATATGAAGTGCATGTGAATCTTAATGTGCTTCATCCGCTGATGCTAAATGGATTTCTACAAATCAAGATAGTTCTCATGTTGTCATAGAAGATAATGGTAGGCCACTTTGAAAGTGGATGCCAAACTCTGTCAAGATACCACAGTAACCAAATAGCCATGGCGGCATTAACGATCCTCTCGTATTTTGCTTCTATCGATGATATGGAAATGGCATTCGATTTTGCTAGACCAACCGATAGAACTGAACCAAGAGTGAAATCAGTAGCCTAAGGTAGACTTCGATAATCTAGATCATCGGCCCAATATGAGTCTATAAATCCAACCAAGTCAATCTCAGGTCCCTCCTAAGTAATGAATACCATTTTTTTGAGTGCCAAAAACATAGTAAAGGATACTCTTTACTACTTTTAAATTCAGCTTATGAGGCTCCTGTATAAATATGGACATGATCCCGACAAAGATGTAAACTATCTGGCCAAGTGTGAGTACGGTAGATCAAGCTCCCCACCAACTATCGATAAAGGGTACCGTCACCAAGGGAGAAGAGAAATCGAAACCAACTTGACCTTGGAAAGTAAAGGAGTAGGTGACAATCGAATCGACATGTGAAACAGAGAAAGCAAATCAAGAGAGTACTTAGGCTATGTGATCATAATTCTTGAGTCGATTGTGAAATGCTGGATCCCAAGAAAGTAATGAAGCAATCGTAAGTCGGACATGGAGAACTTGTTGGCCAAAGAGATCTTCACGAGAATCAATGATAGAGGAAGAGCTACCCATGATCAACAATTCATCAACATAGAGAACAACAATCAACATGGAGTTATCCTACCACAGAATATACACATTTGGGTCAAAGTGACGGTGAGTGAACCACGATGCAAGTAAAAAGGATTCCATCTTGGCATACCAAGCCCGAGGGGCTTGTTTAAGGCTGTAGAGAGAGACTTCTTTAGCTTGTAAACGCGGATGGATCATGGAAATAACCCAGGAGGTTATTCCATATAGATCTCTTCCTCTAGGTCCCCATGAAGGAAGGCACTCTTTACATCCATCTAGTGGATTTCCCATCTGTTAGTGGAAGTAATGGTAAGGGTTATTCGAATGGAAGTCATCTTTACAACCGAAGAAAGATTTCTGAGTAATCAACCCCAGCTACCTAGGAGAAACCCTTAGCTACAAGTCACACTTTATACTTCTTGACTTCCCCATTGACTCCATAATTTGTTTGATATATCCACCTACATTGAATGAATTTTCTTCCTTTGGGAAGAGGGGTGAGATCCCAAGTTTCATTCTTTATGAGTGAGGAATACTCCTCATTGTTGGTTTGAAAATCTGTCGAGTGGATAGATCTATGGATAGACAAGCCAACAGTGTGCAGGGCATAGCCCCTCTTTGAGTCAGCAAAGCGAAACTGGTTTATTGCTATTCTACCAGCAGGAATCTTGTGCAAGTCTCACAATATTCTGCCTTTAGGGGTTGGGATCTCATCCCAATAGAGGTATTTCCAACTGTAAAGAAGGGAAAAAAATAGGGTGGGGAGATAGAAAAGATCACGAAGGGAGAAAAGAAATGAATTACAAAGCGAAAGGTCGGAAGATTTATTATTTGGGTTGGTAGTATACAGAGCTAAACCTACTTTGCATAGATGAATAAAGCAATCGATGAATAAATGACAACAAAATAGAAGTAGATTCCACAGAGAACAATCACATAGATCTAACATAAGAAAGGTCTGATGTAAAACACATGTATTCAACACAAAGTCTAAATATTGTATTAATATTCGTTTCTGTTACAAAAAGTTCAAAATCTTTTCTTCCTACTTCTATTTCTCATCTGAAAAATATCCACACCTTAAATACAACAAGTATTCAAGTATATATAGAAGGAGAGAAGAAAAGAAGGCAAAAACAAACCAACCACTTAATTACAAAAATATCTTACAAGAGATTCTAAAGTCATTTGTTGACTTTTGACAACTTTGTGGATGACATCATCCCATGGTGCAACATGGATGATGTCATCATTTGTGTCAACATACTTTAGATAATTACAAGGAGAAAGTTGGGAAGAATGAAACTATTCATCGTCGTCCCACGGCTGAAAGGGGGTATCCTACTTTTGCTGCTGCTCAGGTGACGAGATGTGGAACTGGGCATGGTATTCCATGAACTTGCTGATCATGGGTTGAAGTTGATCCTAGGAAGGATCCTTGTGTCGATCACTGATAGCCTCGCAAGTCTCCCGCTCATCTGTGAGCTTTTCTGGGAGCTTGGAATATTCATTTTCCACGTCTATCAGGTACCTAATGAAGTCACGATAGGCTAGTAGGTTATTGATGGATTCGGCGTCGAAAGTGACCTCTGGTCCCAGCCCTTGTGAAATGATCTCCTTGAAGATCCGAATAGTTTCATCCACCTTTCTTAAGGTGAAACGGAGTGAGCAAGCCCGGAGACATTCTCAGGACAATTTGCTCCATTTGATGCATTGCATCCAGGGCTTCCTCCTTGATCTTGTCAATCTTCTCGGAGCGAACTCCGGTGATCAACCCGGTAATCCGAGTAGAAAGGATTTTGTTGAGGGCTCTGGGGTGTCCAAAGATGCCGAACTTGACCAAATATTTGACTGAACAGTCGAGCATTTTATGAAAGGTCTCATGCTACATCCTGGCATGGTCTAGCTCTTCAAAGATGGGTCCTGCTATTTCCTAGAGCTCTTTGTTTGCCCGATTGATATTCTGATATAATCCGGTGAACTTGGCAATCACTCCCTCACTTTCTTTGAGGATTTGGCTCCTCCAGTGGAAACTGCCATACCCTGCTCACCGATTTTGGCATATTCATTAATCTTCTCCCCGGCTTAGAGGCTCAACAATTTCGGTAGTTATAGGAGGTGCACCGCCCATCTTTTGTAAGGCATGGAGGAGATGTTTATTTTGTTCCTTTAACAACCTCTTTTCTTCCTTTCCTTCCTGGAGCTTCTTGCAAAGGGCGTCAACTACAGATAGGGCCTCTCCTTGAAGGCTTTCTGAATATTTCCCCATTGTGACTTGGGTCACTGTATAATCTGTTGAAGATAGATCCTTTTTATCCTTTAAAGGATTGGGGTATGCTATCTCCATTACTCTCTCTCCTTTCACACTCTGAGAGAAGCGGGTTAAAGGATTTTGCTTCTTGCCCCTTTTGATGGGATGACAGAGAAGTCCATCGATGCGATGGGAACTTTCCTCTTTTGTTGGCTCACGTCTTGAGAGATCCATGCTTTGGACTTATGGGAGTGGGGCTAAAAATAGAAAAGGGAGCAGATTTCGTAGTAGAAGGAAAATGCATGGAGACACTTGGAGGCGGCATTGAGAGGGAGGTCGAGGAAGTGCTCACAGGAGGAAGAGATACTACGGGGAAGGTAGACATGGGAATGGAAGGGAACTGAAAGATGAGGGAAGAAATGGTGCGGGACAACTCCACGAGAGAAGAGAAGATGGACGATGAGGAAGGGGTAATAGTATAAGATGGGGGAGAGGATATGAGCAAAGGCAGTCGCTTAGGTCACTCGAGGAGGGGAAGGAGGAGAGGGAGAAGAGATAGAAGGGACCTTAACGATTGCAGTAGTGGAAACATCCTGAATGGATGTGCCCATTGGAACATCCTCGGCCACTTCTTTCTTAGGAGAATCCATAGTTATAACTTGTTCTTGTGCGGCGGAAGGGGGACTCTTAGGAGTCTCTTCTTGGGTAGAGCTTGACTCGCCCTCTTTGTCTTTACCTTTGCTCTTTGGCAGATGTTTCGGTCTAGAAGGTGCGTTGCCCAATGGAGAAGTGGTGAAATCAACCCCGAGGTAAATGAGACCATTCATCCTGCACCAGTGCTCTGTTCTCCACAGAGTTTCTTTGACCCTTCCTTCTATTATGCGAGGCACTTTAGTTACTGCCAATTCTGAAATAACGACCCGATCGTCCCCACCCGTGTCAAGATATACCCGATCAACCTCTTGATCAGTAGTTTGATAACCTTTTGGGACGATGGCTATGCCGTACTGGATGATTTCAGCCAAGGCCAAGCGGGAATGGTATTTCCTTCTGAGCTCGACCTCATGATATAGGTCGATATAAATATCCTTGATCTGTGGAATGTGGATTGGATCGAGTTTGGCCTTAGGAAGGTAATTCCTTGGGTCAAAAGTTGGCCTTTCCAGAATTTGTGCTTTAGATTGAGTAGCTCCAGCTCTAAACATCTCCCGAGGCTTTGTGGTGAGAAAGACAAGTGTACCTGCCCACTGTGAGGGGGAAAGGAGTTCCACCCTTCTTTCTCTTCAAGCACTTCTCGTGATAGGTTATGAGTTATCTTGATAGCTCCAACAGGATCAGCTTGGGGCCGGCATATCTTGGCAATTTGGTTGGTTCCCCCAAGAAGTTGGCTGCCCTTAGATAAGTGAAGGTGGGGAATTGAGTGAATAAGGCCCCCCACTTCTCTGTTGCTGCAACAATGCTCTTGGTCGTATGACCGTGAGTCATGTTTTTCCTCAAAGGTAGACGATGCCGTAGAAGAAGGCATCGTTAATCTTTGTAAATTGAGAAATCTTGTTTTCAGCTTCAACTCGGATAGTATTCATATATTTTTACTTGGGCCAAACCCCGCACCACATTAACGTTGGATAATCCCTCTCTCGAGGTCAGTAGCATAAACTACGTAGGAGTTTCGCAGAACCTCCCTGTTGTGGTAAGTTGTTGGAGCTGCTCGATATAGTGATGCTTATGATCTCCGCCCACTAGAAGCATTGATCTGGCACATTCTTGATCATTGTTTCCAGGTATCTAAGCATCCATTTATGAAAGTAGTGGCATCGGGAAGCCCAAATACTCTACTTAGGAACGTGATGGTATCACCGAGTTCCTCTAAGAAATCAACTGCGATGAATGATTTATGGCGATTTGGTCGATACCTTCTTATTTTTCAAGTATACCTCATTCATTAATTGCATACACTGGTCTTCATTATCTTCCCAAGCCTTAGTGTAATCTTCTTGGCTTATGGCCACAAAGTGCGGTGGTGAGGAATGCCAAGCTTTATTTCGAAGTGTTGGGCAGTGAGGTTGATCATGACCTCGCCTTTCTCATTTTGGACACACCTTGTGTCTTTGTTGTAATGTAGCTGGTTACTACCATTGTGAACTCGTTGTTCATGCTTGACCGATCGGGATCCCTCCAAAGAAAAATACATGAGCCATTGCCCACTAGTTTGTCCATCCACGGACTTCCTATGACCCTTCTGGTTCTGGCCCAGAAGTCTTCCATATCGATATGACCAAGTTCTGAGTCTCTTATATCCAGGTCACACTCTGCCTGGGATTCAGGCATCCTGACCCTCTGATATTTGTACTTCATTTCTTCCTCTGTAAGCTTGGCTTTACCCTTAGACTTGGTAGGTCTCTTGCTTGATGTAGACATATGTAGTTCTGAACTTAGTTGTTGATCTGCAAGAAGAAGAAGTGAAACCCAACGCAGGAGAGTCATGTTAGCTGTTTGATCTCCCATTAAAGTATTGACAGAAGGAAGAGTTAGCAATTTTAAGGCATCAGGGCACAGGCACATGAACACTACAGGCTGCAGGGCTAAATAGTATGGCACACAGAAAAATGGTGTTACAAGGGACAAATCAGTGCCAAAGGGTGCAAGGCACATGGATACTGCACATGACACTTTTTTTGTTGCAAGCGGGAGTGCGCCGGCGCCATTTATATGCGTTTTATACCGGGTGCATGTATTTTTCATGTTGCACGGGGACAGGATGCGCCAAAGGTGCATGTATTTTTCATGTTACACGAGGATTTGGTGCACCAAAGGCGCGCAAGTTTAGCATGTGTAACATAGACTTCAGTGTGAAAAAGGGGAACTTGGCGCGGCGCATGGGAGGTCTGCATGACATGATGTTGTTGTAATAGGGGATGCGCCTGCGCCTTTGAACGTAGTTTTACACTTGGCGCAAGTAATGCCGGTGTTGCGTGGGTGCAGGGTGCGCCTATGGCGCAGGTATTTGATATGCGACATGGGAGTTGGGTGCGCCCAAGGGTGCAGATTTATTACATGTTGCACATGACATTTTTGTTGCTGCGATAAGGAAAGCGCCTCTTTATGTCGACACTAAAATTTTCCTCCATAATTTCTATTTCATTAATGTATGTATTAGGAATAGGATGTTGTTAAGTAAAATTAGTAGTAGCGTCGATAGAAGATAACATCGCCGTCGATCGATGTTACCAATAATGTGAGTACGGTAACAGTCAAAGTACAATAGGAATGTTGTAAAAGTAAATATTTGTCGTGAGTGGTCCGGTAATGTTAAAATGTCAAAGTTTGGGTAATTAGAGAAGTAGGGTCTACATGATTAGGAATTAGAAATATTATATTGGTAATAAGGACAAGGAGTGAGGTCATAAATATTTTGTGTATTTTATTTGTAAAAAGTCTAAAAATGTGAAACCCATGTAAAATGATAAGGTTTATCTTATCTTAAGAGATAAGCTTACATGTACAGATAAGAGTTAAGGTATGGAATATGATTCGTCAGAGTGGATTTCTTATCCTATCTTAGAGATAGGATGGATAAGCCTAGAAGTTCTATAAATAGAGGCCACCCCCTCATTTAGCATCGAAAGAAGTAGTGAGAAATATTGTAGGAAGTGTGCAAAGGAAGCCATCGATTAAAGGTGTGTTGAAGAAGCCACCGAGAGGTGTAATTGTAAAGTTTCTCCCATAGTCTTGTTAAAGTACCTCATGGGTGAGATTATAATGATTTCATGTTAATATTATAATTTACTTTGATATTTCAGATTTGTCATCATTTCGTCTTATCATAGTCGATGGTATTCTTGTGTTTGGTTGTTGTTTTGTTTCCATATTACATCCACCAAACTAAAGGCATGCATTAGTAAATAATCATAGCACGAGGAGTTCCCGGTGAAGAATTATCATAGTGCCGGATTGGTGATGACATTTTGGTTCCGTTGCCGGGACCATTCCTCGTTGGTGGATTTTCTGGAGAGATATTCCCACTTAGTCAAAAATCAATTAGAGGGTAACCTTGTTTTTACTGTGCATAGTAGTTACCATGGTAAAGTCATTTTTGCCATGAATAGTAGTTACCATGGTAAAGTCATTTTTGCTGGAATAGTATTTACCGCAGTAAAGTCACTTTTTACCATGAATAGTATTTACCACAGTAACTTCACTTTTTACCGTGAATAGTGTTTACCACAAAGAAAGTCGGTTTTTCTTTGCATTAAGTCAAGTTTTACCATAGTTTACCGTGGTCATTTCTATTTTACTGTAGAAAGGTGTAAAGTCACTTTCTAGTATAGTGATTCCAATTATTTGTGCACATAAGTCTTGTTGATTGTACTTGTGGGTTGGTATTTCATGGTGGTTACTTTTGAAAATGGGAAAGATTCCTGTTTTTTCAGCTCAATCTAATGAAGATGCTTCTTCTTTCATTCAAGAGTTTAAGCAATCTTGTATTTGTAATGGCCTCATAAGAAGGGAACAATGGACTGAATTTTTTCCTACCTTTTTGGATGGTTCAACACTTAGGTGGTTTGAAACACTAGGTGATAATGTGAAAAATTCATGGGATTTATTAACTAAAATTTTTCTTGAAGAATTTGGTGAACAACAGAAATATGCAGATCTCATGATCGAGATCACAAAGCTATCCCAAGGAGAGAAGGAGAAGATAAGGGATTATCATGCTCGTGTTCTAGAGCTAAGGAGGAAGCTCGATGCCCAGATCCGGAAGGAAGGACTAGCGGATGGGTTGATGAATGGCGTGGATAATCTCCTCTCGTAAGCACTTCATTCTTGGGATGAAGCCGAGAGATCGGACAACGAGTGAATTATGACCGCCCAACTACCATTGAACAAGAAAAGGAGATTGTAAGAAGGCAAGAAGAAAGCATGGAAGAGGAGCCCAAAGAAATTGTTGCTAAAGTAGAGCCTACACTAGCACCTTTGGTCCAATCCACAACCACTCCCGGTGAGCACACATATTTCTCCTAGTACATCTACCGAGTATGTGTAGACACCAAATTCATGTCTTACGACCCCTTGTGACCAGCATCTCATTTCGCAACCTAACCCCATCACCTAAACCTTACACAATTATTTATTAATTACCTTGTAATTGATAAATCCACATCACCCTACCTACCACCTCACTTTGCCACTTCATCATGACCTAGCCCTAGCCTAAAACTAACCTAATTAAGACCCATAACTTGGTCCACACCTACACCCATAACTAATGACCCCTTTCTCGCACTCCAAACCGACCTTCTAGTCACTTGACCGAACACAGTAATCGATCTCTCGGGAGAAAAGCGGGGAAGGTGGACTATTTTACTAAAAATAGCCTACTTTTTCCTTCACCGATGCCGGTTCCTACTCGACCACCGTCGGTTACGCAACCGCCATTGGTTCCTGTAAATGGGCTCCCAAACCAAAACAACGGATCGGAATTTCATTCTTGGGATCAATTCGAATGATTTTTGAATCAACAGAGGTCATTGGGAGCGAAAAATAGAGTCCAGGACCTTCACTTGACCGAAGCAGAGGCGAGTGGAAATACCGAGAAGTGTTCACAAAGAAAGGAGATCAGCTTGTATCTTCGTCAAAACCAATAAGTCACATCTTGCATGTCCTCTCGTTATAACATTTCTTATGCCTTTTGAATTACAAATCCTCATAAATCCATCCCTGAATCCACTACCCAAAGATGCATATTACCTCTAACTATCATTCATCTACCTCTCATCACCTTATTTCCTAATACCACCTATATACAGCCTTACAAACAACACAACTACCCCATAAAGCAACTAACCTACAAATCCTAGAACCCACCGGTATCGGTTATCAGTAACCGGCATCGGTTCCTCTGATCAAAACCAGAAAACCAGCCTTTCCCCTACCCAGTTCAACGAAACGCTTAATTGATATTTTGCGCCTTTTGTGTTAATTCATATTAGCGGGAGACCCGACCACCTTCGAAAGGAAGTTTTATATTTCCGGCTTAAGGCAGTTTCCTCATTTATTGTCTAATCAAAATCTTGTGGTCTTGTGTTCTTATTTGCAGGTAGTCCTTCCAAGACAAAAAGGAGATCTTTGCATCACCGATCTTTCTCTACGATGCGCGCACACCATCTCGACATTCTACGGTGTATTCCTCCTAGCCCCTAACCTTATCTATTTCTAAAAGGAACGAATCATTCCGAGTGAAACATTTTGGCACGCCCGGTGGGACCCATTTTGGGTTTCTTTCTTTCTTGCTTGTTTTCATATAGGAAGCATACTTGCTGTTTTTCTTCTTCTTAAGATATTCACAACGTACTTTGTTTTATTTTGGTAAAAGAACTTGCTTTGCTTTTACGTCTTGCATTAGTGAAAGTCATCTCTTTTGCTTCATCGAATATCATTTTCGATTTGGGTTTAAAACACGTGCATTGCATTCCTGCTTGTTGTTTTCTATTCTAGTGAATATAGATTAAGTAACAGGTCGTACACGTGGGGGTGATATCCACGGTATTGACAGGAAATTAACCCTAGTTTCACTGCACAACACATACCGAATCACTTCATAATTAACACAACAACCCACACATCCCCTCTTTTCCGCGGTATTCCTCCGCTCGATTGAGGTAACCTTATAAGCCAAAACAAACCTGACATTCCCTCTAAAGTCTTCTGTTTAGGGTTTTCGACATCATTCTACGTCTAAAGGCATAAGCCCACAATAATTAAAATTAACCCTAGGGTTAGTCTTTGGATTTGCGTGTGCATCTTGCTTGTTTTCGATTCTGTTTTCTTTTTCATACTCTGTCTTCTGTGATCAATAAGTTGACAAATGTACTAAACATTGTTAAAAATCAAATCAGCAGCCTTTTATATCTTGTTATACCTATCTTACTAAACCGACATCGGTTAACTGACCGACGTCGGCTATAGCCTAACCGACACCGGTCACCAAACCGATACCGGTTCCGTTCTCTTACAGTTCCTGTCACACCAGCAACCTACCAATTTCAACATTTTGGGGTTGTTTCTGTTCCTGATAGATTGAAACTCTACTGTGTGCTTTTGTCCATGGTTGTCATCACTCGAAGCAAGCCGCCGCCATGGTTTCACATGCCTGCTCTGTGTCTTTGCCTGAATCACCCCCTCCGCATTCTATAGGGAACCCTACGGACACTAGTGAAATTCCCAAAATTCCTGTAGGAGACAAGGACTTTGCCAAATTTCTGGATGCTAATCCTAGCGGCCGCAGCTATCAATACTATTTGTCTCATGCCCCGACCATATGCCTCGATGGTCAGCTCCTTGTTCGCATGACTATTAGTATAGCTGCTCATTTAGCCCCCACTCCTCGATAACACCGCCTTACTTCTTGCACCTTTAGCCCCGTCTCCCAATCCGACAGTTTCAGAGGTTCATACGACTCAAATTGGCTTTTCCTTGGCTAATTTTGGACCCCACGTATCATTACCACCGACTGCCCCTACCTCATCTCTCTTTCGACTACTCCATTCCGACTTGCTCTCTGCCACCTATTCACACGAGCTTTCCTTCCCAAGCTCCGCCTACCTTTTCATTCCCATCCACGTATCCAGGTAACCTCAACACCTTATATGGGACATCCCTATTATCTCGTCGCCCCCAACATACTCATCCCCATACCTTATCAACACTTAGCCCCACCATTGTCGATGGAGGCCCTTGGCCCAATTTTCCTCCGTTTACCACAACCGCACCATCATCTCATCCAACCACGCATTTCATCAAACAAATGATGGACAAAATGCAAAATCTGGAGGCTTCGGTTTGAGGAAGCCGTAGTGCCTTGACATACGAACAAGTTTGTCGGGAGCCTATTCACCCTTCCATTCCCCTTCATTCATATCCTCCATGCAATGGGAGTTGCACAAATTTACTCGTTTTAATAGTAAAGAGGATCCTCAACAATACTTGCGATCATTTAGACATGCTTGTTATTTGATTGCCCATGATGATGCCTTGTTACTCCGCACCTTCCCCATGTCCTTATCGGGACCCGCCTGAGTGGTACGATGCTTTAACCCAAAGCACTCAATCTTCTCGTTTAACCAAGGCTAGCCCAATCTTTCTTGGATCATTTATCCATAAACATTGCCAAGAAAGTATCGATCACCGACCTCTATGCCATCCGACACCAAGACGAATCTATCGCAGATTTCATTGGAAGATGGCGCGGCCTTATCAACCAACTTACATATGCCTTACCTCAGGGCTGAACTTATCAAACTTTTACGCGAGCATGTGCTAAGCACATCTCCCCTACCCTCCAAATTCAAACTTTCCGTACATTCAACGAGGCCTTTACTATGGCTCGAAAATTAGAAATTTGAGCCTTAGAGGAAGAGAAATTGTGGTTGCAAGAACAAAACTCCACTTTCCGAACTTCGTATTCCACCAACAAACCTAACACCACCAATCCTCACCCATCGACCACTTCGAAATCAAAAGGAGCTGTCCACGTGGTGATGGTCAAGTCCCAACCACCGTCCAATACCCCGCCAAAACTACTTATAAATATAAAGCGGAACCCATCAACTACACTCCCTTGGGGGAGACATATGGTGTGATATTGGAAAAATTGCTCAAAGCAGGAGCCATCACCTTACCTCCTGTTAAACCTCATTCCGGGTTTGATTCCACTCGCGCCATACCTTCCTGGTACAAAGAAAATGAATTTTGTAACTTCCACCGCGTGAAGGGACACAAATATGAGAATTGCAAGATGTTGAAAAACATAGTGCAGGAAATGGTTGATGCAGGGGATATAGCCCTCGATAATCCTAACGCCCCTGCCAACCAAAATTTGAAAATCTTCAACAAGCCATTCCCGAATCACTCTCCCAATAGTAACACAAACCAGAAATCTTAGCGAGGAGAGTGTTCATGAGATCCATGCAGGTCTTCGATACCCGGCCAAAAGCCTCTATCGAGAAAATTTTGAATCAAGCCTCTTCACTAACACGGGAGCCCGAACCTCCTTTACCACCATCAAGCGAAATCATTCCTTTACCTATAAAGGAGTTAACTGCCCAGACTTCTCTTCCCATCAATGAGTCTTCTTATACCACATCCCTACAAGACTGCGAACGAATGTTATCTAATTTATCTATTTCCCAGACGTCTCCCTCTACCGCTCTTGCTGCACAAGAGGAGGGTACGCCACTCCTTTTGACATCCTTAGATGAGAAATCTCTTGCACCGACATCACCAAATTCTTTAACCATGACAGACCCTCTCAAACATGCCCTCCTGCCTATTAGTCCTTCATCGCCTAAATCTTTTCAACAACCGGTCGACCTTTTAATATCTATTGATACAGTACCTCATCTACCCCCTGTATCACGCCCACAGTGGACTGGAATCACAACCTACCTCTCTTCCGTACCAAATTTACAATTCAAACCTGAAGACTGTCATTCTCCAGAAGATAGACGAATCCTATGGGAACGTTTGAGTACGCCATATTCTACTCAAATGCAAATGACCGATTCTGAGGCCTCCACCATATACCCGAAGTGCTTACAGAAGCTTAAAATGCCCATGTTCTCACCTTCACCCCCCTCACCTCTACCAAATGCCCCGTCCACTTCTATTAACTTAGCCAAATCTTCCCCTACGCTTGGGACCTTGCCCATACCCAGTCTAACACACCCACCTAAGCGGCTTGATTTATCCAAAAATAAATCCGCCCCGCCACCTAGGAGACAAACTCAATCCGTGCCTCTCTCACAATCAAAACCCTCATCGTCACACCCACCTTCCATATTGGGACCTCATCCCTCCACCTTACATCAATATATCATACCTCCTGCGTTTTCTTCAAAACGACTTACACCTTCTGCACCTATACAGAGATCCCAGGGTATAGCAACACCGTCACTCCGCGTATCCTGTCCACCTATCAACCCTAAACAAATTCCATCATCAAAAGATTTGTTTTCGGTCACTCCTATTTCCCCGTGGTTGTTTTCTGATACCACATCATCTGCGGCCTCATCATCCAACATAGCTTCTGCGCCAAAGAAACCACGTTTAGTGAAAACCACGTGTCAACACCCCTCGGCTAAACCACCACCCGTACGAACCAACCACGCCCAAACATTACCAAAACCTATACGAACCAACCACGCCCAAACATTACCAAAACCCGCACAACCAATACCCTCATCCTCCTCCGATTTTGACCCACTCAAAGGATCTTACGCCAAAATTCTTGCTATGTTGGTGGAGAATGCGACCATTTCCCTACCCCCACTTAGACCTTATGACCCGTCTAAACCTCGACCGATAAGTTATGATGAGTCTAAAATCTGCGCCTATCACCGCACACCAGGACATGATGTGGAGGGATGCAAAGCTTTAAAAACCATCCTTCGTCAGTCACCTCTCTCGGATAAACAGTTAAGAAAGACAACTTACGAAGGGAGAGACTGTAGCTCGATTCCCTCTCTATACCATCTCACCAAGATCTATCATTATTACAACCCCACCTCTTGAAGACCATGATTTCTCCCAACCATCTTCCTCATCTCAAGTCTATGAGATTAACATGATCAGTGTTGCCACCCGAGCACAGAAAAACAATGAGAAAGCTAAAGAAAACACACCTGCAGCCTCTCTTTCTCCGTCTACCATCCCGATCGCACCACCACCCAAAGTGGTTATTCGTGGACCCGCATACCCCGTCTCTAATGGAGTTGCCCATCGCGCTATGATCAAACAGCTTCACCAATCACCTGTAAAAATGACATTGTATGATCTCATTCAGACTTCTGAATCTCATCGACAAGCTCTTGTGGAAATCCTCCAAGGGATTGAGGTCTTACCTAACGAAACCCTGCCCGTTACTTCCATTCTAACACCCAATCACGTTGCCTCCCTTACCAAATAGCCTACCGCCCCTACCTCTTCTGGTTCTCTACAACAAGCTGCTGCTGTCAGTTTCTCTGAAGATGAAATTGTTGACTTTAGTACGAAGACCCCGACCCTGCCCTTTTCATCTCCGCTTATGTCCGGATATTCGAGTACGTCGTGTTATGATTGATGGGGGCGCTAGCTAAACATAATCTCTTCAAAAGCCTTCCGACAAATGAATATCCCTTCTAGCTACATGTGTGCCAACCCCATCATGTTGCGGTCATTCAATGACGCCATTACCTCTACCTTAGGCACCGTGATCCTCAACATTCGGGTAGGACCACGTACTTTACCCAAACTCTTCTATGTTCTTGAGGAGAGTTCTAATATAATATATTGCTAGGTCGTCCTTAGATCCGGGCCATGGGATGCGTTCCTCAACATTACATAGATGCATAAAATTTGAGTACGAGGGGAAATCCTACACCGTGAAAGCTGACCCTCCCCCTTTAAAACTCCGCAATATGTTATATCGGCCAAGCGATGTGCTTGTACCAATCAAGACGCCTGTTCGTGCAACCCAACCATCCTCTTCAAATGTACCTCAAACATGTACCTCAACCGCACCTACGCCTTCAATGATGAAACCACCTTCGCAAAACCACTTCCTTTCCCACGCCTAACATCCCAACCGCGGACCCCTTAGTAGATGTTTTTCAAAGGTGCCTTACGATGGGGAGTATCACCTTTATAACGTTAGTTCTTTCCATACTCCACAAGAGTACGGACAGGTACATGCACATCCTACCTATGACCGTCGTGGTGGGGAGGTAATCTCTTGGGTGTTGACGCATCCTCCATTACCCACAGAACCTCCTCTTGGTGTGGTCCCCTTCCAATCTGATTTTCAATACTTGACAAATCGTCGTTTCGCCCTCACCTTCTTGACTGTTTGTCTTGGAAAGGTTTTGGTTTTGGTCTTTACGAACAAGGCCGACATACACTCATTCTGTGACTACCCACAAACATAATGATCGTAGTGGTCTCGTTTTTCCTGACACACCTACACAGGAGACACCTCGTGTCAGCTGTATTCTGGAAGAAGATGATGTCACCCCTACCAAACCATCATCACCCACTTTTCCATCATCACCCACGAATCTATAGACCTTGAATCTATCCCTCCTAAATTTTTTTTTCATAAATGCCATCTTCATAGGTCCTCTCACTTATCAACGCGATAATGAGGACCCATATTCTTTGCCCCTTCTATATCCAGACATGAACGAAGAGGATTCGCCTTTGATTAATGTTGTTGAATGTCGGGATGACGAATCCATCCTCACTTACCTTGCACGGATGAGTCTTATATTCAACGCGTGCCCTACCATCTGAAACCCAAACCATGCTAAACGAGTCTACTATAGAAATCAACATCCACACAAAGGAGGATCCTCACATTGTGAAGATCGGAAAATCCCTTAACGTATCAGAACAAGTCGCCTTTACTACCTTTCTCCATGCTCGCAACCAAGCTTTCGCTTGGTCCTATCTTGACATGCCAGGGAATTGATCCCCGACATTGCTGTCCATAACATTAAATCTGAAACCCGATTCCAAGCCAATTAAACAGAAATTGAGAAAAATGCATCCACGCATTGCCCTCTTGGTCAAAGAGGAGCTTCAACGACTCCTTTCTGTTTCCTTCATTCTGCCTATTGACTATCCTCAATAGATTTCTAACATCATACCAAGTCACCAAAGCAACAGGGGGACTTCGGATATGCAGTTTTGGGATCTTAACCTCACTTTCCCTAAAGATAACTTCCCCTACCTAGTATTGACCAACTTGTTGATCTCACCGCAGCCATGAGATGCTCTCCCTCATGGACGACTTTTGAGATACAACCAAATTTTGGTTGCCTGGCTGATCAACACAAAACTACCTTCATAACTCCTTGCGGAACCTTCACATTACCGTGTAATGCCATTTGGTCTTAAGAATCTTTGGTGCAACCTATCGCCAGGCTATGACTTACATTTTCATGACATTATGCACACTATCCTTGAAGATTACGTTGACGATCTTCTTGGCAAGTCTAAACATCGCGGTGAACATCTCGATGTTTTAACCATTATTTTTGACCACCTATTACAATATTACATCCGTCTTCAACCAAAAAAATGTGTATTTGGTGTCCTTTCGGGAAAAATTCTTGGCTTTATCATCTCTTTGCGTGGCATTGAGGTCGACCCATCTAAATTCAAAGCTATCCTTGAAATGCCCCCACCTACCAATCTCAAACAATTGCGTAGTTTACAAGGTAAGCTCGATCCATCCAACGTTTCATCTCCCAACTTTCGGATCGATGTCAACCTTTCCATCACCTCCTTAAGAAGGATGTTGATTTCTAATGGAGCCAAGAGTGCGACCAAGCCTTTGAAGCTCTCAAAACTTATCTTGTGCAGCCACCCGTGCTTATCCCACCTCAAGACGACCGCCCTTTCTACCTTTACCTTTCCGCCACTGACCACTTATTGTAGGGGCCATGCTTGCACATCATGACTTTGAGAATCGAGAACAAGCCGTTTATTATATAAGTTGTACTTTGGTAGACTATGAGACTAGGTATACACATGTAGAAAAGTTATGCCTAGCCCTATCATTTGTGGCCACCAAACTCGACACTACCTCATGAATCATAAAACTTTCGTCATCACCAACACGGACCCCATCCATTACATGTATGCCAAACCTCATCTAAACCAACGCATTGCACGATGGCTCATGCTCCTTTCCGACCTCGACCTTGAGTTCGTCCATCAGAAATCAATCAAAGGACAAACCATCGCATGACCCGACTTGCGAAGCCCCTTTACCTCGGGGAACAATTTACCAATTTTACATTCCCCGACGAACTCATCGCCACTCTTTCACTCCGGGAGGGGTCATATTCAATGACTCTCTTCTTCGACGGATCCAAATGCCAATGCGGTGGAGGAGCCGGCGTTGTTCTCATTCCTCTCGATGCCGAGCCTATGCCTCTTTCATTCCGACTCGATTTCCCTTGCACTAATAATACGCAGTATACGAGGCCCTTGTTCTAGGTCTCCCGAGTGTTGCGGCTTGCACCTTAGGCAAACAAATCTATCAACATTTTTGGCGACTCTCGATTGGTAGTCAATCAAGTTATGGGCATCTACCAATGTAAAAATGAGGAGCTTCAAAAATACAAACACTACGTGGATTCACTTCTAGCCTTATTTACTCACTATTCTATCTAAACCATTCCACGCTCCACTAACAAATTTGTGGATACTATGGCTTGCTTAGCCTCGCAAATTCCAGCTTCATCAATCGACTCAATTATTCGTGCGTGGTCCAACAACTCTTTGCCCCATCCTATTCAGCCCCGGTTATTTGTACGATAAATACTGTGTCTGCTGACTCACCAGGATACTTGGTATCACCAATTCCATGACTACCTTACAACCTCTGTTCTCCCTTCTGACCTTACTAGTACTGGTAAACGTGCTTTTCTTAAAAGCGTTTCTCGTTATGTTGTCATGGGGGGACTCCTCTATAAACGTGGCTTTGATGGCATCCTCCTTCGCTGTCTAACCGGCGCGGAGGTTACCTATACCATCCAACAAGTCCATGATGGGATTTGTGGTGGACATTTTAGTGGCCTTGCCATGGCTAAACGAATCCTTCGCCTAGGTTATTATTGGCCTACTCTCAATAACGACTGCTATGAATATGTTAAGCATTGTGTTATGTGTCAACAACATGCCAACCTTCAACATACTCCTAGCCATCCGCTGCAGGTCGCACGAGATCTTTGGCCTTTCTCACAATGGGGTTTAGACCTTATTGGTGAGATTCACCCGACCTCTTCACAACGTCACCGTTGGATAATCACAGCAACCGAATATTACACAAAATGGGTGGAGGCCATTCCACTCATTTCAATCAAAAAAGAAAAAATTGTCGAATTCATTAACCATCACATTATCTGTCGTTTTGGTATTCCTCATCGCCTAATAACAGATAATGGTAAATCTTTTAAAAACAAGTTGTTACAAGACCTTTGCGACAACTTTGGTATCAAACTTAGTTTCTCATCACCTTACTATCTGCAGGCCAATGGTCAGGCTGAATCTTCTAATAAAACCCTAACCAAAATCCTCATGAAAGTTGTCAATGAATCCGGAAGAAATTGGCACGATCACATTCCCTTTGCCCTTTGGGCTTATCGTACTAGCATTCGTACCTCTACTAACGCTACACCTTTTTCTTTGGTATATGGTACCGAGGCCGTCTTGCCTCTCGAAATACAAATACCCTCCCTCAGAATATCCCTTCAGGATATTCTCACCAACGATGATTTCCGCCAAGAACGGTTAGCCCAATTGGAGCTTCTTGACGAACGTCGTCTTACAGCTCTTGATCACCTCCAAATCTATCAAAAACGCATCAAGCGTGCTTATGATAAGCGACTTCATGAGCGTACCTTTAAGGTTGGTGATCTTGTCCTCAAAGAGAATCAACATGTCACCAAACTAGAAAAGAGCAAACGTGGAAAATTTGCTCCCAATTGGATTGGGCCTTATATAATCACTCACACCTATGGATCGGGAACTTATCGTTTAGCTTCGCTTAATGGAAAACTCCGAGCTGAACCCCTAATGCCTTGCATCTTCGACCATTTCTTGTTGAATCTAGTGTTATATCACTTCTTATCTACCTCTGCTCGTCCCTTGAGCTCATTTACCGCACATACACTTTGTTTTCTATATCTCAAAATAAAATCAAAATCACTCCTCACCTCCCTTGATGATGCCTTCCCCTTTTTAGTCTAGTCCATGACTTCAAAGTATTAAAATAAGTTGTATTCTTATGGGATTTTCTTGAGTCAAACTTCCTACCAAACTAGATACTTCACGCAAAACGAACATCTAGTCATCTAAATTAAATATAGACTGCTCCCTTGAAGGATAGCTATATGCCGAACTATGGCTTCTATTCTATATAGATGCTCCCCTGAAGGACAGCTATGCATTAAAATCATATCTGCTACTATAAATAGACTACTCCCTCGAAGGACAGCTATACACAGTTAGCCTTTATTAGAAGCTTCTCGCATTGATCAGCTTCGTGAAGACCTCAAGAATAATACAATCAATATCCCTTGTAGA
This sequence comes from Taxus wallichiana var. yunnanensis, assembly GCA_018340775.1. Lineage (NCBI taxonomy): Eukaryota > Viridiplantae > Streptophyta > Pinopsida > Cupressales > Taxaceae > Taxus > Taxus wallichiana. The sequence continues at coordinate 247,674,017 of CM031240.1, read as the reverse complement.
CTTCCCGCATCGATCGAGTCTACGTTGATAAAATAAAAGCCTCATTCAGAAGAACTTTTGAGTCATGGACTTGTCTATTTATGGTAGGTTCTCTTTCGTCGAACACTCACTTTGTAATCAATTCTCCATACCTCAGCTATATCATCCACCTCACCTCACCATTTGTTTCAACTCAAGGGACGTAACGTACACCTGATAGGTTGTGATCATACAACTCTTTTCACCTATTGACTTCTCGTCTATGCACGGTACCTAGGGCTTCAAGCTCGTTCTACGTTGTGTGGTTGGTTTCGCTCTTTTCACCTATGGAGCAATCTTTCCTCTTTGCCTCGCATCTAGGATTGCGTGTTGATCTTAATCAGGACATGGTTCCCTACCACTTGGGTAGGCTAACTTTCGCTTCCCTTATACCTTCTACAACATCTCCAATTCGTTACCAACACCATCAACCTTACCTCACCAATATTACTATCAATACCTTTACCGGCCAACCAATCGCCTAACCATACCTAAATTACCTGAATTCACCTCTCCCCTGGTCCTAAGGAGAACTACATCGATGCGAGGCCCCTCCTTGCTTTGTGCAATGGGCTATGTAGGCGCACTTCGAGACATGGAATCTCCCAAGGTTAGCTCGACCATCCCCTACCATAACCTATCATGTGTGGTAAATATAAATATTTTTGTGTATTTCTATTTAATCACATTCCTCTTTATCCTTTTTCAAAACACCGAAAGTCAAAACGACAACATTCTTATTATTATAACTCAAATCAACATACATATCTCATTTTATTTAGATGTTAAACAAATACATCTTCTCTATCATTGACACATGTGAGTCGGTACTCTTATTTATTCTTATACCTTGCTAACATTTCTTTAGACCCTCACGCCTCATCCCGAACTAGGTGATGATCATGATCGTCGACCCCTCTCTCCCGCGGGAGCCTCTCTCTGTCCTCAATGGTACCATGGCTATTGGTACACGCCCACCGATCTACCAATCTCTCCTGTAACATATGAATACACCCTCTCGCATGGAGGACTCCAGCCTCTAGTCTCTCCGCCCGTGACTCATGACCACTAACGATCCACTTGTCTCATTCACTGCGTTTGAGCCACCGAACCAAACGCTGCGGGCGATCCTCTCTCTGTAATCACCGCTATGTCAGACGATCATGTACACCTCGCAGCTTCTGCTACCCACCATAATCTATAGGCCTGCTGCCGTTCTGCATCCATTACCTGCGATTGGGCTGCTACCTCTTTAGGCCCTTACGGAGGTGTTGGCCCTTCCTCCACCTCATTCGCTCTACACCCCTTAACTCCTCATCTATGCTTTCTGTTACCATATAGTTACCGTAAGGCCTCCAATGAGATGTCCGCAACCGTCACCCTCTCCCATACCTGCTGTAATACACAATATCACCCGTCACGGCACAGGATCTCGGCCTCTTTGTTACTGTCTGGACCCATCGTCTCGAATCCCACCTCTACACTCCGGTCTCTCCCGATTTGGATGGGTCGGCCTATTGGTCACACACAAACAATGTGCTCATATGCCCAACAAAGCTGTAATAAGTATGAACCATCCAAAGGTCGTCCCCGTGATTTCACCTACAAGCCCATAAACCACTGTATAGCTCCACCAAATATGCAGCGCCCATGCAAAAATCACGTTCCTTTCTATCATCTCCCAAATAACACACATCAATGCCTTTGGAAATCTTCCCCCTTCCGCCTCATGTAACGCATAATACCCTACCGCTATCATCAATATCACTTTGCTAACCTTGTCTCCTGGGGTGTGCTTCATACATTACCCCATATGTGAATGACAAACCTCATTTGTGTTAAGTCTCGTGCATATGGACCAAATACTTATCATGCGCCCGCCCTGCCGCTAGTAACGCCCGATATACTAGTTTTCTCTGTAATGGGAGTCTCAAAATACGAAACACATCTTCCAATGTTCTTTGTCATTTCACCTATTGGCGGATAGAAGGTATTTGTCTCAGGATTCCATCTCTCAATCAACGCCCGTAACATAGCATGGTTACGTGCGATTCGTAATAATAATGCGGATTCCACTTAACCCCAAATGATTTATCAATGTCCATTCAATTTGGCGTTACATCCGCTCGGATTCGTGATAACAGTTTGGTACACTATCATTCATCCTCAACCCCGCCTCTGCTGCATACACCCAAATAACAAAAAACCATTCAATTCCTCAAATCCCCACAGGTTTTTTTCTCAAATCTGGAAATTCCTCAAAGAATCGCATCGTTTTACGAGATAATCCAGGTACCGTTGAGTAACCGATACCGATTATCCTAATCGATATCGGTCCTTATTACTTTCATACACCTCGCCTAAAACAACCACCTATGACAATAAAATGCTCATTTATTCCTCTCTGTATACAAGACATACCTAAAACCCCGGATTACCTACCACGTAATACTCACCCCATTTAAACCCTTGTTATCATCTTTTCTTTCTCATATCTACCCACATACTCTCCCCCATCTTATTCACAAAACATGTAGTAGTCAAATCACAAACAAAACGTTACCTCTTGGGTTGCAGTAGCTTGAGGTGGCCCTTGTCTTCCCTCTTGTCCCTGCCTGCTGGATGTTTCTCCTCGTCCTGCCATTATCACCACCTTTTTCAAACCTGCCTTTCTGTCTTCTGAATCTCAGATCACAATCACTTTCCCTGTCTCTTTACTCCTAATCACTCAAATCTCTCATGCAAATACCTGTCTCAGTCGTCAAAAAGCGTCGCGTTCGCGTATTTAACTCTTGCATGGCTCTAAAAATAAGAACTTAAGTTGCCACCCTAGCTTTTTTATTTTTAGAAAAGCTCATACCTAAATAACCGGTATCGGTTATGTAACCGATATCGGTCTACTATCTACCGACGTCGGTTATCTAACCGATATCGGTTATAGACCTATCTTTTTACAACATGGTTCTTTTTCTTCATTTTCTACCTAATTTTTTGTCGCGCCCGCCCTTTTTCCTGCATAACAACACCATTATCCATATTTCTCCATCCACCACACATATCATTACAATGTCCATAACATCATCTATTTTACAAAAACAAACAAACCATCAACTAAGTCACATCTACACAAAACCAAAAACTCATCATTTGGATCCAACTCATCAGATACATATATAACAATGTCACAAAACCAGCCCAAAACATGCAACATTTCATCATATAACATGTCATCCATATATACTTGCAAAAACAAAGACAAGACAACATTATCCACATATCAACATGTCAATTAAACTCATCACACATTCTATATATCACTAACCATTGACAAAATATTTAAACACATTTTGAACACTGCATGTGGATCAAAACATCGTCTATATATATATATATACAAGTTTTCAAAAATACAATGTGCCCTACACATGGGGCCTCTGTGATCTCATAATCCAACAAAGCCGGCACGCGAGGCCACAATAAGCTTGTCAAAAAATCTCGACTCGGCTCGCAGGCCGGTCCCTCGTATCAAAAATAGATATATACTCGGCTCGCAGGCCGGTATCCACTATACAACCCCTACTCGGCTCGCAGGCCGGTATACAATAAATGAATGAATGAATACATGAATAATACATAGGCACGCAGGCCTCTATCAATACACCCGGTTCGCAGACCGGTGCCCATCTCTAAATACAAAAACCATGTCTGGGATCTCTCAGCTCTCCCCACCGCCCTCGGCACCTCTCCCCGCTGGTCCCTGTGGTGCCTCTCGCCTCCTGCCCATCACGGACACGCCTGGTTGTGGCCGCACCTCCACGAGATCTCCTACTGCGTGAGAGGTCTCGCCTATGAGCTGCATAAGGTGATACTCGACTCCGGTACCATCAAGAATATCCTGATAATATCGGGCCTCTGCTCTAACCTCTATATAGCACTCTCGAGCCACTTTGAAGGAGCTGGGTGGTCCCCCGCACTCTAACACCGATGCCCCAGAGCTGTCTGTGCCGTGCTGGGTGGTGCCTATGGCCTTGCAGGTGCAGTGCTGTACATGTCTTCTTTGCTGTACTGTACCTACACCTGTGGCTGTGGTGCTGGTGGTGGTCCCGCTGCACTGCAATGCTGAGCTGGGCTAGCTGCCCCTGTAAGACCCTATACATGTGCGTGCCTCGCAGAAGTTACTTGCCCCGTAATAACCACACCTGGCCTCAGGCTGATCTCTCTCTGCTTGTCACCGCATGCAGAAGTATGGCTGCGTACAGTTGGTGTCTTATCTGGCTGCTCTCTGACCAGCCCACCACACCCTGTATGCTCCCGTGCACCCAGCATCATCTACACCCTCACCTGCTGGCCTCTCTGCAACCCAATCTGGATCCAAGGGCTGTGGTGTAGGTAGTGGGGCCTCTACATCATCCCTCCTATACTGAGGGAAGGGAGGTGGCTCGTCCTGTCGTAGCCCCATCTGCCTGCGTACCCTCTCTAGGGGTATCCTCTCGTACTCTCCCGGCCTCCGTCCTGCTTTATCCGGAATGTGTCTTGGATCGGCGCGGTGTCTGTGGCTCCTCTTCGCCGGGATGGTGACCTCTGTGGGGTCTCCATACAATGTCTCTGCTGTCCGGGCCCTCTGTGCAAATGTCTATATATATGCCACATCCCGACTGCAACAACTGTTGTTCGTGGCTGGCCCACGACCCCCAACCACCTCTGAAAGCCATATCGGTATATGACCTGTGGCCCTGGCTGCTGGGGTAACCCTATTGTCCTGATGCATACGATGTGCTCATATGCCCAACAATGCAACAAAAATGTAGAACAAATCTTGAATCGCCTCCTCCGCTGATAGCCCCATATCTCCTGTATAATTGCACTGGTATCTTTGGTGCCCATACGTAACAAGTGTGCTCCTCCACCATCTCAAGCAGCACTCCCATCAATGCTCGTGGAAGCGGCCTCCTCTCGAGTGCAGGAGGGCGAAGCGGTGATCCCAACCATCATCGCCATAGCCTAGCGGCCGTGTCTCGTGTCGATGCGCATGGTACATTCACCGTACACGATACTCGCGTTGTGGTAGGTCGATCATGTGACTGCATCCCCAAAACCTACGATGTCTGTCCATGGCAGTGATCTCTGAATCTACTTGGAAGACGCCTCTCCTCGATAGGTAGTCGAAGGATGCGATACACGTCCTCCAACGTGATAGTCATCTCCCGGTAGGGGAGATGGAACACATTGGTCGCGGGATCCCATCTCTCGATGAGGCGACCATCGAGGCTATGATCTCTCTCTATCGCTCGTATCTCTAGACTCCGCCGAGTCCCACCTCGCGCATGATGGCCCAATGAGTGCGATACATGTGGCCGCATCCGCACCAACAAGAGGGGGAATCCTATCCCGCATCGTCAATGGCCGACGTGCTGCAAAACCAAGCCACATCCTTAGACCTACTCTTTATCACACAATCTACTTCACCATCTAAACTCCCTTTTTATCCCCCGACCACACCCCGCTCTCTACCACCCCCTCTAAAGAGCCTACCATCCACTACCCAACCCACAAACAAAACCCAACCCCAACACAAAAAAAAACGACCCAAAACCCTACTCGACCTAAAGCCCTACCTCTACCTTAAACCCAACCCACCCGAACCAAAACCTAACCCCAACACAAAACCAACCCCCACACAAACCCATCCCCACCCCACACCTACAAAAACCAACCCAACCCAACCACACAACCCACACAAACCAAAACACACAACAAAAGCCACCGACGCCGGCCGATACATGACCGACGCCGGTCACGCACAACACTCCCTTTTCCTAAAATTTTGCAACCGATGCCGGTCGCTAGTGACCGACATCGGTCACTGTCTTCTCCCGGAGCCGAACCCCCGCGCGGCCCCCAAAACCCATTTTTCACCTATTTCTACCCATTTACCCACCCAAACACCCTCAAATTCTACCCTCCTAGCCGCCTTAGCATATTTTACCTATCTACCCTCTCCCTTTTTCAAATTACGTCCATCTACTCCTAATTTCCTACCAAATACAAATCCCTTCCCAAACCCCCAATTTAGCCTAATAACCATTTAAATGCACAAATTCAAGAGTTTTGAACCTACCCGAACGACGACACGTCGTCGTGGTGGGATGGGTGGTGGCGGTCCAACCTGGTCCACCCCTCTAGCTCCTCCTACCTACCGTGCCATGGCTCCAATCCCGACTGTCTGCTTTGGGTACTCGGCACCAACCGCTGCACCTCCTCCTCAATCGGGCCCACTAAAACCTCACTCCTCCAAAGACAATAGCTACACCTCAATCAATAAAACCTACAATCTCAACTCTCCACGTCAGACAAGTCAATTTGGTTTGCAAATAACAAAAGTGACAATGACAAGCCGTATTTTTCTTTTTATAGGTTTTTTGCCTTTAACCGATATCGGTTTCATTTTGCCCTAATGAACCGGTATCGGTCCCTTGACCGATATCGGTCATGTAGAATCGACATCGGTTTTTCTGCCAACTTTCCCCAATATATATATATATATATATATATATATATATATATATATATATATATTTTTGCCCCTATTTACCATTTGCCCCTTTTTAACCACATATCGCCTATATCCACCTTTGCTGAACACCATTTGTTTACCCATTTGGCCCGACCCAAGGCCTCAACCTACCTATTTGGCCCGACCCAAGGCCTCACCCTAACCATTTGGCCCGACCCAAGGCCTCAACCTACCTATTTGGCCCGACCCAAGGCCTCACCCTAACCATTTGGCCCGACCCAAGGCCTCAACCTACCTATTTGGCCCGACCTAAGGCCTCACCTACCTATTTTGGCCCGACCCAAGGCCTCACCTAACCATTTGGCCCGACCCAAGGCCTCACCTACCTATTTGGCCCGACCCAAGGCCTCACCCTAACCATTTGGCCCGACCCAAGGCCTCAACCTACCTATTTGGCCCGACCCAAGGCCTCACCCTAACCATTTGGCCCGACCCAAGGCCTCAACCTACCTATTTGGCCCGACCCAAGGCCTCACCCTAACCATTTGGCCCGACCCAAGGCCTCAACCTACCTATCCGGCCCCACCCAAGGCCTCGCCCTAACAATTTGGCCCGACCCAAGGCCTCACTCTACCCTTATGGCCTGACCCAAGGCCACAACCCAACAACTTGGCCCGACCCAAGGCCGTATCACTTCAATACCATACCCACAATCAACGTTTTATTTTATCCATCCATCATGTACCTTTTGTTCAATCGAGCTCACCTGTTCATGTTTTAGCATGATTAGGGTCCTTGACTTGATCTGTCGACCAACTTTGCCTAGACCTAGACCGTGACATTTATCTCAACCAAACCAACCATTTGGTACTGCCGAACATGCCTAAACGTTCTGTGCCTTACCCGTTATATACCACGAGCTACTTCCTATGCCTTGGATACCAGGATTATATCACCCTTGTTTGGATAAACTATCGACCTTTGCCTATACATTGCTGGTTTGCTCATCAAATCATGTACCCTAGTCGTACTATTGCATTTCAACATGCGTCTGCTTCCTTGGACCTACCCCACCACCTTACCATCCTCTCTACAACATTCACCCTTTATCAACCCTATCCCTGATTTCCCGTTCACTCAATCTATGATAGATTTGAGGGGGATTACCTATATCCTTAACAGGAGAAACCACTTCATATTATTGTCCGCGCAGCTTTACAAAACAAGCTACACGACAATAAGGGGCTAATGTAGACACCAAATTCGTGTCTTATGACCCCTTGTGACCAAAGATCTCATTTCGCAACCTAACCCCATCACCTAAACCTTACACAATTATTTATTAATTACCTTGTAATTGATAAATCCACATCACCCTACCTACCACCTCACTTTGCCACTTCATCATGACCTAGCCCTAGCCCTAAAACTAACCTAATTAAGACCCATAACTTGGTCCACACCTACACCCATAACTAATGACCCCTTTCTACGCACCCAAAACCGACCTTCTAGTCACTTGACCGAACCCGTAATCGATCTCTCGAGAGAAAAGGGGAAGGTGGGCTATTTACTAAAAATAGCCTACTTTTTCCTTATCGATGCCGGTTCCTACTCGACCGCCGTCGGTTACGCAACCGCCATCTGTTCCCGTAAATGGGCTCCCAAACCAAAACAACGGATCAGAATTTCATTCTTGGGGATCAATTCGAATGATTTTTGAATCAACGAGAGGTCATTGGGAGTGAAAAATAGAGTCCGGACCTTCACTTGACCGAGCGAGAGGCAGTGGAAATACCGTAAGTGTTTACAAAGAAGGAGATCAGCTTGTATCTTCGTCAAAACCAAGTAAGTCACATCTTGCATGTCCTCTGTTATAACATTTCTTATGCCTTTTGAATTACGGTCCTCTCATAAATCCATCCTGAATCCACTACCCAAGATGCATATTACCTCTAACTATCATTCATCTACCTCTCATCACCTTATTTCCTAATACCACCTATATACAAATTTACAAACAACACAACTACCCCACAAAGCAACTAACCTACGGATCCTAGAAACCCACCGGTATCGGTTATCGAATGTCGGCATCGGTTATCGATAACTCGCATCGGTTCCTCCGATCAAAACCGAAAACCAGCCTTTCCCCTACCCAATTCAACGGCGAAGCTTGATTGGTATTTTACGATCTTTTGTGTTAATTCATATTAGCAAGGAGAGTGACCACCTTTGAAAGGAAGTTTTATATTTCCTGGCCCAAGGCGCTTTCCTCATTTATTGTCTAATCAAAATCTTGTGGTCTTGTGTTCTTATTTGCAGGTAGTCCTTCCAAGACAAAAAGGAGATCTTTGCAATCAGCCTTGATCTTTCTCTACTGATACGCGCACACCATCTCGACATTCTACGGGTATTCCTCCTAGCCCCTAACCTTATCTCATTTCTAAAAGGAACGAATCATTCCGAGGAAACAAGATGAAGATCTACTTAAGAAGATGGGTCGGTTAACTATTAATCTTCTTCAAGGAAAGGAATTTAGTTCTCAAGGAGGAGATAGAGGTCCAAAAAGAAATATTTCTGAAGTTGTTTGTTATGGTTGTTATAAAAAGGGTCATTATAAGTATAATTGTCCAGATAGAGCTTCTACATCTAGTACAAGAGATAATGATAAAGGAAAAGCACCTGTGAATTCTCTTGATGTAGTAGATAAGAGTAGAAATAATGAAGTAGATGTGTTTGTAACAAAAAGAAAGAAAGAAAAAGATAATCAAGATGGAAATGATCCTAAGAAGATGAAAGAAGAAACTAGTAAGAAACATAGGAGAAGAAAGTTGGGTGTACAGATTTTCTGATTTCACGGGGCAAGGACCATACTCCATCTTGGAAGATCTGTCCAAAAGGCACGCAAATATTACATATGGTCAACTATTGTCTATGTCTTCTGAGAAGAGGCGGGAGTTGCGAGGTGGACTCAATGCTCGAAGAAGGAAGGAGGTTGAGGTCCCTATTTTGGAGGCAGAGGTAGATCCCTATGCTCCACAAGCTGAGGTATTATGTAATGGTATTTCAATTCATGATGTCTTAGTTGATGGAGGTGCTGCTTAATGTAATGACCAGTCTCGTAATGAATATGTTGGGTTTAAAATTGATCGCCCTTCAACACTTATGTTAAGGTCATTAAATAAAGGAAAAACTAAACCGAAGGTGTAGTTTCAAATGTGGCAATATCTTGTTATGGGTGTTGTATGTGTGGTAGACTTTTAGGTGATGAAAAATGGTACTGTTGTGTACCCAATGCTGTTGGGAAGACCATGGCTAAGGAGATTTCATGCAAGAAACTACTGGAATGAAGGTTTCATGACACTTGGACGTGGTAGAGAGAGGTGAAGATAAATGTGATCACTCGACATCATAAGGCAAAACTGTGGATTCAAGTGATGAAACCGATGATTGGACATCCTCTCGATTACTCTAGTACTAGTGAAGTGGACACTTTGAAGATGAAGAAAGCGAGGTGGATGTTTCGAGTCATGGATATCCTTCCGGTCACACCAACTCATGACCCCATAAAATTATCTCGAAGAAGAAGTTGATGATCATCTCCAACAAATAAAGATTGGTGATGCTTTGTGATGGAGAGTGAGAAGGAATCCTACCTCTAGCTCTTTGAAGGTACATACACCTATTCACTTTTGATTACAAGGAACTCCATCAAGTAAGTTGGGTAGAACATTGTATTGAGCTGGTAGATGGTGCTAAGCCCATAAAACAAATGCCATATAGAATGAATCCTAATTTTTCCAAGACTGTAAAAGAAGAAATAGATAAGTTGCTTGATGCAGGATTCATATTTGCTTTGTGGAGAATTCAGAATGGGTTTCTCCCATTGTGATCTCAATAAAAAAGAATGGGAAGCTACGCATTTGTGTTGATTACAGGAAGCTCAATAAGGCAACAAAGAAGGATCATTACCCTCTTCCATTTTCAGATCAGATCTTGGACGAAGTAGCTGGCCAGGAGTGCTATAGTTTTGCTGATGGATATAGCGGCTACAACCAAGTTCGTATAGCAGAGAAAGATCAGCTGAAGACCACGTTCACCACTCCTTGGGGAACGTTTGCTTATAGAGTTATGCCTTTTGGGTTGTGTAATGCTCCAGCAACATTCTAGCGTTTGATGAATAGGGTGTTCGAACCCTACATTAGGACCTTCATCAGAGTATTTTTGGATGATTTTTGCATCTATGGGAGCAAGTTGGACCACCTGCACCAAATGGAGACAACATTTCAAAGGTTAGATGAAGCACAAGCCTCACTAAACCCTACAAAGTGTGTCTTTGGATGTTCTAAAGGTGTTTTGTTAGGGCATGTTGTATCCAGAGATGGTATTGGTACTGATCCTGATAAAGTTTCAAAAATCAAAGATTTACCATTTCCTATTAATAGAAGTAAATTGAGATCATTTTTAGGCCATGTGGGCTACTATAGAAGGTTCATCAAGAATTTCTCAAAGATTGCATAGCCACTAACCCAGTTCTTGAAGAAGGATGTTACTTATGAACCAGGAAATAAGGCGCATGAAGCTTTTGGACAACTGAAGGAAGCCCTAGTGTCTTCACCTGTTTTGAAGAATCCATATTGGAGCAAGCCATTCATTGTGTACACTGATGCCTCAGATGCAGCACTAGGAAGTACTTTGAGCCAAAAGGATGAAAATGGGAATGAACATCCAATTTACTTTGGGAGTAGACAAATGAGCAAAGATCTTGAGGTAAATTATACATAATCGAAAAGAGGCTCATTTATCATTTTTGTTGTAAAGAAGTTTAGAAATTACTTGCTAGGGCAAAAATTTCTAGTTGTAATAGATCATCAGGCTCTAAAATATATTGTAAATAAGCCTAACCCATCAGGGAGGATAGCAAGATGGATAATTTTGCTACAAGAGTTTGAATTTGATATTATAGATAGGTCGGGAAAGAAGCATGTCAACGCAGATGCACTCTCTCGAGCCTATGATGGTTTAGGATCATCTTGTGATGATGATGATTTCCCGATGTAGCCTTATTATCCCTTGACACAATCTCTAGTGAATACAAAGATATTTGGAATTATCTCGAATGAATTCAAGTTTCTTGATGGTGCCAATGCAAAGACTAAGAGAAAGATTACTCAAACCAGTTGTCCATATTCTATTCTGCGTATGGAGTATTATTTTGAATAGGACCTCGATGGACAAGATCTGAGGGCGATTGGACGTGATCAAGGAAGAAACTACTAGAAGAATTCCACAATGGTACATGTGGAGGGCACTTCTCTGGACAACTTACAAGAAGAAGGATCTTGGATGCGAGTTATCACCGCCCACTCTTTTTAAAGATTGTTATAATTATTGTAAGATATGTGATATTTGTCAAACACATGGTAACCGTAAGACTTCATCAGCTCCATTATGTCCTATTCTTCCCTTGGTCCCTTTGAAAAGTGGGGAATAGACATTGGAGGTCCACTTCAACTACATCACGTCAAAATGAGTATATTGTAGTTGCCACATGCATTATTTAACCAAGTGGTTTGAAGCTAGGCCATTGAAAACCGCTTCCATGGATGAAGTGGCAAGGTTCATGTATGAACACATTGTCACAAGATTTAGTTGCCCATTAGAAATTGTAATGAGATCAAGGAAGCCACTTCATTAATGAGGTGGTAGAAGCCCTAGTCAATAAGTTTTCTATTAAGCATAGGAAGGCAACAACATACAAGCCAAGCACAAATGGACAGTGGAACGAACAAATTTTTGTTGTGTCAAATTCTAGCAAAAGATGCAGCCTTGCAGTACATAAATGGGATAAAAGGATTCATGCAGCATTGTGGGCATATAGGGCAACATCAAAGTCAGCAACAGATACTCCCATTTCAGTTGGCCTATGGCATTGATCCATTATTCCTATTGAGTTTGATATTCCCACAGTCGAGTAATGAAAAATGAAAGAATGGATGAAAGTGATTCAAGAAAAGAAAGATTGGTACATCTTCATTTGCTAGAGGAAATGAGGGAAATAGCTAAGGATATAAGCTATAAGAAGAAAATGAAGCATAAGGAATACTTTGATCAAAAGATCCGTTGGTCTCCATTTCATGTGAATGACTTGGTCCTAGTATATAATTCCAGTATACAAAAAGAAGACAGATAAAATTTCTTCCAAAATGGATGGGGCCCTACAAAATAGCAGTTGTGCATGAAAATGGTACGTACCAACTGGAGGAATTGGATGGCACTCCCATTACGAAATGGGTCAACCACGACAAGTTGAAGATTTTCCAAGCACCAGAATAGTCTACTCCGAGGACGAGTAGAAGCTAGGAAGGGGGAAGATGTCGACACTAAAATTTTCCTCCATAATTTCTATTTCATTAATGTATGTATTAGGAATAGGATGTTGTTAAGTATAATTAGTAGTAGCGTCTGATAGAAGATAATAGCGCCGTCAGTATGGTGTCGCCAATAATGTGGAGTATGGTAACAGTCAAAGTACAATAGGAATGTTGTAAAAAGTAAATATTTGTCGTAAGTGGTCCGGTAATGTTAAAATGTCAAAGTTTGGGTAATTAGAGAAGTAGGGTCTACATGATTAGGAATTAGAAATATTATATTGGTAATAAGGACAAGGAGTGAGGTCATAAATATTTTGTGTATTTTATTTGTAAAAAGTCTAAAAATGTGGAACCCATGTAAAATGATAAGGTTTATCTTATCTTAAGAGATAAGCTTACATGTATAGATAAGAGTTAAGGTATGTAATATGATTCGTCGAGTGGATTTCTTATCATATCTTAGAGATAGGATGGATAAGCTCGGAAGTTCTATAAATAGAGAGGCCACCCCCTCATTTAGCATAGAAAGAAGTAGTGAGAAATATTGTAGGAAGTGTGCAAAGGATGCCATCGATTAAGGTGTGTTGAAGAAGCCATCGAGAGGTGTAATTGTAAAGTTTCTCCCATAGTCTTGTTGAAGTACCTCATGGGTGAGATTGTAACAATTTCATGTTAATATTATAATTTACTTTGATATTTCAGATTTTTCATCATTTCGTCTTATCATAGTCAATGGTATTCTTGTGTTCGGTTGTTGTTTTGTTTCTAGATTACATCCACCAAACTAAAGGCTGTGCATTAGTAAATAATCATAGCATGAGGAGTTCCCGGTGAAGAATTATCATAGTGTCGGATTGGTGATGACACTATGTCCATATGGAGACTAGTTTTCGCAAAGCGCAGAGAGCTCATGTGCTGCAATTAAAGCCGGTGCGCCATAGGCGCGACTGTGCTTCTTGTTACAAGGGTTGCGCGCGTGCCAAGGGAAAACGCAGTTTTGGAAAGCAATTTTTCTTCCCTCTCTGACAGATCACGATTTTTAGGCTTAACTCCACATTACTTCAAGTGGTGAAGGGGTAGTAAGGAGGTTTTGGATTTTTCTTTCAGGGCAGAGTCATCCTAACCAGCAGATCTGGAAAAAGGATGGAAATGGCTTTGGGAGGGAAAAACAGAAAAGCAGGAGGAGCTTCATGGTTCTCAGATCTATTCTACCCTACCACTCAATCAGACAATCAACAGCAAAACCAAAACATGAGAAAAATGAGGACCACTTACCCGGAATATATAGAATGCGAGAGGTGAAACGGGGTCCACGAATGCAACATGAGGATGACAGGCATGCTGACAGTGTAGAGGAATAAGATCGATCACGTGTTTTAATTGTGAAAATAACGAGTGGATACGCCTATATATAAGCAAAAGTGTAATAAATGCACCAACTAATTTTTGAAGTGGCGCATCAAAACACCTATCGACATTGCAAAGCTTGCGCCTATGACGCAACGAAATGCATGTTAACACTTGGTTATGTGCACCTTTGGCACACTAAAAGTCTTTATCAACATGGAAATACGTGTGCCCTTTGGCGCACCAAAATGTGGCACAACAACAATATTGTTAACATGAAGGCGCATGCAAGAAAGGCGCAACATGGTAAGGCACACCGAAATGTGTGTCAACACGCCAAAGGGTGTGCCAAAGGAAATGAAGGGGGCGTGGATTTTCCTCACAGTAACATAGAAAAAGGTGTGCCCAACCAAAAAAGACCAAAAAGGCTAAGTCTGGAAAACTAGATTTCTGAGAAAGGATTTGCAACGCTTTGAACATAGAGGGGTCCGTGACGAGGGACCAAAACAAAATTTTCATGGGTTACCCGCGAAATTTCCCTTGCCAATTTTACGGGATAACAAATTGGCTCTTTCTAGGGACTATCTCTGAGTGAACCTCGGGGCGGAGAATCCCGCATCTTCATGTGCCTATCCATTGGATAATAGAATCAAAAACAAGGGTGACCGAAAAGGGAAACACACAACCAAAAAAAGCAAACACACAACCGAAGCAACTCAGTATAAAGAAGAGAGCAAGCTCTACTTCACCCGAAGATTTTCGATGCACGCCGCTATAGGGAAGTGGGAGTCCAGTTCCTTCTGGATACGAGAGATAGAAGCTATTCTCTCCATTGAGTTGCTTGATCTTGAAAGGTCCCCTCCATAGGGAATCAAATTTTCCATGCATGCCCTTTGGCTCTCTTCGTTTGTCCCACAAAAGGAAGAGGTCTCCCACCCAAGACTCTTTTTGCTTAGCTTTTTTATCAAACAATCTCTTGACCTGATTCCATGTTCGGTGATCCCGTCGACCATTCTTACTCTCTTTTCTTCGAGCTCGCTAGATACATGATCCTCTTTTCAAGGGAATTTCTAAAAGTCTCATCTTGATTGCTTGTGCCAAGCGTAGAGTAGGAGTTCCGTATAAATGGGAAGCTCGGCATTGGTGCCATATAACACTTGAAAATGTGACATGCCGAGAGACCTCTTGGGAGTGATGTGGTCTCGCCCACAAAGCGTCGTATAAGGACTTGTGCCACATTCGTTGATTCTCATTCACTAGCTTTTGTAGGATGGTTACTAAGTTTTTATTACGGATTCTCGCCCTCGACCATTTCCCCGAGGGTAATAATGAGGCGTGAGCCAAAGTTATACCATATTCATAGCAAAAACAAACAACTTCTCATGAGGAGAAGTTAGAAGCGTTAGCAGCAACAATCTTGTTCGGGACGCCAAACCTGACAATGATATTTTCTTTGATGAAACTGCAAACAACCTCGGAAGTGGCATGTTTGACAGGTATGGCTTCTACCCATTTTGTGAAATAATCTGTTGCCGTCAGGACATAACTATGTCCGGCACTTGATTGGGGATTGAGTGCACCGATAAAATCAATTCCCCACTACTTGAATGGTTCGTCGACAATGACCGGCCTGAGGGGAAAAGTAGCCAACTTGGGCTTGCCGAAAACTGTTGGCAAGGCTCACACTTTGCTACCCAGGTGGCTGTGTCTTGGAAAAGCGTCGGCCAATAGTACCTAGCCCAGATGATCTTGTGCGCCATCACGGAAGAGGAGAAATGGCCCCCATAGGCCGAATCATGAAAACTCTCAAGTAACTTCACTTGTTGTGGCTTGTCAACACATCGCAAGAAGATACCATCTATTCCGCGTTTGTATAAACCATCATCCCAGATGATATATCTGGCTGCTCTGAGCTTTATAGTGTGCTTCTCCTTTATAGTTAGATGAGCTGGGCATTCACCATAGGTGAGAAAGAAAGTAATATCGGAATACCACTCGTCGCTGGTTATAAAAATAGGACCATAGCGGTGAATCGGGTTTCTCCAAATTTGCTTTGTGCTTCATGGGTGCAATCATCTTTTCTTTCAGAAACTTCTGAATCTTGGTTTTCAGCCATAAGTTGACATAGGCCTTTGCCTCTTACTAACTTGGTTGGTTTTATATCCAGATCGTACTCTTGGACTTTTGCAATCCAATTTCCTCGCAAACTTCCTAACTCCTGTTGAGTTAAGATAGACTTTACCACCATGTCAGGAACTAGAACCACCGTATGAGAGTTTAGAATGTAATACCTGAAGCTCTTAACTACCTTGACAACGGTGAAGGCATGTTTCTCCAACTGAGACATCTTTAATTCATGAGGCTTGAGAGGAGAGCTCATAAATGTAATCGGGGATTCAACATTTTGAGAATTCCTTTGCATTAGGATGGCCGACACAGTGTGCTCGGATGCATAGCTATACATAATAAAATCTTTGGAGAAATTGGGACATACTAGGACTAGCACGTGAGCGACGGAGGCTTTTATTTCCTCAAATGACTTCTTCCCTTCCTCACTCCATCGAAAGTTGGTGACCCTTTCATCATGTCTAATATATGACGAGTCTTTTCAAGTGAAGTTGGGAACAAAGTGCCGAGAAAATTTACTTTTCCAAAGAAAGAGTGAACGCCGGTCTTGCTTGTAGGTAAAGTAAGGCTCTGAATAGCCTTAACTCTTTCGGTATCTATCTTCATCCCTTCTTTGCTAACAACATGTCCCAACAATTTTCCCTCTGTGACTCCGAAAACAGAATTTTTCAGATTCAGGGAGATCCCATGCTCTCGGCATCTAATCAATACTTGCTCCAAATGATCACAATGATCATTTCGCTGTTTGGAGAACACAGTTAAGTCATCTAAGTAGACTACGATGACCTTCCCCATCATACCTTTAAACGCAAAGTCCATTTCTCACTGAAAGGTGGCACCAATGTTGGTCAAACCAAAAGGCATCCTGCTATAGGCGAATGTGCCCCAGGGGGTAGTGAATTTTGTTTTAAATTGGTCTTCAGGTGAGACTTCAATCTGATTGTAGCCCGAAAAACCATCAAGCATGGACAACATTTCGATCCAGTTACTTCCTGCAGAACATGATCCATTATGGGAAGCGGGTAGTTGTCCTTCAAGGACGCCTGGTTTAGGTTGCAAAAATCTACACATATGCGTATCTCGCCATTCTTCTTGCGCACTGGCACAATGTTTGCCACCCAAGTACTATGATGGATAGGAAAATAATCCGTGCATCCAGCATTTTCTGAATTTCATCCTGGATAGTACCTGAGATCTTAGGGTTATAATGCCTCTTTCCTCGGTGAAAGGGTTTGACATCTTCTTTCAACGGAATATCATGCTTTGGGCGTCCTTTGGCTTAAAAGACTTTAGATCGGCGTAGGACCATGCCAATACATCCATGTATTTCTTCAGCAGTTTGACAAACTTCCGCTTCTCTTCAGGTGTGCAACATTTTCCAATGTTTACAAACTGTGGATGTCCAACCGAACCTAAATTGACCGGTTCGGTTTCTGGGGAGGAGCCAGGATCATCTCGCCTTTTCTTTTTTACAAAACGATCATGCCTATCGAACAAACGCTCTAGAGAAACCAAACCTTTTGGAATTTTATTTCCTTTGAGCTGACATATGCCGTCGCTTCCTTTTGATTCTTCATTTTGATCGGTAACTGATTCACAACATGTAGAAGTGGATCCTTCAAAATGAAGTTCACTAAAATTTTCCGCCTTTTCTAGAAAGGAAATGAGTTGATTGTCATTGTTGAATACTTGCCAATGTTGAGAATTGTCCGGCACGCTTGGGCAGAAAACCACCTCAATGGTATATTTGTCTGTTTTCAAACCTGGGTGAGGGAGCATGAGGGATGCTGAAATGGCCAATGAATCGGCCATGTCATTCTGAGCTCTTGGAATGGATTTTATTGAAAAAGTGTCAAACTCCTCGATGCTGTCCCACACCGCATTGCGGTAATGTCTGAGCCTTTCATTCTTCACTTGGTATATCCTCTTAACTTGATTTACGACCAGCTCTGCATCACCTTGCACCTTCAGATTCTTGATCCCTCTTTCCTTTGCGGCTTGCATGCCAAGTAGCAGAGATTCATACTCAGCAGTATTATTTGTGTTGAAAAATTGTAACTTGAAAGAGAGAGGAATAACCTCTTCTTCAGGAGATATTAGCACGACGTGCCAGCGCCACACCCACTAGTCGCACAACTGCCATCAAACTACAAAGTCCAGATCTTGTTAAGATCCCCTTCTTGGATGAGGACATCCATTTTGTCAGACTCGGTAGACAAGAAATAGTTTCCCATCCCTGATGATTCGAAGAGAATTTGGGCTTTAGGGTCATCGAGTTAGTAACCAGGTACTTCTTTTGCGATTCAGGCTCCAAAGTTTGCATTACACCTTTGACAGGGATCCTAGCCTTAGACCAGTCCATATGAATCTCCCCACCAACTTCACTGCAAAAACTCCTTCCTACAGCAGAATTCCATAGGCTGCTGGAATATCGGCAACAAGGACGGTCATTTTTACCCTTTTCTCTGGGAATGCTACAAACGCAAATTGTGCATCCTTGATTTGACCGATCAGTGGAACTTGCTTGGTTTCCAAGGAATAACATCGGCCAAAAGGCTTGGTAAGGGTGAGGCCCAAAGCATGGGTGAATTTTTCGACATGACATTATTGGAAGCTCCAGAATCAATTATGCAGTTGCTTAGTTTGTGGCCATTGATTAGGAGGGAGAGGTAGAAAGGTTCTATCTTGCCTGATGCGGAAGTCGAGGAAACATTTATGTGGGATGAAGGAGGGGTGGAAAGGATTCCTTTTGGGGAAACCTGATTAGTTATGACAGCCTGACTTTGGATGTATTCAGTCAACCTTACAAGTTGTTCAGGGTTTGATTGAAGGTACTCAGCTTTAGACATTTGGATCTTGGTCTTTTTAGCGTGGTCAATTATGTCAAACGTGGCCAAGGGCTGCATTGATGGAGGAATGAGTCCTTCATTTTGTGGTAAGATGGAAGGTTACCGGGCCTCTTCATGGAAATAGAAGAAGGCTGATTTGGAGGAGAGATGGGAGGAAAAGATTTCTTTGTAAAAGACTTAACAGGGGGTTGAGTAGGAAGAGGATTACCTCTTTTAGCAATAGTTGGGGGTGTGGATGACGCAACCTTCTCTTTCTGCACATTGGCAGTGACCTCTGCTTCTTTTCCTTGCGAGCGGGTAAAAACAACATATGATTGTCTGCTTGCATATCCTTGGGTACCCTCTTCTTCGTCAGATTCTTCCTCATCAAATTCCATATACCCGATAGTAGAGTCGCCAGTCGGTTCACCGACATCTTGATCATCTTCACCTTGAGACGAAGGTTCTTCATAATTTTGCTCTTCTTCTTCGATTTCGGCTAAAGCGTTGACCGGAGGAGCCTCAAGCGCCAACCGCGGGAGCGATTGTGGGAAAACGCAGCCTATCCGGACACTTGTTGGGAGTGAAAGTTCTTCGTGGAATATCTCGATATGAGGAACTGGGGAATCTTGGGCTAAGCTTGCTTTTTAATGCGAAGCAAGTCATTCACCATCTTTCGAAATGTCGGATTAGGCGAAGTAGTAGGAGAAGGGCTAGAAGCTTTAAGCTTGGATGATTCCCTTTTAATTCATCGGATATTAGTAGGTTATCTTCGATTCAGATGGTAGTAGCCTAGGTTAAAATCAAGGTAGCTACTTGTTCTTGCAAGAGTAAGAAACTTACTTTCGAGCTCATAGCATTTATGAAAAAGACTTCGATTCTCTGGTGTTGGAAGCATAGTAGGTGGAACACGGTTGATCAATGAATTGAAACGGGCAATGAAGTCACACATAGTTTCATTAACCTCTTTCTTCAGGTGAGTGATCTTTGAAAGTAACGTGAACGTGTCTTCGGAAGGCTTATACCTGTCTTCAAATGCAGCCCGCAAGGTGGCCCAACTAGTAATAGATCTGGCTGGCAAATGGTGAAACCATTCTGCTGCGGGCCCTTGCAAGGTTTCCAGAAAAGGTGAACCGACACATATTCACGGGTCACATCTAGGATAATGCACGACATGATGAATGCGAGATATGTGTGAAGATGTGCTTTGTTTCCACTCCCATCAAATTTGGGAAAATTCTTTCGGTTTCCATGTGGGAGCACGTGAACGAGGATGTGGCAAGCCGGGGGCCCATAGCATTTCCCGTGGTACCGCCATTTGGACGGCTGGAAAAAGAACGCTGGCTGAAGCATAGTTCCACCGAGCGGTAAGGCACCGCAAAGTGATGTGGATGTTCCCGATGAGAGATGCTTCCTTTGTGGAGGTGAGACACTCCTAGATGACCGATCGGTGAGCTCGGTGACGAGAGCGATCTGGTGTCACACTCAAGTGAGTTGTGCCTTTGAAGCAGGTCGAAGGTAAGATCAACTTCTCCATAAGCTCTCCCGCTATGAGTGAATGGTTCACCTACCAATGTACCTTCCAGATCTGTAATTTTTGGAGCGGATTTAAGAACTCTTTTTGGTTGTACCTGCTGATTTTCTGATTGTTCTGACGAAAATCAGCAGCATGTACTTTTCTGAATATTTAAATTTTATCCTCCTCTTAAAAACCAATTGTGGTTTACTTGTTTGATTAATAAGGATAAAATGATGGTAAAACTTAGTAAGCTGATTTTTAGATCTAGAGTTGACTTTTCAAAGAGTTTGAAAATTTTGGTAAACTGTCAAAAACTCAGATCTACGGAAAAATACAGATTTTTATAAAAACTCAGCGAACTAAAGATCTCCAACTAGGCCAGATCTATGGATCTCAGAAGAAAATTT
This sequence comes from Taxus wallichiana var. yunnanensis, assembly GCA_018340775.1. NCBI lineage: Eukaryota > Viridiplantae > Streptophyta > Pinopsida > Cupressales > Taxaceae > Taxus > Taxus wallichiana. Next base: position 247,652,880 of record CM031240.1, on the reverse strand, counting down.
TCAATTTGGAGTATTTTGCAAAAAATTTGGATTTTAAGCAAAAAGTTCAGATTTGCAAACAGGTAATGATTTTTCTAATTTTTACTGATTTTTTAAACACACCACCATCATAGATCTGATAGATCTGTTTGATCCCTAACAGAGTCGCCAAAAATTGTTGGCTTGAAAATCTTTGAGTGCATAGATCTATGGACAAACAAGCCAATAGTGTGCAAGGCATAGCCCCTCTTTGAGTCAAGAGCGAAACCGGTTTTTGCTATTCCACCGGTAGGAATCTTGTGCAAGTCTCACAACATTCTACCTTCTCGGGTTGGGATCTCATCCCGGTGAGGTATTTCCAAGCGTAAAAGAAGGGAAAAAAATAGGGTGGGGAGATAGAAAAGATCGAAGGGAGAAAAGAAATGAATTCCAAAGCGAGAAAGGTAAGAAGATCTATGATTTGGGTTGGTAGTATACGAGCTAAACCTACTTTGCATAGATGAATAAAGCAATACTTGATGAATAAATGACAAAAAATAGAAGTAGATTCAACGAGAACAATCACACGCAGATCTAACATAAGAAAGGTCGATGTAAAACACATGTATTCAAAGACAAAGTCTAAATATTGTATTGATATTCGTTTTACATAAAAAAGTTCAAAATATTTTCTTCCTACTTCTATTTCTCATTTGAAAAATATCCACACCTTAAATACAACAAGTATTCAAGTATATATAGAAGGAGAGAAGAAAAGAAGGCAAAAACAAACCAACCACTTAATTACAAAAATATCTTACAAGAGATTCTAAAGTCATTTGTTGACTTTTGACACTTTAGGATGACATCATCCCATGGTGTAACATGGATGATGTCATCATTTGTGTTAACATACTTTAGATGATTACAAGGAGAAAGTCAAGAAGAATGAAACTATTCATCATCGTCTCATGGCTGAAAGGGGGTATCCTACTTTTGCTGCTTTGCTCAGTGTGACAAGATGTGGGCTGGCACGATATTCCATGAACTTGCTGATCATGGGTTAAAGTTGATCTGGGAAGGATCCTTGTGTCGATCACCGATAGCCTCGCAAGTCTCCCACTCGTCTATGAGTTTTTCTGGGAGCTTGGAATATTCATTTTCCATGTTTATCGTGCACCGAATGAAGTCGGGACATAGCGGGTTATTGATGGATTCATCGTCGAAAGTGACCTCTTGTCCTAGCCCTTGTGAAACGATCTCCTTGAAGATCCGAATAGTTTCATCCACCTTTCTTAAGGTGAAATAAGGAGTGAGCAAGCCCGGAGACATTCTCAAGACAATTTTCTCCATTTGATGCATTGCATCCAGGGCTTCCTCCTTGATCTTGTCAATCTTCTCCAGAAAACTCCAGCTGATCAACCCGGTAATCCAGAGTAGAAAGGATTTTGTTGAGGACTCGAGGTGTCCAATGATGTGAACTTGACTGAGATCTTGGCCAATAGTCGAGCATTTTCTCGAAAGGTCTCATGCTACATCCTGGCATGGTCTAGCTCTTCGAGAGATGGGTCTTGCTATTGCCTAGAGCTCTTTGTTCACCCGATTGATATTCTGATATAATCCGGTGAACTTGGCGATCACTCCCTCACTTTCTTTGAGGATTTGGCTCCTCCAGGCAGAAACTGCCATACCCTGCTCGCCGATTTTGGCGTATTCATTAATCTTGTCCTGGCTCAGAGGCTTAGGAGTTTCGGTGGTAGTTGTAGGAGGTGCACTGCCCATCTTCTGCAAGGCGTGGAGGAGATGTTTATTTTGTTCCTTTAACAGCCTCTTTTCTTCCTTTGCTTCCTGGAGCTTCTTGCAAATGGCATCAACTGTAGATAGGGCCTCTCCTTGAAGGCTTTCTGAAGATGTCCCCATTGTGACTTGGGTCACTGTATAATCTGTTGAAGACAGATCCTTTTTATCCTTTAAAGGATTGGGGTAAGCTATCTCCATTACTCTCTCTCCTGACGCACTCTGAGAGAAGCGGGTTATAGGCTTTTGCTTCTTGGCCCCCTTTGATGGGATGATGGAGAAGTCCATCAATACAATGGGAAATTTCCTCTTTTGTTGGCTCAGGTGCTGAGAGATCCATGTTGGACTTATGGGAGAGGGGCCGAAAATAGAAAAGGGAGCAGCTGCAGTAGTAGAAGGAAAATGCGTGGAGACACTTGGAGGTGGCATTGAGAGGGAGGCCGAGGAAGTGCTCACGGGAGGAAGAGATACTACAGGGGGTAGACATGGGAATTGAGGGAGCTAAGAGATGAGGAAGTAATGGTAGGGGACAGCTCCGCGAGAGAAGAAAGATGGACGATGAGGAAGGGGGAACAATAAAAGACGGGGAGAGGATATGACCAAAGGAATGGTCACTTGGGTCACTTGAGGAGGGAAGGAGGAGACGGAGAAGAGATAGAAGGGACCTCAACGATTGTAGTAGTGGCAACATCCTAAAAGGATGTTCCCATAGGAACATCCTCGGTCGCTTCTTTCTCTGGAGAAGCCAGAGTTATAACTTGTTCTTGTGCGGCGGAAGGGGGACTCTCAGGAGTCTCTTCTTGGGTAGAGCTTGACTCGCCCTCCTTGTCTTTACCTTTGCTCTTTGGTAGATGTTTCGATTTGGAAGGTGCGTTTCCCAATGGAGAAGTGGTGAAATCAACCCCAAGGTAAATAAGACCATTCATCCTACACCAGTGCTCTGTTCTCCGCAGAGTTTCTTTGACCCTTTCTTCTATCGTCTGAGGCACTTTAGTTCTATCAATTACAGCGAATGGCCAGTCGTCCCCACCCGTGTCAAGATATACCTGATCAACCTCTTGATAAGCAGTTTGATAACCTTTTGGGACAATGGCTACGCCGTACTAGATGATTTCAGCCAAGGCCAAGCGGGAAAGGTCTTTCCTTACGAGGTCGACCTCATGGTACAAAGTCGATATAAATATCCTCAATCTGTGGGAATGTGGATTGGATCGAGTTTGGCCCTGGGCAGGTAATTCCTTGGGTCAAAAGTGGGCCTTATCAAGAAGTTGTGCTTTACATTGAGCAGCTCCAGCTCTGCCGAAACATATCCAAGGCTTTGTGGTGAGAAAGACAAGTGTACTTGCCCACCGTGATGGGGAAAGGAGTTTCACCCTTCTTTCTCTTCAAGAACTTCTCGTGATAGGTTATGAGCTGTCTTCATAGCTCTAACAGATCAGCTTGGGGCTGGCATATCTTGGCAATTTGGTTGGTTCCCCCAAGAAGTTGGCTGCCCTTATATAAGTGAAGGTGGGGAATTGTGTGAATAAGGCCCCCATTTCTCTTTCTTGCTGCAACAATGCTCTTGGTCGCATGCGGCCGTGAGTCATGTTTGGCCTCAAAAGGTAGACGATGCCGTAGAAGAAGGAATCGTTAATATTTGTAAATTGATAAATACTATTTTCTAGCTTCACTTTGGATAGTATTCATATATTTTTACTTGGGGCCAAACCGTGCACAACATTAACATTGGATAATCCCTCTCTCGAGGCTGCAGCGTAAACTACATAGGAGTTCATGTAGAACCTCCCGTTGTGGTAAGTTGTTGGAGCTGCTCGGAAATAGTGCCGCTTATGATCTCGCCCACTCAAGCGTTGATCGGCACATTCTTGTTCATTGTTTCTAGGTATCTAAGCATCCATCTATGAAAGTAGTGGGTGTCGGGAAGCCCAAATACTCTTAGGAACGTGATGGTATCACCGAGTTCCTCCGAGAAATCACTGCGATGAATGACTTGTGGCCATCCGATCACTACATTCTTGTTTTTCAGGTATACCTCATTCATTAATTACATACAATGGTCTTCATTATCTTCCCAAGACTTTGTGCAATCTTCTTGGCTTACGGCCACAAAGTTTCGGTGGTGAGGAATACCAAGCATTATTTAGAAGTGTTGGCCGGTGAGGTTGATCACGACCTCGCCTTTCTCATTTTGGACACACCTTGTGTCTTTGTTGTAGTAGCTGGCTACTACCATTGTGAACTCATTGTTCATAAAGCACCGATTTGGGGGATCCCTCCAAGAAAAATATAGGCCATTGCCCACTAGTTTGTCCATCCACGGACTTCCCGTGACCCATCCTGTTCTAGCCTGAGTCTTCCATGTCGATATGACCAAGTTCTGAGTCTCTTATATCCAGGTCACACTCTGCCTGGGATTCAAGCATCCTGACCCTCTGATATTTGTACTTCATTTCTTCCTCTATAAGCTTGGCTTTACCCTTAGACTTGGTAGGTCTCTTGCTTGATGTAGACATATGTAGTTCTGAACTTAGTTGTTGATCTGCAAGAAGAAGAAGCGAAACCCAACGTAGGAGAGTCATGTTAGCTATTTGATCTCCCATTAAAGTATTGACAGAAGGAAGAGTTAGCAATTTTAAGGTATCGGGCGCAGGCACATGAACACTTTGCAGCTACAGGGCTAAATATCATAGTGCACATAAAAATGGTGTTACAAGGGACAAATCAATGCCAAAGGGTGCAATGCGCATGGATACTGCACATGACACTTTTTGTTGTTGCAAGCGAGTGCGCCGGTACCATTTATATGCATTTTATACCGGCGCATGTATTTTTCATGTTACATGGGGATAGGATGCGCCAAAGGCGCATGTATTTTCATGTTACATGGGATTTGGTGTGCCAAAGGCGCGCAAGTTTAGCATGTGTAACATAGAATTTAGGTGCGAAAAAGGGGAACTTGGCACGGCGCATGGGAGGTCTGCATGACATGATGTTGCTGTAATAGGGGATGTACCTATGCCTTTGAATGCAGTTTTACACTTGGTGCAAGTAATGCCGGTGTTGCGTGGGTGCAGGGTGCGCCTATGGTGCAGGTATTTGACATGTGACATGGGAGTTGGGTGCGCCCAAGGGTGTAGATTTATTACATGTTGCACATGACATTTTTGTTGTTGCGATAAGGAAAGCGCCTGTGTCCATATGGAGACTAGTTTTCACAAAGCACAGAGAGCTCATGTGCTTTGCAATTAAATGCAACTGCACGCCATAGGCACGACCGTGCTTCTTGTTACAAGGGTTGCGCATGTGCCAAGGGAAAACGCAGCTTTGGAAAATGATTTTTCTTCCCTCTCTGATAGATCATGATTTTTAGGCTTAACTCCACATTACTTCAAGTGGTGAAGGGGTAGTAAGGAGGTTTTGGATTTTGCTTTCAGGGCAGAGTCATCCTAACCAGTAGATCTGGAAAAAGGATGGAAACGACTTTGGGAGGGAAAACAGAAAAGCAGGAGGAGCTTCATGGTTCTCAGATCTATTCTATCCTACCACTCAATCAGAAAATCAACAACAAAACCAAAACACGAGAAAACGAGGACCACTTACCCGGAATATATAGAATGCGAGAGGTGAAATGGGGTCCATGAATGCGCGATGAAGATGACAGCATGCTTTGACAGTGCGGAGGAATAATATCAATCACATGTTTCAATTGTGAAAGTGACAGGTGGATGCGCCTATATATAGGCAAAGGTGTAATAAATGTGCCAACCACTTTTTGAAGTGGCGCATCAAAACACCTGTCGACATTGCAAATCTTGGCCCTATGGCACATCAAAATACATGTTAACACTTGGTTATGTGTGCCTATGGTGCACTAAAAGTGTTTTCAACACGAAATTTGTGTGCCCTTTGGCACACCAAAACGTGGCACAATAAAAATGTTGTTGACACGAAGGCGCATGCACCTTGGTGCATGCAAGAATGGCATAACATGGTGAGGCGCACCAAAATGTGTGTCGACACGCCAAAGGGTACGCTAAAGGAAATGAAGGGGGCATGGATTTTCCTGTGTAACACGAGACAAAATGTGTGCCCAACAAAAGAAGACCAAAAAGGCTAAGTCCGAAAACTAGATTTCCTTTAGGAAAGGATTTGCGAATGTACCGAACACGAGAGGGGTCTCTGACGGCGAGGATCAAAACAAAATTTTCATGGGTTACCCGTGAAATTTCCCTTGCCAATTTTACAAGATAACACTCATCCATAGCAGAATCCCACTCTAGAATCCCGAAGCTTCCCGGAAAGATGGTGGATCTGAATTTGAGGTGAAGAAGGATTGGGGTCCAACGAAACTCAAGCACGTATGTCTCTCATCCGAAGGATCTCCAACTAAATCTTAAGCATTCTATAAAGTTTTCCTAGCCCAAAGAGGTCCCGAAGGTTCTAGATCAGAGTCAAAATATTCCTCACTCAAGTGAGAAGGGACATAGTCCTCATCATCACTACTATCAAAATCAGAAGACTCAAAAGTTTGAGGATCAGGAGGAGTAGGAGGAGGAGAAACTCACTCAACAACATCATCATCTGATGAGTCGAATCTAAATCAGTGGGCAAAGGAACCTCAGTGGAATTCAAAGTCAATGATGACTCATCAAACTTCACACTCCTCTCAATATAGAGATTATGGGTAGTAGGGTTCAACAATTGATATCCCTTCAGACCATCAGGATGCCCAACAAAGATATAAGGTTTGGATTGTGGATCTAATGCCTTGCGTTTCTTCTTGGGAATCTAAGCCATAGCCTTGGATCTAAAGACTCGAAAGTGCTCAACATCAGGCTTGTGTCCAAACCAGGCTTCAAAGGGTGTCATCCCTCTTACTACCTTGTGTGGAACATGATTTTGAATGTAACAAGAACAATTCACTACTTTAACCCAATCTTTGCGGAGGAAGGGACTTCGAGTGAACCATATAAGTAGCCATCTCCTTTAGAGTTTGGTTCTTTCTTTCTGCAACTCCATTTTGGGAAGGGTTGTAAGCAATTGTATGCTATAAAGCAATCCCCTCAGAAGTGCAAAAATCCTCAAACCTATTGCTCACATACTCGCCTCCATTATCAGTTTGAAGAACCTTGATAGACCGTTCCACTTATTTCTCAGCAAGAGCCTTAAAGTTTTGAAAATGCTCAAAGACTTCAGACTTAAGCTTAAGAAAATATACCCAAGTATAACGTGAAAAGTCATCAATGAAGGTTAGTATATATAGAGATCTAGTGAAAGAAGGAGATGGAAAGGGGCCAAAAACATCACTATGAACAAGATCCAAGGGACAAGTAGCTCTCTAGGATTTTCCCTTATCAAATTTTTTTTCAGGGTGCTTTCCGAGGGTGTAACCCTCATAAAGACCTTTAGAAAACTTAACTTGGGGTAACCCATTGACCATTTCATTTTGGCTCAATTGTTCAAGGTAATGATAATTTAGATGCCCAAAATGCTCATGCCATAGCTTTCTAACCTCATTTGCATGAGTGAGCAAGGCATTAGGCATCAAATCAGAAGAGAAGTGGGAAAAGGTATACAACTGTGAATGGTGATCCACCTTTCCCTCAGCCACAATGCAAATGTTAAGCTCATGAATGATCACTGAGTTAGGACCAAATTCCACTTGCATTCCTTCACCAAGGTGGGTGATTTGGTAAACCAATAGGAGATTGGTAGAGATATTGGGAACACTCAACACTTGGTTAAATGTTCCACCTTCTATCTCTACCGATCCACTACCGGAAACCGACACATGAGTGTCATCACCCAACGTGATTTGGGACATGCCACATGGTTCAATGCTAGAGAATTCAACCATTGAAGAATCCATGTGGTGTGAGGAGCCAGACTCAATAATCCAAGTTGATGATGGAGCTGATCTAGCTACGAGGGCCATACCTTTCTTCTTTTCATTTTTAGACTCCTTTGCTTTAGAAGACTCACCCTTCTGAGCATTTTTTTAATAGATTCAAGAACACTTATTTTATTTTTCTCAAGCAAATGAGTTAAGTGATCAATTTGTTTCCAAAAACAATGATGCTCATCATGGCTAGAATTCTTACAATAGGAGCATTTAAAATTTTCCTTCTTCACTTTAGGCTCAAAAGTCAAAGTGTTAGTGTTGGGCTTAGCTAGGGGTTGGTTGGTCTTGGTTTCTTTCTTAGGTTGGTCCTTTGTTTCTTTATTCTTTTCATTTTTCTTGCCCTTATTCACCATAAGGGCATGTGACTTGGATTTTAGAGTCCCCATTTGAATGAGTTTGTCCTATTCTCGAATGAGTTGGGACAAAAAACTGTCAAAGGAGGGAATTTTCCAAGCACTACCCAAGGCAGCTTTTGTGGTGTGGAAAGTTGAAATGAAGATAGAGTATTCAGGACCTAACTTAGAAATAATCGACAAGATCAATTGAGAGTCTTTATTTTCCACTTTACATTCCTTTAGAAGCAGTCTAGTGTGGACAAACTTTGAGAAGAAGGCCTGTAGGTTTTCAAAGTCACTAGGATTTAACCCTAGTAGTTCATTCTCCAACTCATGTGCTCTCATGTCATCTTGCTTCCTAAACATATCGTCAAGCATTTTCCACGCTGCTTCAGGTGTCGAGGAAGTTTCGATGTGGAAGAGAAAGTTGAGAGAGATGGACATATAGAGAAGACCTAAGGCTTCATCACAACGGTTGAACCACTTAGATTTTTTGGGTTCATCATCAGGTTCAGTCTCTAACCCCATGGAAACACGGTATAACCCTTTACTTTGTAAAACCAATATAATTTTAGATTTCTAATTGAAGAAATTAAATGGTGTGAGCATGGGTACTTTAGAGATATCCATAATGAAGAGATAAAACCAAAGGATGCAGAAGGAAGGAGAGAGAAAAGAAACAACCACCCCAAAACAATATCACACCCCCCCAAGTTTGGCACTTTATAGTTTAGTGCATTGATTACAACCAGATGTAACTATGTGCCGAGAACTAGTCTATCACTCACCTTGTAATCAGTGTAATAACGCGTAAGAGTGGAGAAAAAAATCAAGGTTCATTGGGCACAATAGATCGACACCGTAAGTAAGCACAAGAATGAGTGAAAACAAGAAGGGGAAGAGAGGGCCTTGTGAGAAACAACATCTCACATCACATGAAAGAATCCCTTTGTTGTAAGATTGTGGCGGATGCGCTCACAAGTCCACAAGCAATAAAAGGGATAGAACAAAGCTCAAGATGATTCGAAATGAGCTGAATTAAGCAATACAAAGACACCCCCTAGAATGTGGAACTTTATAAAATATTTCATTTACAAAATTGATAATCCCATCATCTAGAGTGTGAAAAAACATTCAACTTTGAATAAAGAAGTGCTCAAAACCGAGCAACGAGTCAAAAGTTATAGCAAAAACAATTCCTGCAACTGATGAAAAATGCTAATAAGCCTGCAAACGGATTAAAAAAGTTCCCTAAATGCATGCAAAGGGTGTCGTATGTATGCTCGTTGGAAACAAAATTGATTTTTAGATAGTTTTTTTTTTTTTTTAATTGCGAGGGGATTAGCCTCTTGCCAACCCCGGACCTCACCCTCCGTCTTCGTCACTCGAAGGAAGGATATTAAAACAAGAAAAAATACCCCAAAAAAAGGTTTACAATGCCAATTAAAAGTTTTACACCTTAAAATATTAAAGATGAGATTGATTTTACCTTCAAATAATTCTAAAAGGAAATGTTGACCGAGATGAGTTGTTTTGCAAATTATGCTAAGTCAAAGTGGTAGGTGAACATTGAGTGGTGCACGGAGGTGAAACCACGTGTCAAGGTGTAACCACTTGCAAGCAAATCAAACTCCGATCTGCTTTAACATAGACAATGTTGAGTTGACAGGTGTAACCATTCATGCGGGGAGGGAGTGAGGTCAATGCTTTGTGAGGAGTGCCAAGTATGTCAGGTGTGAAACGTTGAGTGGTGAGCTGGATACTATAGGGAAGAGACGGCGAGAACCCTGAGTAAAGCATTAAGATAGTGTTGTGAACCAAGGAGCATGGGCTAGAGATGCGGGGGTAGCACACGAGGCGGTTAAGACATAGAACCAAATAGTCGATAGTGCTCAAACTTCCAGGCATGGAGGACCCACCATGAACAGGTCAAAGGTTGATCAACCCAAATGTGAATAGCTGGAGAATTAACATGGGAATGAGGTGCTGACAGGCCAGACCGAGCCAATCATCTAGGTGCAGCATGCACAAAGCAGAGGTAGATGAAAGTTGCTAAGCCGAGTTGACACAAATGGAACACAAATTTAGAAAGGTCTCAGGCTCATGGAATATAGAGAAGCCCGGAATAACAACCGTCACAAAGCCAAAACTGTGAAAATCAAACACCAACAAATGTAGCATGAGCAAGAAGTCATCATAGAACCCTAAGCGGTGGAAAACACTAAGCAAAAGTACTCATGAGTCAAGAGCTACACGTAGATGGAGGAAAGAAGATCCACGAACCAGGAATGAGAATAACCCAAGCCAATGTAGAGAGGCTCGATTCACCAGGAGGAGGATGCATGTAGAAAAGCAAGGTGAGTAGGTAGAGTATAGCTTGAAGTGAAAAACAAGACAACTCTAAACTCTGAAATCTACAACCCGTGAACCTGAAATGCACCCCAAAACACACAGAAATGCATGCAGATCCTGGAAAAATTGAACCACAAACCGATGAACAACCCCTCAAATTGTAACTACTTGAAACCTCAATACGAGCTGAGCAATATAATTCCAACATAATAATAAAAAAAACTTACATGAGGAAATAAGAAGAAACCAGAAGTAATAAACAACTTGATAAACAAAGAGTGCACATTTTACTGAAACCAACTCTGATACCATGAAAGAGGGATTCACGAGAACCGATGTCGAAAACAATGCACCACAACGAAGTTGCACTCCAATGGTAACGTCAAGCTCCAACGTAATAAGCAAGATTCAAATAATGGAAATAATATGCAAATAAGAAAACAGGTCTGCTCATGCTCATAGATCAAAAAAAGGAAGTACAAATAGGGGTGTTGTGTAACCCCCATGCCTAAACAAGGAAATAATATCAATGACGCCACTAACGCATATGACGTGACTGATGCATATGACACCACTAAAGGAGGAGTTACAATTCCAAACAAGGAATGTAACTCCTATGATGATCGATGCAAATGACAATGACAGATTCTATGATGAGAATTTGACACTTGTCATTTGACTTTGGAAGACCTATGACTCTCGTAAGGTGAGATGACTCACCAAGTGATGTGAATGATGACTAGGCATATCACACACACTAACATATTTTAAGGGGATGCATGTAAATTTTACTTTGAGGGTTCTTGGTTGGTAAAATCGATGAGCTTGTGCCACTCGCAATGGTAGAGATTATGCTTGTTAAGGCTCACTTTGGATACTTTGCGAGATGCGCATCGTATTGGTGTCAACCAACTTTTGGCCATGATCATTGAACTTGTATTCCATGATCTTCTTCACATCATTTTTGTCCTGCCCAATGATATTTGGAGGTGGATGATGAAAATCTAGTTCTTCGTTATCCTCCTCTTTAAAAACCCCATCACACTCTATCGGATGCCATCAATGTTTCTATTTTATAATTGCTAGCGGTAGCTAAGCTCTATTTGTTTCCTGGAATAACATTTATAATAATTTTAAAATGTCATTAACATTATGTTTTAAAATGTATACTCAAGTGGCCATACAAAAATGAAATCCCTTGGTGCAAACAAGAAATTTAGGGGCATTAAAGGTGGAGACAAGGAAAATGAAGATCCAATCTCTTGGATTGCTTGAAATGGAGATCAAAATTATGCTCCTCTCAAATCAGGGATATCCTCTGATGGGGATGGCCAAGGTAGACCAGATCCATTAAACACTAATAAATCTCCTTCCCCTTCTACAAAGACTGTTATACATGGATCTAGTGATGGAGAGAGAAAATGGGTCAGTGGAACCAGGAAAACATGACAACACTAATAGGTCTAGCGCTTATGCTTTGTAGTGTTCTACAAATAGAAGGAGGATACCATAAATGAGTTCTTGAAACCCTTTAGCATACCCCGATGCTGAAAATCGAAAAGGATATGCTTTTGAAGGTTCTTCAGGAGGAGGAAAATCTTTCTTGACTGGGTCTCATATGCATATTTTAGAAATTTTGGCCTAAACATTCTCAACTTCATGACTAGATAGCCCAAAGATGGAGAGAAAAGATACAAGGTAAGATTGAGCTTTATCCTTGTGCTAAATCTTATTTCATTGTTGTCTTTGAAACCCCTTAAGATAGGGATTTAATTTTTATCCAACATTGGGTTTGGGGGAACACAGGCTTATGTCCAAGCCATGGTATCCATATTTTGACCCTTTAAAAGAATCTTTTGATACCTACTCGATTTGGGTTAGTTTTAGGACTCCCGCTTCAGTTTTGGAACAAATATTATGTTTTTCTATAGGGGATAATCTAGGCTCATGTGTGGTAGTTGATGATAAGACCTCCATTCAAACACATACTACTTATGCTCAAATCCTTGTAGATCTCAATACCTCCAAATCCTTACCAACAGAAATCTATCTGCAGATAGGTGAAAGGCTCTTGGTGCAGAGGATATACTATGAGGTAATTTCATTTATATGTTGATGTTTCTTTCAAATCGGTCATATTACATATGATTATGAACATTAAAAACATAAGAACAAGCTTTCATGGTGGAAGGATTCTCTACCCGAACATATTAAAATTGATTTAGATTTGGTTGAGGAATCTAACACCCCCCTGCAAGTTGACTCACCCATCCTAGATGGTTCACAGAATAGTATAGAGAAGTTACCTCCAAATTCTTCCCTTCATGGTTTTGATTCAGTGATTAAGGATTCTTTGACCCCCTTCCAACGGGTCACATCCCTATCATATCCACTTATAGTTGTACTTCTTATTTTACTTGGATGGAAGAAATGAGGAATGGATAGAGATGGATTGGAAAAGTAAGGGAAACACCAAATATAAATCCCCCACTATATCAGAAAAGGTATGATTCTTATTCTTTTGGTTGCTATCATTGCTACATTTGGGCAATTAGCATGTTGTGCTTGGTCTTTGGGAAGATGTGTTGTTGTTAAGTGGTTGTTTATTAGCTGTTTTTTTGTGGCTAGAGTACATTTTCTAGTTTTAATCTTGGCATATTATTTTAAATTTTTGGGATTTTTGGTGTAAAATTTGGCTTTGAGCATTATTGTACAACGGTATAGTCCTTTTCAAAATACTTACCCATAGTAAAAACAATGTATAACTTGGTTGCTATAAAGGGTGCAATGTGCAACACTTGTCGATTCTCATTAATCACTCAAATTGTTGGTTATCATAGTAAAACCCTACAAATAAAAATAAGAATACTTATGCTCGTGTAAGATTATTGTCAAGGTTTTTGAGTTAATATTTTTTAGGGTTTGAGGGGACTGAGGGCTCTATATTCTCTCTACCAAAAATCTTGAATAATTTAGGGTTACGTTCTTGTCAACTCTTCATATTTTATTTAGATTTAAGTGAATTTAACTAGTAAATTACTATTACAAATAAAATTAAACAAATGTGTTTGTTAAAGTGGATACTTGTTGAACGTAATAAATAGAGGATAACCTTATTTGAGAGAAACGCCATATTACATTGCAAGGGCATTCAATCTCTCTGTGCATGTCAAGAAGACACTCTCTTAACAAAACATGTTCCTTAGAAGAGTAAAGAAACCAACTCAAATCCATAATATCATCATTTACATTAAAGTCAATGCAAGACATCAAACATTACATAACTTCAATATTTTTCATTGTTTTAAGGGGTAAAAAAGTAGATTATAAATCATCTAGAAAATACCCACGAGGAGTGGCCCATTTGACTATGAGAATATGACTATCATAACCTTAACCATTGAGCTTATTAATATCTCTTTGTATGTCCTCTTTGTTGATGAAATTAACAAAACCGAATTCCATGCTAGCCCCCATCTCTTGATCCATGGCCACGTAGACATGTGTGATGTGTCCAAATAGCTTAAAAAACTCATGTAGATCAGCATCCATCATGTCCTCAACAAAATTTTCATCAGGTTTAATGGCGCATGGTGTCATGTGAGTCCACAACACCCCGAGACCCAGGAGGGACGTAGGTTGATCTCCCAGAAATGGAAGAAGTGAGAGCAATGCCATCACTACTTCTATATGTGGTGACGCCCTCAACGATCTTATCCATTGTTAAGTTTTTATGGCACCGGTAGGGGAGAGATCCTTGTAAGTCCATTTTGATGTCCAATGATTTCCCTTCTTACCGTAGATATAGAAAACCATGAGCATTGCACCACCCATAGAACCAAATGAGGCAGAGATAATGCATCTACACTAGATTTTGAATCATCGGATTTAGATTCGTATTAGCGGGGTATTGCAGAGGATTTATTCTAAGGAGATTCTTGTAAAATTCATTGAGGATTCTTGGTTGGAAGCAATGCCAAACTTGCACCACTCATGCACAAGAGATCATGCTTTTAAGGAGTTCTTTTCTCACTCTTGTGGATTGTTAGGAATATCTATGTTGTAGTGTGAACATAGAATATTATGTGAGTGATTATATTATCTAGGATAATATAATATGTGTTGTAATAATTAATTACATTATTGTAAATGTAATTATGAGTGGGTGAGTAAATATTGTTATGAGTTGTTGAGTAAACAAATCATTAACAATATTAGTTTTGTGAGAAAACAAAATCTCATGTAAAATAACATGGAGTTGTTTTAGGAGTTATGTGTGGAGATATTTATGGAGATTATATCTCCTTAAATATAGGAACAACATCTCCTATTTAAATGGATGTAATACTTCCTATGAATGTAATGCAAGAATAAAGAGTAAGATTTCAAATTTTCTTTATGCAATTATGATATTAATTTTTCATTTGGTAACATAAAGAAGGTTTGATGCAAGAAATTTCAGTGCTTTCATGATCAAATCCGTCTCAAAGAATATATCATAGTTTTCGTTTACAGATGTGAGTTTTTCTATAATTTTGTGTGCAAATCACATGCTGGTTAAGAAAATACGAAGAAATTTCAGCAGAACCCGTACGTAGTTTGGAAGAAATATAGATTTTACTTGTAGAGCTATCAAATTAAGCACATCAATTCTTCTAAAAGTTTTCTCCAATTTTCAATAATGTTGAATTGTTAATACAAAGTCTTGACTTGCTTGGAGGTTCAAAGGTATTCTATATAAAATTTTAAAGTACCTGATTCAATTCTGTATTTTTTTATCAATTAGTATTGTACAAAATAATGGAGAAATTAAATCTGATTGAAAAGTTTGAAGGACAAGATTTCCATACATGGCAACTACAGATGCAATTACATTTAATAGAAAAGGACTTATGGGATGTGGTGAAGTCTAATTCAACTCCACCCACCGGAGGAAATGAATTAGAAAAGTGGAATGCAAAAGATCGAGAGAGCATTGGGTACCATTGTCCGGGCTTATCAAAATCCTATCTACTTCATGTGGATTTCACAAAATCTAGTAAAGAAATTTGGGAGTCTCTTAACAAATTGTTTGGTTACTCAAAAGAATACACTCAAGCAACACTTGTACGGGTTGAAAATGGAAGAGAACTCAAAAATGGCGAGATCATATAAGTAAGTTTCGTTCTTTGCTAAATCAACTAGCTGGAAATTAAAGAACATGTAAAAGATGATGATGCTAAAGCTATTCTTCTTAAAAGCATGCCTAAGATTTACTCAAATATTGTATTTTCTTTGAGTAAAATTACTATTAGTCTAGAAGGAGTGATTTCTACATTGTTAGAACAAAGCAGTCATGAAGAACATGAAGAAGTACTATATGTAGGAAACAAACCTAGCTCCTCATCTAAGAAGGAAAAACATAAACCAAAGAAGGTTCCTTCACATGGAAAAATAAAATGATTTTATTGTAATGAGATTGGGCATGTAATACTCGAATCAGAAAAAGAGAGCTCGGATCTTCTTAATGACAAGATAGATCGTAAAACCCTTCTAAATTCAAGTAGAAACTGATTGGGAAGTCTACTCAACTGATGAAGAAATTTCATGTCCTAGTGATGAGGATTTCCTATGGTAGACTCTTTTCTTGTTGGAGGAAGGAGGCAATGGAGGAAGGAGGAAAATCAGCGTCCTCTCGTCATTCACCAACGATGGGGTTGCGAGCAGATGATGTGGTGATATTTTATTTCAGTTATGTGGTGTGTTTATACACAAGGGGGTGAAACTAGTTTCATGTTTTGATTTTAATGTGTTCACATAGACTAACAACAGTTCCTGAGTGTCTATTTGGTGTGGAAGAAGCAAACTGCTTGACTCAGCTTATAGGGAAAATCATCTACGTACGGTCCTCTGACTATCGTACGGTCCTCTGACTGCCATACTTCGGTGGAAGGTACTTCGTTGGAAGGTGATCAGTCGATGAAGATGTTCATACGACAAGGATGATCATTAGCAGCAAGATCCAGATAGCAAGATCCAGTAGCAATGGCTACTCCGACAAGTTTGATGTTTCCAGGAGCTCTTACCCCATGTTCACACTAAGGGGGCGAATGTTAGGAATATCTATGTTGTAGTGTGAACATAGAATATTATGTAAGTGATTATATTATCTAGGATAATATAATATGTGTTGTAATAATTAATTACATTATTGTAAATGTAATTATGAGGTGGGTTAGTAAATATTGTTATGAGTTGTTGAGTAAACAAATTATTAACAATATTAGTTTTGTGAGAAAACAAAATCTCACGTAAAATAGCATGGAGTTGTTTTAGGAGTTATGTGTGGAGATACTTATGGAGATTATATCTCCTTAAATACAGAACAACATCTCCTATTTAAATGGATGTAATACTTCCTATGAATGTAGAAAGAATAAAGAGTAAGATTTCAATTTTCTTTATGCAATTATGATATTAATTTTCACGGATGTGTGTCATAGTGGTGTGAACCACCATCTTTCCATGCTAATTGAATTGTTATTATGTGATATTATTCACACTTGGTTTTTTTGGCCCAAAGAAATTTGGTGGTGGATGATTAAAATACGTGTCTTCATTATCCTCCTCTTTAAGCTCCCCCCATCACACTCATCGTCGACACAATCACTATTTATTTTTTATACTAGCTAGTGGAAGCTAGGCTCTATTTATTTCCTTGGAATAATGTTTATAATAGTTTTAAAATTTCATTAACATTATGTTTTAAAATGTATAACCCGTTCTTGTAAAGGGTGGAATATGTAACACTTGTCTCATTCTCCTTAATCATAATCCAACATGTGTGTGGGGCATGTGTGTATCATTATCCTCCTATTCAAGATCCCCACATCTTACTCTGTTAGACCTAATCAATTTCATCCCTAGCTAAAGAAAAGGGAAAACCAAGTGAAATCCTCATGTGTCCAGAGAAAAGTTATTATTGGTTTGTAGACACTCAAATCGTTGGTTATTACAAAAACCCTACAAATAAAAATAATAATACTTATGCTCATGTAAAATTTTTATCTGGGGACGGAAAAAGGATCTCAAATAGATGTAAGCTTAAGGTTTTTTTTCAATCAAAAATAAATGTTTTTTAATTTGGTTTAATCCCTACAGATCTGCCAAATCATCTAGTACCGAACAACATAGAATAACACTTGATAGCACAAGTTACTCTCTTAGGAGAACATGTTTCTTAGAAGAACAAAGAAACCAACTCAAATTCTTTGTATCATCATTTACATTAAATTTGGTGGAAGACATAAAACAATAAATAATTTCAACATCTTGAGTTGTCTTAAGGGGTAAAAATAAGAATACAAATCATCTAGAAAAATACCACATGAGTGGCAAATTCAACTCATAGAATAATATTATCATAACCATAACCAATGAGCTTATTGATAGCTCTCTATGCGTCCTCCTATTGAAAAATTAACAAAACCAAACCCCCACTAACCCCTGTCTTCTGATCCATGGCCACGTAGACACATGAGATATGTCCAAATGGATTGAAAAGCTCATCTAGATCAACATCCATCATGTCCTCAAACAAATTCGTAACTCAAAAACAATTTCATCATTTTTTTGGTGCATGGTGTCACCGAAGTGGTCCATGACACCCCTAAGACTGGGAGGGACATAGGTTGATCACCCAATAGTGGAATATGTGGCAATACTATCAGTGCTACTTCCACCTACGGTGAGGCCCTGGTGGCCTTATCCATTGTTAAGGTTTTGTGGCACTAGTGGGGGAAAGATCCTTGTAAGTCCATTTTAATGTCTAGTTATCACCCTTCTTACCATAAATACAAAAAACATGACCACTACACCACCCTTGGAGCCATCGGGATGGACAACGCATCTACACCATATTTTAAATCATCGGCTTTGGAACATGTCGGTGGGGGGCGTCTTGAAGCAGATTTTTCTAAGGAGATTCTGAAAGTTCGCTAAGGGTTCTTGGTTGGAAGCAACACTAAACTTGCACCACTCACGGCGCTAGAGATCATGCTTGTTAAGGTGTATTTTGGCAACCTTTTTAATGCATGTCATAGTGGTGTAAACCACTTTCTAGCCATGCTTGTTGAAATTTTATTCCACGATCCTCTTCACATTTTTTTATATCTAGCCTAATGATATTTGGCGGTGGCTGATGAAAATATAGGTCTTCATTATCCTCCTCTTTAAGCTCCCCCCATCACACTCTATCAAACACCATCACTGTTTCTATTTTATACTAGCTAGTGGAAGCTAGGCTCTATTTTTTGCTTTGGAATAACATTTTTAAAAGTTTTAAAATGTCATTCCAAACCTTGCTAAGATTTTTGAGAAATTTGTTTTCATTCCTGGATCATCGATAAATGGTTCGTTTGGTCACGATGCAATCTTCCTATATGATCATGATGCAATCTTCCACACAAAAATAAACAAAAATCTTTAAAATAACAATATGCAAAACAATAAATAGAAAATGTTTCAATTATACATCATTTTTCTTTAGAACAAGGTTTAATCATTTTCAAACTATCATTAAGATTAACATATGAAGATCTAGTAAAAAATCATTTTATGATTTCAGGGAAGCCTCCATGGATCTATAAATCAATAAGCATAGGGGAGAGGGGCTAGTAGTGCACACCCTAAGTTAAGGGGTCCACATAATTAATTTTTTATCACATGAGATTGTGATTTTTATACTAATATGTAGTTCAGATTTTTGTTAGCTTATATTTTTTCTTTGGAATGTTCAATTGGAGGGAAAGCCATATTTTGAATTGATTTAAAATAATAAATTTGAGTTACACTACAACCAAGGTGGAAACCAATACTTGAATATGGGTGAAAATGCTTGAACATTGAATTTTTTATACTTGTACATGGGTAAAAGGTCTTACATGTCATGATGTGATTGGCTATTCTACATAATTATTATGTCAAAAATAAATAACTACTAGATAATACTATGACAACTATTGGGTATTGTGTGATCAATAGTCATGTCAACTATTGGACCATGTTCATCTATTGGCCCCTCTCCCCTAACATTTTTCTGTTTTATGTCTAGCAGCCACTAGGATTATTTATTTCTTACAAATAAGGTTCCTATCAATTTCAAAATGTCTTTAAGATTAAACCATGCATAACTAGGGAAAATTTTATTTATTTATTTCATAGAATCCAACATTGATGTGAAAAAAAAAACTATGTAGATCTAGGAAAACTCATTCTTTTATTGGTCCATGATCCACGATTATCTCTTCACCCAAGTTAGAGAAAAAAATTCTTTCCCAAAAAGAATTGGAAAAAATGATTACACACTAGTGAATCTTTAAGAACCTTAAGGTAGTTACTTTATTCCATAAAAATGCACAATACATTGATGGATTTTGAAGCAAAGTATATAATTCAAATGCCAATTGTGCATTTGAACGTTTTCAATGATCTACACATGTTTTTGTGCTCTCCTTCATGTTTTAACCATGTACATAATTCAATATATATTTTTGAATCAGTCTTATAGTTTCCATCAAATCTCCAATATGTTTGGGTTTCGAGAGTAATTTCCTCTTTGACCTTGTGTAACAAGAATCTCGCGTCATCGATCAAAAGTATGTTGTTTTCACCATAGACATTTCCATAAATGTATATTATCTATTGGCTTGTATTTGTTTTGAACTTACATTGTTCACATCCTCAAATGAACCTGAAGTGGGTTTCTTGCAGCCATCTAAATTTTTATGAACATGTATTTCATTGTTGTTAAATCCATTAATGTAGACCATAAGGTAGTGTCAAAATATTTTAATGCAGTATTTATCAAGTTAGCACTAAATTCTCATTCAAAGTATTCAATATTCCCATATCTAAAATATGGAACCATATTACGAGGTATTTTTCATCAATACCAGAAATTTGAAAGACCAAACCTTCAACTCCCAAAACTATTAATTTTGACGCTTCCCAATAGGATATATAAAAACAACTCATAATCAATGTAAGCTTTCAAAAGTGATTAATAACAAGTCATCAAAGAATTTAATCACAACTCAAAAACAACTTATAAACCTATAATATCATCTCAATCACAATGAAGATATAAATGCTACCTACTTTTAAATTTGAAATCTCAACATATAAAATAAAGAGTGACCATATGATCGTACAAATGAATATCATTGTAAATAGAATTTTGAAATGGTTAATAGTTATATATTTTCTTTTTGCTGCAATTTTTGGATGTCATCCAACACTCAAACCCCGACACACATATCTCTTTTATGTTTATGTACAAATCAGTCATCAACCACTTATCTATGAAAATAATTTCTTCATAGGATTCCTTCCCCATCGTAAAATTTTC
This sequence comes from Taxus wallichiana var. yunnanensis, assembly GCA_018340775.1. Classification (NCBI taxonomy): domain Eukaryota; kingdom Viridiplantae; phylum Streptophyta; class Pinopsida; order Cupressales; family Taxaceae; genus Taxus; species Taxus wallichiana. The sequence goes on along the minus strand of CM031240.1, from coordinate 247,632,146 downwards.
CAGAGGGTTTCCCTTTGCGCCCATTGTAATACACAATGTGATTCTAAGGCTGAAAACAATACCATCTCTACTTCAAATATTTTGGATATATTTTACTGCAATTTTGTCTTCTACACAACAATTTTCTTTACCCAAAATAATAAATGGTTTGAAATCAAACACGATTTTTTTTTAAATCCTTAATCAACTTTTCAAATTTGGTGCAAGAGAGATAGCTAGACCAAAATCCCACTTCACATTTTGTTGCTAGTATCTTTAAAAATTCCTTGAGCCCACCTCGCAAGTAGAGAGTCTCCTTACCAAACTTGATTATGAACTCTTTGTAGGATTGGTTTTTCTCATAGAGAAAACCCTCCAAATCTAAAATAATTAAATAATCCTCTTGGCCAACTGCATAGAAGTAATTTTTCTCAATTGTCCACAATTTTATATTAACCAATTCAAATAATCAAAATTTTAGTATGTTAACACTTATTGATTGAGACTCCATCTTGGATTCCCTCACACTCCCCCTCTGTAGGTTCTTTTGATGCTCATTTTATATAAAAACAACAATCAATTCAAAATAAATTTTAAATCGATGTAAATAAATATGTGAAACAACTCACTTTTATACAATATTACATAGATGTAGTTGTATATTAGCAGACCAATATTATAAAATATTAATGTATGGGCTATGTTTAGGTTGATAGATACAATGGGCTAAGTGATGACTAATAGCCAACTATACGAAGTAATTTTTTTTTTTTCAATTTTCCACAAATAAATATTAAAAATAGACCAAAAATTTACTCAATTCAAAATAAATTTAATTAAACGATGCATGTTAATGACCGCTAGGGTAATACATATTACAAATACACTACTTTGTTATAGGTTCCTTCAATTATGAGGGTCTTATAAATGGTTTTATTTATAATTGTATATGACTATCATACCATTTTCCGCCTCTGATTTCATGTGAGACGTGCCAACAATCTCCCCATTTGGCATAAAATATGAAAAAATTGAAAGTTATTATTAAAAATATGTAAATAATGACAATCGAAAACATCTTGTAAAGATAAATTTATAAAACGAGTATTTCCCACTCACCTTTTATAGATTCATTGGATGGTTGGTCACCGACATATGGGGCAAAAATTTGAATTGGTTCTGACATACTAATATTGAAATCATCTCCTTTGTTTGTATGTAGAGAGGAAGAGACGATGTCTTCCTCTATTGTTTGGTTTCTGCTGAAAATTTTATATGTATCGAGTTCCAATGCATTAAATTAATAGAATTGTTTTAAGTGATCTTAATCAACATACCTATTTTTAAATGACAATAGTAATGTTGTAAAAAAATTTGATCATGCGATTCAACAATAAAAACCATAGATAGACCTGAGTCAACCAAATCATGCACTACAACACTACCATCGTACAACACTATAACTAGAGAATTATCGAAAGTGAGTCAAGTGAACATATGAGACAAAACAAATAAGATCTCTCATAAAGAAAAGGATGTGTCTTTCCTCATAGGAAAATTTTTTTGTAGTCACCATTTGCTGCGGAAGTTGATCCATCCAATCCATGGTGATTTATGTTATATCCCCATTGTCAACATCACAATTGTGCACATAAGTTATTGTGTACATAAGACACAAGCTCTTAAATTTTCCACATTCTTGGACCATAAAATCATGTAATAGCCTTCTACAACTGATTCCCCTTTTTTTTGACTTTTTGCATTTATTTTAAGTGTCTCTTAACATTTTTGAAGAAGCAACAAGTAAGAGCATAATAATTACACAATTTAGTAGACTAGATCCGAAAACTATAAGCAGGTCCATTATTACATCGAAAGTGAGTATACTATGGATAAATTAAAGAAATCTTTGATCACGCATTCTGCATTGAATGGATTAGTTGATGAATAGAAGATATTGTTGACATGAGCTGGAAGGGATATGCATATTGACAGTAAATTCTTTGGTGTCTTCCATCCTTGTTGGAATATTTCCTTCCATTGCAATCACGTATTTGTCTATAATTTCTTGAGTTGCCGCTGTGAAAACCTCTTCCACTTCAACATCAAATTTTCTTTTTCCAATTTTTCACTTCCTCCAGAATCAACTTTTCTTTTTCCTTTAGTTTCTTCTCCCAAGAGTACATGTAAACTGGGTGTAGTGACATTCATGCACACCATAGTTTTCAGTGATATATTTTTCAATGCATTCTTCCAATACACAATTACATGGATGTTTACTTTTCATATATTTTAAAAAAATTCTCTCATCCTTCTCATCAACTTTTTCTCTTTGGTTATAAGTATCTAAAGTATCCACTATGATGCCTACATCAATAGAGTGAGTTAGCCATACTTTCCATGCTTTCACCTTATCTAGTACAATTGATATATCCTCATTGGCCATTCCTCTTGCAGCCTGAAGTAATTCATCATGAACCTTGCTAATTAATTTGGTTGAAATTTAGGTTGGTTATCCTTAAAAGGAGAACAAGCCAACCCACTGGATTTAAATAACTCAATGTTTGTTGTCAATTTTGTCCATATGTCCTCAAGTAAATATAGAAATTTCATTTTTTCATGAAGGGTCTCTGTCTTAGACACTTTGAAAATAACAAGACATTGCATCTCAAAACACTGCATTGAAAGATGAAATAATATATTTATTTTCTACATATTTGAAAATTAAATTATAAGAACAAATGCGCTAAAATTAAGTTTTGTTACCTTCAAATAATATGAATTTGTGTTTCCCATTTTGGGCCTCCAAGGACATCCTAGGGATCTCCAAATATTTTGAGCCTTGCAGAATACATCAATAAAATTGGTATAAATCCAATTTTTATTTACATATTTTTTTTGATAGAAAATTTTAAAATGATTTCGCAAGGATCTTGTGAATACATAATGTGAGCCTTTCTAAACTACATATTAGTATGTAATGACTTGTATTTCTTTCAACCAAATTTTTTTTGGGCAAAATGGTATGTTGACGATCAAGATTGTAGAAGTGCACTTCATCCCTTTTCAAGTCATCCGGATCCTCGAGTTACCAAAGTTCCTTTGTAGAAGGTAAAAGGGAAGAAGAAGTGCATCCTTTAGTGTAGGAGTAGCATTAATAAAAATTGAATAGACAAGAAGGTCAACATTATCATCATGCACAACATGTAATTGATATTCTTGAGGTGCTAAATGGCACCTAGAAACTTCAATTGGAAAATCATCACCATTGAACAAAAAGAATTTTAATTGTTCAACATTTGAAGTTTCTATTTTCTCAAATATATTGGTCACTTTCTTCAACAACAAAGCCGATTTATTATTATTTTTAATCCCTTACAAATTTGACTTAGATGGATCTATCTCTAATTTAGAAAATAATATCTCCTCAATTGTAAATAGCTTTGCATGTTTCAATGGAGAAAGAATTTTTTTCTATTCATATAATGACAAATAAAAGACATATCCTCGCTTCTATATAATTTTTTGAATACCAAATTCATGTTATTATGAAATTCAAGGGAATTTCCACATCATGTTTTTTTCTTGACAACATGAAATTTCCCAAATTCCAACCATATTTAAGATAAGAGCATGCCTTATTTTCTCTAGAAGCCTTCATTTCCAGTTTCTTGAACAATGAAACTTCCAACTCCATGTCAAGAATAAGGCACTTATTCATTTGATGTCAATGCATTCAACCTAAATACACAATGTTTTCTCATCAATAAATTTTGAATTTAGTACCATATTGACTTCTTTGACAACGTCCTCATGAACAAAAAATAACCATAGATCACCATGGTAATTTTTCGGGGAATGTATTTCTACAAAACAATTCATCATCTCTCTTTTTCCAATCCTCTACTCCTTCAATCAAAGGAATTTGTATAAATGGAGTCCGGCCAATGGAAGACATATTACCTAAAAAAGTAATTAAACAAATTAATATTTCGTAAGTAATTAGAAAGGATAAATAATGTTTCTCAACAAAGTGCAATAACAATGAGATGTCAGTATCTTAATCTCATTATTTTAATAGAGTAAAATTCAATAGGAGTAAATATTTATAGTATAGTGGTCACAAGGCATACTCCAACCCTCTTTTAGTTATAAAAACAAGAAAAAATTAATAAAATTTTTTTTATGCATTGCACTAAGCAATGTAAACAATTAGTCGCTATTAAATTTGGTTTGTTTCAAGTAGTGAATTTTCTTTTAAGTGAAGACTAATGACCGCTAGCATCTATATATTCCCATCAATGTAAAAAATATATATTTGAGTTACATCAACATCAAGATAGTATGTTAGGCTAGGAATAACATGTAATAGACTTTGAATATTCTTGTGTTAATTACGTATTCAAAAAAGTGGTAAATATTTTTAATTATGTGTATTCAGAAAGTGGTAAATATCTTTCTTGTCTTTGAATATTAGTTGTCTTCTCTTGTCTTGGAACATCAAAGAAATGAAAATTCTTTGCAACCACCAAGGTATCAATGAAAATTTTTAGCGACCGCTAAGTATTTAATCAATGAAAAATTCATTGTCTACATTATCACAAATATAAGTGTTGGAGCATAATAATAGAAGTACATATTTTTAACTGAAGACATATCATGTTCATCTTGGCCCTGCATATTTTCAGAAATTACACGTTAAAAAAATAGTCTGTAAAAATTTACTAAACATCGAGGGTGAAGATGTACATGAACCTTGCTCAGGAATAAAGGATCAGAGGCCATGAAGAGAAATGCTTGTTTTATGTTTACCAATTATTCGTTAATAAGATGTCTAGCACCGCTAGCTCTATAATATCGGGAATCCATTTTAATGATGCAAAAAAAAATCTCAATAGATTTGTTGTCATTGTTTGTAATTATTTTATATTAGTTGGACTATCCCTGGCAGAGCTAAGTCCTTAAATACATACCTTCAAGAAGGATGATGCCTTATGTAGTTCTCATTTGATATTTTGTGCATAAAACATAATCCATATATTTTCATATAAACAAAAATGCTTTACAACCGGTAAGTTTCATTAGTTAATGAAAGGTAAGCACCATTAGTTAAGGATGGTAATAAAGATAGACACATAGTTAGGCAATTTTAGATCATAGTAGAGGAAATGAGCTAGTTATCATGAATCCTAATGTAAGAGGTTGCTAGAGCCACTTAACAATCATAAAAAAATTTTTAAAATACCTTTAATAGTTCATGATTTTTTTAATATGCATATTTTCTTTTAGAAATTTAAATTATGTGGAGAACATATTTTTAAGGGATTTAAAATAAGTACTTTTGAGTACAAAGGAATTTAAGGCAACCCATTACTTTAGAATAAAATCACCTTTTATGGGTTGTCTATGTGGCACCATTTCATTGGATAATTTATTGATGAGACTTGATGTGACTTACTTTATTGGCTAGTTTTTATTTAATTTTTAACTTGAATTCAAGAAACTAATGGTAGCCACGAAAAATAATGGGTGACTAATGACTAGAAATTTAGTAAAATTTTAAATGTATAAATCAGTAAGTTTAAGTGCTGGAACGTTATTTGTCCTTGGCTAATGACTCAAATAGTAATGAATTAATTATTGAGATGACTCCCATATTAAAAATCATCATTAAAACGTAGACCTTGTTAGGAAAATCAATCTTGTGTGATTAAAATTCCCTTTATATGCTCTCATTAACTCCATATTGGACCTTAAATCTTACCTATTAAGATAGCTACTAAATAGGTAGATTTTGTGATAAGATTTGCAATAAATATCTTGATTGGCTGACTCATCACCTTTTCCAATAAACCTTGATATTAAAGCCACTGGAAAGTTTGTATTAATTTCAAGCATGCGATGGCATATTCACTCCATATATTTATCTTATTGCATTCCCCTTATTTTCACACCTTTTCGGGTTTCTTTCACGAGATTTCATTTATTTTGTCATGCTTGACCAATGTTTCCTTTCATGCAATTTTCCATGGCTATGAGTGAAATGGGATTTTATACCAAAATTTCATTGTCACTATTTGAAATCCATTTTTCAAATTGAAATAGAGCAAGACCTGTTGTTATTGAGGGAGTTCTTGAGATGATTATCTTTCTCTAGAGGGACATTCGAGGGTAAATGTGAAAGTTTCTTTGACATTCATTTTTCATCTTCTTATCATACACCTATGGTGAAGGATTGGGCTTTGGAGATGGGTCATCACTAGATCAATCCAATGTATAGGGTTGGCATGAAGTGGAAATGAACAAAACCTTGAGTGCATCATGGCCATTTCTTTATATGTTTTTATAAATAGGAAGGTTTGGTGCATAGAGATTTTTTTAGAGTTGTTCAAATGGTTTAATGTCCTAAATCATTTCTTGTTTGAAGTGGAAAAATTGGGTGAGACACCAGTGATAGGTGGTAGGTCACTCCACTTTCTTGACTTGGATGTTATGTCTTCTCCACTATAACAGGAACCAACATGTTGGGATCTTCTTCACCGGAAAGGTCATGAGGTATATGATTGGTTAAAGAGTCAGCTACTGCTAGAAAAGAGCATTTTTTTGGAACCACCAGTGAAACCATTTTTAGGCCCATTCGGTAGAGGTTAGGAATGGTCATATGTTTCAGATAAATTAGTTCTTCTAAAATCATTAGGTTGTATATTTGTTTTGGTTGTTGTATACATTTCCATTTCCATTGTTATCAAATCATACTGTTTGGCTTACTAGTATGGGGTTTTTGTATTCCCAACCACTTCTTTTCTTGGCATTGGCCCTTGCATTTTTCACCAAAGTATTGTTGTATCGTTCGGGTTTTTAGACTGATCCTCTCATTGTATCTATAATGTAAAGGGAAAGGGACCCTTCAACCCTCCTTTAATTATAAAATATAAGAAATCATTAGTAGAATTTTATGTTATGTGTTGCACTAAAAATTTAAACAATTACTCGCTATTAAATTTGGTTTGTTTCAAGTTGTCAATTTTTTGGTAGAAGTGAAGACTAGAGGTCACTAGCTTCTATATATTCTAGGATATCTTTCATCAATGTAAAAATACAATCTTTATAAATTTAGGTTAGAGGGCCTTAATGCAAGAAAAGAATTATCCTAGAAGCCACTAATATAATAACATATTGAACTCATCGTCTACGAATAGCACCACCAATCTTCTTACCAATGGTGAACATCGATGGTCCAGACGTCACATTGATTTCATTTAATCCTAAAGATTGGAATGGTCTGGTAGATATCATTTCACATGAAGGGAGGTGTGGAACCTTCATCCATCATTAATGGTGGCTCATGTCTTTTTATTTTTTATTTTTCCATTGGCTGCTCTCTTCTCACTCTTTTCTCTTCCCATTTTTGAGCAAGAGAATTATGGTTTTCCTGGGATTTCCTTCTATTTCTCTTTTTGGAGATCAGTGGGAATCAACCTTCTCATCGACCATCTCCCACAAGTGTCTTTGAGGATGTATTTTTATGGATTTGTTCATGAAGTTGAAGTGATCGAATGTGTGTTGGGTGACTCATATATGTAGGCTTCTAATAGGGCAAGGTCCACTTCTGATATAGCCATGAATTTTGTTTCCAATTTTATTTTTCATTCACTCGAACAAGGTGGATGTTGAGGTTGTAGTAGAGTACTTCATTTACCTAGTTCACAGAGGTGGCTTACATGATGAATTGGATAATTTTTGCATCCCATACCCCTTGATTTGGGTGGAAGAGGTTGACAAAAGGATATCAGGTCTCGGGCACAAGGGGGTCATTGTCTCGGGAGAAATACCAGAAATTTTCATTCATGCTAAGATCATGTGCATGCTTCCCTTGGCATGATGGCCTGGATCTCAATAGTTTCCCCCTTGGATCTACCTACTACCCGCTTTCCTATTTATTCAACAATAGCTATCACCTTAAAAGTTTTGCACCCTCGCTAGGGAGGAATTTCTTCTCTTTTTGGAAAGGATTCTCAGTGGAAAGGTGTAATCAATGGGTGGTGTGGGACACACATCAGGGGTGCTAGGGGAAGAGGTGGTGGATGTGCTTGGTGAAAAGGCAGGCTTTGATGATGGGTTCTAGATTGGGTTGGTGGCTTCCCTGATACATGTTTACACCACTCTTTTGACTCATGTTCATGCTTGGTTCTTGTGCTTCCTAGTCTATTTTGGTTCTTTGGTATGTTCTCTTGGTTTATCTCCCCTTCATGGTGTTCCTTGTTGTGGGGACTTGGGTTTTTTGCATCACTTGGTTTTTGTATTGGTTCTATATTGTATGGGTGGGGTCCCATAACCCCCCAGTTCAAAGCTCTAGTCAAAAGCGTTTAAAAATAACATAAAAAACATATTGAACTCAATGGCTGCTAGGCTAAAAATTTATTTTTGAATAATATGTGTAATCACAAAATTCATTAAATTTTTTTATGTTACATGAAGGGAGTATAATAAGCTTTGATCTTAGGGGCTACATGTAATCTGGAAAATCATTAATATCTGTCTTGTCTTCAATATTTTTTTAGATGATTCAACACTTTTGACAAGAGCTTAGAACCTAGGGATTGATGGGATCCCACCCAATTATAAACATGAAATATAATCAATAAACCACATGACCCAAAAAAAAAACCAAAAAAACTAATTGGGATACAAGTTGAGAAAACCCAACATCGATAAAAAAAAAAAATACCCAACCACTGATAACTAGGGATAGAACCAAAAATTACACCTGAGAGGCCGAGTTGCTTGGTCATGGAGACATCATCCCACCCACTAAGACACCGGTGAGTAGTGTGCACAACAAGAAGTTTTATGTAAATCCCAGGAAAATCTAACTTCTCTAGTCAACTACCTTTACCAAGCCCTCAAGAATAAGCAAAATGACTCCCAAAGAAAACCACATCAAGATTGAATTCTTGGAAGATAGCTTGGCTATCACCCTCCTCACTTCCTCCATGGCCAACCCCTCGTGAACAATATTAAGAAGTGGTTGACCCCTCCCAAAATCCTCCAATGCTTCAACCAAGTTGACCCAATGCTAGGGCTTAATGAAGTGGAGGGAAATATCTCTCACCTCATCAATATTCTTCCTAACTAAAAGAAGTTGGGACACGAACCAAGAGGTGAATTCCAAATTAACTTGAGCTTTGGCTGTCTCACCCAAATATTCCTCCCCAAAATCCTCATAATTATCCTCAAAAAATCGATGCCTCCTCGAAGATAATCCTAATATGAGCCTGAGAAATGCTCCAAAAAATTCCATCTCATGCTTCATGCCTTGAGGAAAAGAAAGGTAGCAGAGGGCACTCCATACTCATCTATCATAACTCCACACCACCACTAGCCACCACAAGAAAATGGAAGAATGAAAAGGAAATCTAGGAACTAAAAATTAATAACACCTCACTCCCCCTTCCCGAGATATGATATCTAGGAATGTGTTATCTTGCCTTGATTTCATTGGGTCATCTCTCTTAATGATGCCTTGGTTAGCCAAGAAATCAAAGGAAAATTTGATTCTCTATAATTATGGTTTAAAACCCACTTAGGGATTTTTCTCAACCAATGCAAAATGTTGGTGATATAATAATCCAACTTCTAGGACAAATATTTTCCCTTTCAAACATCATTTATTACCACCTAGGAATCACCTTCAATTTCTAAAGCTTCATACATCCAATGTTGGCCGCCATTTTGAGACCTACCAAAGAAATCTTGAGCCTCTACCTCATTACATGTGTCATCCTTTAAAGGAAAGGACCCATATATTACTAAAATTCCATCCACATCTCTAATTAAACACCCTGCTCCTGATAGGCCCGGTTTCCTTTCGAGGCTCCGTCAAATGTAAGTCCATGAAAAGTTGGAGGGGTGGAAAATTTTGGATGGTAAATGCTTTTATTATACCATAGCTATGAACCACAGTGGTGGAGGAGTACTTTCTCTAAGTGGGAAATGGGGGTGAGCTTGGGTCCTTAAAGTTCACCAAGCATTCTGATTTCAAACCACCCTACTATGTTCCACTTGGTCCATATGGAGTAGTTTGACCCCTACCTCAAGGTGTCCCCATGGCCACTTATTGAAATCATTTAGTGAACTCAATGGGAATGAAATATGGGTTGATGATTACAAACTACTTGTAACTTATAAATAGCCAAAGAACTTGATTTCATCCTATCTTTGAATATTTGTTATGTAGTCATGTATTTGAACATCCATCAAGTCATTACTAATTGTCTTATATGCAAGACAATATCTATCCTAAGAGCCACTAACCTCAAGCCTCTATGATGTTACAACAACATTGATTCGAATAACATATAGAAACCCATGGCCACTAGGCTTAAAATTGAACAACTCAGTGGCAACTAGGCCTAAATTATTTTGTTTGGAATTCATGAAATACACTTGAAATATAATATTAAGGTCAGTGACCACTAGGCTTAAATTTTTGTTTGGATTCATGAGTATTCAGAAATAAATCTATTGAAAAAACCACACTAGTGTCATCCGCAGCTGTTAAAAATAGTCTTTAAAATTGAAATATAATTGTGGGGAGCATTCAAGCGGCCTTTTGTTATGTTCTACTTGGTCCATATGTGGAAGTTTCGATCCCTACCTCAAGGTGTCCCCATGGAAACTTATTGAAAGAATCCCGTGAACTCAATGGGAATGGAACTTGCATTCATGATTATAAACTATTTGTAAAATTTAGATGGTAAATAGTTTTATTATACCAGATCTATGAACTAGAGTGGTGGAGGAGCACTTTGTCTAAGTAGGAAATGGAGGTGTGCTTGATTCTTTAATATCCACCGAGTGATCCACATTCAAAGTGCCTTTATGTTCCACTTGGTCCATATGGAGAATTTTGAACCCTACCTCAAGGTGTCCCCATAACCACTTATTGAAAGCATCCAATGAACTCAATAGGAATGGAACTTGGGTTGATGATTACAAACTACTTATAACTCACCAATATCCTAAGAACTTGAGTTCATCCTATCTTCAAATATTTGTTTTCTAGTCGTGTATTTGAATATCCATCAAGTCATTACTAATTGTCTTGTATGCAAGACAACAACTATCTTATGATCGCTAACCTCAATCTCAATGTCTTTGATGTTTCAACAATGCTTATTTGAAAATACATATTGAATCTAGAACCACTAGGCTTAAAATTGAACACAACTCAGCTAGGAGCTCTAAATTTTCATTTGGAATCATGAGTATTCATGAAATAAATGTAGTGAGAAACCACCCTAGTGGTCATCTCATTATTAAAAATAGTCTTTTAAAATTGAAATATAATTATGGGGAGCATTTGAAGCACTCCACTATGTTCCACTTGGTCCATATGGAGAAGTTCAACCTCTACCTCAAAGTTGTCCCCATGGCCACTTATTGAGAGCATCAAGTGAACTCAATGGAATGGAACTTAGTTTGATGATTACAAACTATTTGTAAATTTTGGATGGTAAACACTTTTATTATACCATAACTATGAATTGAGTGATGGAGGAGCACTTTCTCTAAGTGGGACATGGAGGTGGGCTTAGGTCCTTAATGTATGTTGAGTGATCTACATTCAAAGCTCTATGTTATGTTTATCTTGGTCCACATAAAGAAGTTGGACCCCTACCTCAAGGTGTCCCCATGGCCACTTATTTAAAGCATCTAATGAACTCAATGGGAATGGAACTTAGGTTGATGATTACAAACTACTTGTAATTCACCAATAGCCCAAGAACTTGAGTCCATCTTGTATTCTAATATTTTTTTCTAGTCCTATATTTGAATATCTGTCAAGTAAATACTAATTGTCATGTATGCAAGACAAAAACTATCCTATGCGTAACCACTAACCTCAATCCTTTATGATGTTATAAATAAATTTTAACCAAATAACATATTTGAACGCAACGATCACTTAAAGGATTTAAATTCATGAATTTGAATATAATTGATCTCAAGGGATGAAATTTTCATTTGGAATCATGAGTATTCAGAAATAAATGTAGTGAGAAACCACCCTAGTGATCGTCAATCATTAAAAATATTCTTTTAAAATTGAAATATAATTGCAACAATCATTCAAAGCACCCATGCTATGCTCTTTCTTTGTCCATATGAAGAAGTTTGACTGCTACCTAAAGGTGTCCCCATTTCCGCTTATTGAAAGCATCCAGTGAACTCAATGGGAATGTCAACTTTGGTTAAATATTACAAAAAAAATCTAAATTTTTGAGGGTAAACACATTTATTATACCAGATCTAAGAACTGGAGTGGTATAGAGGTAATTTTTCTAAGCGAGACATGGAGGTGGTCTTGAGTCTTTAATATTCATTAAGTGATCTGCATTCAAGTACCCTATTATGTTCCTCTTGGTCCATATCAGAAGTTAGACCCCTACCTTAAGGTGTCCCCATGGACACTTATTTAAAGAATCCAATGAACTCAATAGGAATGAAATTTGGGTTGATGATTTCTAATTACTTATAACTCACCAATAGCCCAAGAACTTGAGTTCATCTTGTCTATGAATATTTTTTGTCTAGTCGTGTATTTGAATATCCACAAGTCATTACTAAATTTCTTATATGTAAGGAAAAAGTTATCCTAGCATCCACTAACCTCAAGCCTCTGTGATGTTGCAACAATGCTGATTTGAATAACATATTGAACCTAGCAGCCACTAGACTTAAAATTAAACAAAGTAGCAACTAGGCTTAAAAAAATTTCATAATTCATACAATAGACTTTGAATATACTATTGAGATCAGTGGCTGTTAGTCTTAAATTTTCCATTGGAATCATGAGTATTCAGGAAATAAATGTAGTGAGCAACCACCCTAGTGGTCGTCAGTCATTAAAAATAGTATTTTAAAATTGAAATATAATTGCAGGGAGCATTTGAAGTGCTCCACTATGTTCCACTTGGTCCATATGGAGAATTTTGACCCCTACCTCAAGGTGTCCCCATGGCTACTTATTGAAAGTGAACTCAATGGGAATGGAACTTGGGTTAATGATTACAAACTATCTATAAATTTTGGATGGTAAACGCTTTTATTATACTAGATCTATGAAATGGAGTGGTGGAGGAGAAATTTCACTATGGGGAAATGAAGTGGGGCTTGCTCATTAATGTCCACCGAGTGATTTTCATTCGATGCACCCCGATATGTTCTACTCGGTCCATATAGAGAATAATGACTCCTACCTCAAGGTGTCCCCATGGCCACTTATTGAAAGCATCCAATGAACTCAATGGGAATGGAACTTGGGTAAATAATTACAAACTACTTATAACTCACCAAAAGCCAAGAAATTGATTTCATCCTATTTTTGAATATTTAATGTATAGTCATGTATTTGAATATCTATCAATTCATTACTAATTTCATGTCTGTAAAGAAAACAACTATCCTAAGCAACTACTAACCTCAAGCCTCTATGATGTTGCAACAACACTCATTCGAAGTAACATATTACATAGTGGCCACTAGGATTAATATTTAACATAATGGAAACTAGGCTTTAAATTTCATTTGGAATTCATGTGATAGACTTCAAATATACTATTGAGCTCAGTGGCCACTAGGCTTAAATTTTCATTTGGAATCATGAGTATTCAAGAAAGAAATGTAGTGAGAAACCACCCTAGTGGTTGTCAGTCATTAAAAATAGTCTTTTAAAATTGAAATATAATTGTTGTCAAAATTTCACCCCTGGGTAATTTTGATAACATGCATCGAATATTCAAGTCCTGCAGAAATTGATTGATTCGGGCCAAAATCATGTTGCTAGAGTCCCCTCAAATATTTTCTAAGTTCCCTGCTCGAGAGGAAAAGAGCAAGCTCGAGAAAATGCGAAAAAGGTTGCAGAAGGCAAGTAGGTTGATCGAGAAAAAATCATAAAAGTGACTAAGTCCTAGTCCTAGGGGTAATGTCGGGACATTTGGGACAAAAGGCACATGAATCCGAAGGCCGGCTAGTTTGGCCAAGTAAGCACAAACAGCCCGCAAAGCAACAGGGGACATCTGGGACAAAAGTACGCGGCGGGCGGCGAAATGCCGGTTCGACCGAGAAAAATTGGCTAACTACCGAGAGGGATGCAATGGGACAATCGGGCCAAAAAGGCGCGAATCCGCCGAACCGGCCGAAAGAGCCCTGAGTCAAGTCATCCAAAATCAAAGTGGGACAAATGGACGACAAATGGACCCGAAATGCACAACCGCCGAATGAGCACAAAGGGCCCAAAAGCAAATGGGACATCCGGACAAAATGGAGGCGAAGTACGCGAAGGAGCCAAAGGAGCCGAGGACCAATCGAAATCGCCACGTGTCCTCACAAGAAAAAGTCAAAAGGTCAAAGTGGAAGGTTTGAAGCGCTGAACCGAACCAATGAAATGGCGCCACGTGTCCAAGTTTAAGGGGCCAAGGAAATTTCAAAAGGAAAGCCCGTGAAAGACGGAGGAGAGAGAATTGTTCGTCCAATCAAAGACACGTGCCACGTGTCATCCAGATGGCGAAGAGTAGGAAAACATTTTAAAATTCGTTTTGATCTGCTCCGTGCCCTAAATCTTCGATCGCCATATCTTTTGATCCAGAGCTCGATTTCCACGTTCTTTATATCAACGGAAATATGTTGAGATGCTCTACATAATTCTCGATCAATCTCGAGTTTTGGTGCAGTCTCAAGAGAGAAAATAAAAAACGGCTCGACGTGTGGTAATGGCCGGCGACCTTTCAACAACCCGCTTTAATGCTAATGGGTCGTTCTTCTTCTTCTCGCACGGCCGAAGTGACATTTTAATGCCAAATTAATACAAATGGGTCACATTCTCCTCCAAAATCACTCAAAGTGATAGGGTATGGGTTGGTAAGATCCTCCATGCTGATTTAATGCATCTGCAAATCAATGAGGAATGGGCTTGCACGTTTTCCCACGTTTCTGTCCCCTGGGCTCGACCCATGCAATGAAAAAAGCCAGATTTGGCTCATTTAAAAAAAAAGAGGTTGTTCATTCTTTCTCGCTCTTCCCTCCCCCTTCTTTTCTTCTATAGGGTTGAAAATGGAGTTCGAACCTCCTCCCCTTGCTCTCAGTAATGGCGTTTTTACCTTTACTAATGGAATGATGTTCTGCAGGTAAACTTCCTGGAAACAAAAAACGTGTTTTGTGATGCATCTATCCATCCTCTCTCTCATTTTTGCTTGTTCTCTCTTGCCTCTCTTCATTTGCAGTATTTGTGCATGTCTAAATGTTCATTGCAGGTTTGGAGCCGTGTTCATGGAGTTTTGGGACATTTTCTCGTGTGAAATCTATCCTTGGGCCTCGTGATGCATATGTCCATCCTTCCCATTGCTCACCTCTTTTATCCCATGGTA
The DNA here is from genome assembly GCA_018340775.1 of Taxus wallichiana var. yunnanensis. Classification (NCBI taxonomy): domain Eukaryota; kingdom Viridiplantae; phylum Streptophyta; class Pinopsida; order Cupressales; family Taxaceae; genus Taxus; species Taxus wallichiana. Next base: position 247,616,739 of record CM031240.1, on the reverse strand, counting down.
GTTTTGATAGATGTTCAACATCCTCCTTCTCTCAGTGTATCACCGTTTTAGTGTAGGCTTTTGCTGTTTTTCCCTTCTCTCTCTCTCTCTCTCCTCCCTGCACGGTTAGATTAGGATTAGATTAGCTTCTGCCGCACCGGAATAGCTTGTGGCAGTAGTTTAGGAGCAGAACCAGCCTTCTCTCGGAGATTCCTCTCTCGGTTTCACAAGTCCCACGCTGAGAGAGGTTTCCATGTTGTGCAATCACACTGATGCCCGAACATCAACCTAGAAGCCTGATGTGCGTCCCAGGGGTGCTGATTTTGCACTAACAGCTTTGCACGCCTATGGGGACCCTGGGACCTTGAGGTCTTTCACTTCATCTTTTGTAGGTTGGTGTGTTCCCTGCATGAAGATTTCAGCCTTTTCTTTGAGGCACTTCAAACACATCTAATGACTCCATCTCGATTAACAACCCATTTCTCCGAGCTTGCAGACTGCTTTCCATACATTTTCATCCATCTTTCTTTCCATCCCTTTCATTCTTTTCCATTCCATGAAGTTGTGCAATCATGACTTCATTTCCATCATGGATTTCATATCAACAACAGCAGTATATTCCACCTCCAACATGTTTTACAAATCCTCCAAATCAGCATTTTGAGCAGATTCAAGATCAGTATGCATACCCATATGAGCAGCAGTGCCAAAGTCAGTTTGGCTATGGAGCTTTCCAAGAGCAAGGGTGTGCATACAATGAAGACCATCGATCCATGCTGGTCTCGTTGAGAAAATCCAAAAGATGGAGGTGGGGATGGTGCAGTCCAGGGCTCAAGCACAAATGAAAGCTTTTGGAATCGGTTATGGAGCACCCTGTCCATGGGTGGGACCTTTTCCAAGGCATTACAGCCCTCAGGAGAAGCTTGACTTCATGATTGCAATGCTGCCTTTGCTTGCACAATGGACAGCAGAAATAGAGGCCTACAGACTTGTTGTTGAACAACCTTGTCAATGGGTAAGTTCTACACCATCATCTGGTTTTTCTCTTTCCATTACTCAAGCAGCACCATCTCATTTAAACTCCGCATCTGCTGTCCCATGTGTTGAATCCATCCCTCCATCCCCTAGTCTTCCACCCCATCTCGATTCTTCTTTCCTTTTCCCTTCCAAACAGTCATCCCCTCCACAAGAGCTAACAGAAATACCCCCTCCTCCAAAGAAACAAGAGGTTTCACCGCCTCCACCACCACACAAAATTGTCAAATCAGTTGAGTTTCAACCTATCCCTCCTCTTGCATCCCCAATTCCATGTGGGAAAGAAGAAATTGAAAAAAATCACCATTAAGGACAACAAGAGGAAGAGCCAAAAGAAAAGAAGTGACAAACAAATTCCAAGAGTTGGGCTCTTAGATTTGGGATGACAAATATCCCTTGATGGTTAAGCCTACGGTAAGAGGCTGAGGTTGAACAAATGGTGGTGAGGACTGATTTTGTTAGAGAAGAAGATCTTGCAGTCCCAACTTGTCCTCTAGAGCAAAAATTGAAGAGTTTGACTTGACAAACTTCATGTTGGAGGAGGAGTTCAATCAAGAGCAAGATTCTCTTCAAACATTGGAGGAATGAGAAGCTGCTCCAAATCCAAAAGAAGAGGAGCACATCCTAGTGTGGAGGAGAAAAGTGCAGATCTAAGGGCTTGAGCACAAAGCAGCCACAGGAAGAACCTTCAGCTTCTTCTTTTTCCACTTCATCTCTCTCAAGTTCTATTATCGAAAAGGAGTTTGATCTCTCAAACTCAATATTGAGAGTGAAGGAAACCACGGTGGTCAAGTTGCATCAAGAGGACACCATGGAGGAAGTTGAACACGAGCAATGGGACAACAATGAGGCAGTTTACAATGCCGATTTGGAGGACTGTTTTGATGGAGAAGAGCCGGTTGAGTTTTCACCATTCTCTCTTTCATCTTCCACATTCCAAACACCCAGAGCCTCACTTGTCATGAAGGAGAACATTCATTTGCAGCAAGCACTCAATCTTATAACAGCTCTTTGGAATCAAAATTGGAAGATTCTAATCTTCCCTGTTCTTCATTGGAGGAAGAGAAAGGACAGAAGAATTTCACCATTTCTTCCACATCATCCATTCAAGAGGGTCTACAAGAAGACTCCATTCTTGGAGTTGAAAATCACAGCAATGGGCATACTCAAAGGACCATACCTTTCCCAATCAGGTATTTGGCTTCATGAGCCAAAGGAGAAGCCACAACCAGTCATGCTTGCTTCTGAGCATGAGGATGAGCTACAAAGTACCAAGGATCAGCTGCCATACCTCTCCAATCCAAATGCAGAGCAACTAAAAGAGGTATTGGATTTTTCAGTTGATACCTTGATGATTTGGATAGAAGACCAGCTTCTTGTTGATTTTCCATCCATCCAAACAGCCATGATCAATGCCAAATCAATTGCATGGCTGCCAATTTTGAAGAAAGGAAGCTATTTCTCACAACCAACAGGGGGTTTGTTTAGCTTGCCTTTGCTTCCAGCCTAGAGTAGAGTAGGTAGGTTTGCTTTCAAAAAGAAGTGGTTGTGCACACTCTGCATGTTCCATTTGGAGCATGTATGATTTTCAGTTTGTACATAGTAGTTTTTGGTGTTGCTGGTTTTGCTCTTGCATAGTTTTTTGGTGGTTTTTGGTGAGAACAACTCCATGCCCAATGTGGTTTCCAAGTGGCTCGTAGGGAGATTTTCAAGTTTAGATCGGCCAAAGCAATATGACTCCATGCCCAATGGATTGCTTCAAAGCACTGATCATTCATCTAGCAGTAAATGACCCCACTGAGTCACCAAACCGTTGTCAAAATTTCACTCCCCACAGGTAATTTTGATAACATGCATCAATATTCAAGTCCCGTGAAAATTGATTGATTCGGGGCCAAAATCATGTTGCTTTAGAGTCCCCTCAAATATTTTCTAAGTTCCCTATCGAGAGGAAAAGAGCAAGCTCGAGAAAATGCGAAAAAGGTTGCGAGAAGGAAAGTAGGTTGATCGAGGAAAAAATCATAAAATGGACTAAGTCCTAGTCCTAGGGGCAATGACATTTGGGACAAAGGGCCCGAACTGCCTGGCCGCGGCTCAAAGTAAGCACAAACACCCAAATAAAGCAACAGGACATCTAGGAGAAAAGTACGCGGCGGCGCGAAATGCCGGTTCGACCGAGAAAAAATTGGCTAATCACGAGAGGGGCCTTGAAATGGGACAATCGGGCCACAAAAGGCGCCTAAGGGCCGAAAAAAACCAAATGGGAAATCGGGCTAAAAAAAGTCAAGTCGATCCAAAGCAAAGTGGGACAAATGGACGCTAAATGCCAAAAATCGAACTCTAATGGCCGAAATGAGCACAAAGGGCCCAAAATCAAATGGGACATCCGGGGCCACAAATGGAGGCGAAGTACGTGAAGGAGCCGGAAGGAGCCGAGACCAATCGAAATCGCGCCACGTGTCCTCACAGGAGAAAAAGTCAAAAGGTCAAAGTGGAAGGTTTGAAGCGCCGAACCGAACCAATGAAATGGCGCCACGTGTCCAAGTTTAAGGGGCCCACAAGCAATTTCAAAAGGAAAGCCCACGAAAGACGGAGGAGAGAGAATTTCTCGTCCAATCAAGACGCGCCACACGTGCCACGTGTCGTCCAGGATGGCGAAGAGTGGGAAAACATTTTAAAATTCGTTTTGATATGTTCCGCGCCCTAAATCTTCGGGATCACCATATCTTTTGATCCAGAGCTCGGATTTCCACGCTCTTTATATCAACGGAAAGCTCATGAGATGCTCTACATGATTCTGGGATCAATCTCGAGTTTTGGTGCAGTCTGAAGAGATAAAATCAAGAAACGTCTCGACATGTGGTAATGGCTGTGCGACCTTTCAACAACCCGCTTTAATGCTAATGGGTCGTATTCTTCTTCTTCGCATGGCCAAGTGACATTTAGCGGCCAAATTAATACAAATGGGTCGATTCTCCAAAAATCACTCAAAGTGATAGGGTATGGGTTGGTAAGATCCTCCATGTTGATTTAATGCATCTGCAATCAATGAGGAATGGGCTTGCACATTTTACCACGTTTTCTCTCCCCGGCTCGACCCATGCAATGAAAAACCCAGATTTGGATCATTTAAAAAAAAAAAAAAAAAAAAAAAGAGGTTGTTCATTGTTTCTGCTCTGCTCTCTCCTTCTTTTCTTCTCTAGGGTTAAAAATGGAGTTCGAACCTCCTCCCCTTGCTCTGTAATGGCGTTTTTCCTTTTACTAATGGAATGATGTTCAGGCAAACTTCTCGGAGCAACAAAATGTGTTTTGTGATATATCCGTCCATCCTCTCTCATTTTTGCTTGTTCTCTCCTTGCCTCTCTTCATTTGCAGGTATCTCGTGCATGTCTAAATGTTCATGCAGGTTTGAGCCGTGTTCATGGAGTTTTGGGACATTTTCTCGTGTGAAATCTATCCTTGGGCCTATGATGCATCTCGTCCATCCTTCCCATCAAGCTCACCTCTCTTTGTCCCATGGCGCTTTTGATAGATGTTCAACATCCTCCTTCTCTCGTGTGTATCACCGTTTTAGTGTAGGCTTTTGCTGTTTTTCCCTTCTCTCTCTCTCTCTCTGTCTCCTTGGCACGGTTAGATTAGGATTAGATTAGCTTGCCTGCACTGGAATAGCTTGTGGCAGGTAGTTTAGGAGCAGGAACCAGCCTTCTCTGGAGATTCCTCTCTCAGTTTCACAAGTCCCCACGCTTGGAGAGAGGTTTCCATGTTGTGCAATCACACTGGATGCCTGAACATCAACCTAGAAGCCTGATGTGCGTCCAGGGGTGCTGTGATTTTGCACTAACAATAATTGCATAGGAGCATTCAAAGCACCTAGTTATGTTCTTCTTGGTCCATATGGATAAGTTTGACCCCTACCTAAGGGTGTCCATGTGGCCACTTATTGAAAGCATCTAGTGAACTCATCAGAATGGAACTTGTGTTCATTATTACGAACTATTTCTAAATTTTTATGGTAAAATATTTTATTATAACAGATCTATGAAATGACGTCGTGGAGGAGAAAATTCTCTAATCGAGACATGGAGGTGGGATTGGGTCCTTAATGTCCGCCAAGTGATCCACATTCAAAGCGCCCTATTATGTTATACTTAGTCAATAAGTAGAAGTTTGACCCCTACATCAAGGTCCCGGCCCAATTATTGAAAGAATCCAATAAAATTAATAGGAATGAAACTTGGGTTGATGATTATAAACTACTTGAATTAGCAATATCCCAAGAACTTCAGTTCAACGTTTCTTTTAATATTTGTTGTCTAGTCGTGTATTTGAATACCCGCAAGTAATTAGTAATTGTCCCAGTATGTGAGAAATTAACTATTCTAGTAGTCAAGTAACCTCAATCCTCTGCGATGTTGCAACAACCCCGATTCAAATAACATATTGAACCTAGCGGCCACTAGCCTAAACATTGAACACAGTGACAACTTGCTTAAATTTTCAATTGGAATTCATGCAATAGAATTCAAATATACTATTGACCTTAGCAACTATGTCGCTTAAATTTTCATTTGGAATCATGAGTATTCATGAAATAAATGTTGTGATAAACCTCCCTAGTGGTCACATGTTAAAAATAGTCTCTTAAAATTGTTATATAATTTCGGGAACATTCAAAGTGTTATGTTATGTTCCACTTGGTCCATATGGAGAAGTTTGACCCCTAGTCAAAGGACACTTATCGAAAGCATCCAAGGAACTCAAGCGGAGTGGAAATTGGCTTGATGATTACTAAATATTTGTAATTTTTTTATGGTAAACGATTTTATTATAGTATGTATGAACTAGAGTGGTGGAGGAGCACTTTCTCTAAGTGATACATGGAGGTGGGCTTGTGTCCTTGATGTCCACCAAGTGATCCTCATTAGAATTTCCCTACTATGTTCATAATGGTCCATATGGATAAGTTCAATCCTCGCCTCAATATGTTGGGTTTAATATGTTATTCGAATAAGCATGGTTGTAACATCACAAAGGCTTGAGGTTAGCAGACACTAGTATAGTTGTTGTCATTCATACAAGTATAATTAGTAATGACTTGATGAATATTCAAATAAATGAGTAGAAAAAATATTCTAAGACAAGATGAACTCAAGTGGGAATGGAACTTCATTGATGATTAAAACATTATCAGAATGTAACTCACCAATAAATTAAAACATTATCAGAATCACCAATAGCCCAAAAACTTGAGTTCATCTTGTCTTAGAATATTTTTTTCTACTCATTTATTTGAATATTCATCAAGTCATTACTAATTATACTATATGAATGAGAACAACTATACTAGTGTCTGCTAACCTCAAGCCTTTGTGATGTCAAAACAACCATGCTTATTCGAATAACATATTAAACCCAACTACCATTAGGCTTAAAATTTTAGTTATAATTCATGCGATAGAATTCAAATATACTATTGAGCTCAGCGACTGCTAGGCTTAAATTTTCATTTGGAATCACGAGTATTCAGGAAAGAAATTTAGTGAGCAACCACCCTAGTGGTCGCTAATCATTAAAAATAGTCTTTTAAAATTGAAATATAATTATGGGGAGCACTTAAAGTGATCTCGTTATGTTCCACTTGGTCCATATGGATAATTTTGACTGCTACCTCAAGGTGTCCCCATAGATAGTTATTGAAAGCATTTAATGAAATCAATGGGAATTAAAGTTGGGTTGATGATTACAAACGATCTAGAAATTTTGGATGGTAAATGCTTTTATTATACTAGATCTATGAACGAGAGTGGTGGAGGAGCATTTCTTTAAGGGGGACATGGAGGTTGGATTGGGTCCTTAATTTCCATTTAGCGATCTTTATTCGAAGTGCCTTGCTATGTTCCACTTGGTCCATATGGAGAAGTTTGACCCCTACCTCAAGGTGTCCCCATGGCCACTTATTGAAATAATCCAATAAACTCAATGGGAATATAACTTGGGTTGATGATTACAAACTACTTGTAACTCACCAATAGCCCAAGAACTTGAGTTCATCCTATCTTTGAATATTTTTTGTCTAGTCATGTATTTGAATATTCATCAAGTCATTACTAATTGTCATGTATGCAAGACAATGAATATCCTAGTGGCCGCTAACCTCAAGCCTTTTTAATGTTGCAAAAACATTGATATTTAAAATTTTGAGCCTAAGCACCACTAGGGCTAAATTTTTATTTGAATTCATGAGATAGAATTTGAGTATACTATTGATCTCAAGTTTCTAGGCTTAAATTTTCATTTGGAATCATGAGTATTCAGGAAAGAAATGTAGTGACCAACCACCCTAACAGCTCTGAATAGTTATTAAAAATAGTCTTTCAAAATTTTAATATAATTACAAGGAGAATTTGAAGTGCCCCCTAAGTTCCTCTTGCTCCATATGGAGAAGTTTAACCCCTACCTCAATGTGCCGCCATGAGCATTGATTGAAAGCATTCAATGAACTCAATGGGAATGGAACTTGGGTTGATGATTGTAAACTATTTGTAAATTTTATATGGTAAACAATTTTACTATACCAGATCTATGAACTAGTGGTGTACGAGCACTTTATTTAAGCAAGACATGGTGGTGGGCTTAGTTTCTTAATGTCTACCAAATGATCCACATTCAAAGTGCCATGCTATGTTTGGCTTGCTCCATATGGAGAAGTTCAACCCTACCTTAAGGTGTCCCCATGGCCACTTATTGAAAGCATCCAATGAACTCAATAGGAATGGAACTTGGGTTGATGATTACAAACTACTTGAACTCACTAATAGCCCAAGAACTTGGATTCCTCAAATCTTTGAAAATTTGTTGTCTAGTCATGTATTTAAATATCCGTCATTCACTACTAGTTGTCCTATATGAAATACGATAACTATCCTAGCAAATCACTAACCTCAAGCCTCTATGACAATACAACAACACCGATTCGAATAACATATTGAACCCAAAGTGGCCACTAGGTTTAAAATTAAACATACCAAATAGTTAGGCTTAAATTTTCATTTGGAATTCATGTGATAGACTTCGAATATACTATTGAGCTCAGCGTTCGCTAGGATTAAATTTTCCATTGGAATCATGAGTATTTAGGAAATAAAAATAGTGAGCAATCACCCTAGTAGTTTCCAGTCATTTAAAACCATATTTTAAAATTTAAAAATAATTGTGAGGATCATTCAAGTGGCCCCACTATGTTTCACTTCATCCATATAAAGAAGTTCAACCCCTACCTTAGGTCTCTCCATGGACGCTTATTGAAAGCATCTAGTGAACTCAATGGGAATTGAGCTTGGGTGTATAATTACAAACTATTTGTAAATTTTGGATGGTAAACGCTTTTATTATACCAATTCTATGAACTCGGAATAGTGGAGTAGAATTTTCTCTAAGTAAGACATAGAGCTGGATTGGGTCTTTAATTTCCACCAAGTGATCCAGATTTGAAGTGCCCCAATATGTCCCTCTTTGTCCATATGAAAACTTATGACCCTATTAGTCCGAAAATCGCTTACTAGGTAGGTCAGTCGGGAAACAGACCAACAAAGTGTGCAGGGGCTTAGCCCTCTTTTGAGACAAAAAGTGAAACTGGTTTATTGCTAATCTATCAAGTAGGAATCTATGAAAATCCACACTATTCTAACTTTACGGTATTTGGGATCTCATCCCAAGAGAGGTAGTTCCAATAATGAACAAAAAGGTGGAGGGAAGGAATAGAGGAGGATAGATTTGAAGGAAGAAAAGAAAAGAATTCCAAGATGGAAAGGTCGAAGGTTTATGCTTTGGGATGGTAATAAAAAGAGCCAAACTTACTTGCATAAACAATTAAAGAAATATTGATGAACAAATGACAATAGTAGGAATGAATCTAAGAGAATAAAAACAAAGATCTAACTTAAGAAATATCTGATGTAAAAAACACACACATTAAGCACAAATCTAATATGTGTATTAATATTTCTTCAGTTGCAAGAAAACACAAAGTATCTCTCTCTCACTTCTCTTTTCATACAATAAATGTTCACCCAAAACACAACAAGTATTATAGTATTTATAGAAGGAAATGAGGAAAGAAGACAAAAGAAAACCCACTACTTACAAAATATCTTACAAGATATTTACAAAAGATCTAGAAAATATCTAAAAAGTCAACAGTTGACTTGGGAAAGTTTTTGGATGGAAACATCTAATGGTACAAAATGGATGAGGTTATCATGTATGCCAACATGAATTTTAAAATATTTTACAATAATGATCAACGCATTCTAGAAAGGAGAAACTACTCTTCATCATCCCTCTGCTCAAACTTGGTGTCTTACTTTTGATCGAAGATTTGATGTGACATTATGCTCGATATTATAAAAACTTTTGATCATTGCTTGAAGTTGATCATGTTCGAGACCATTAAAATGGTTGTGAATGACTTCATAGGTTTCTTTCTTATTCTTGAGCTTGTTAGGTAACTCGGTGAAATTTTCATATGCATCAATTAAAAGCTAATGAAATCGTGGTAGGCCAAGAGGTTATTGATTGACTCTCAATCAAAAGTGACCGCTAGTGCCAAACCTTGAGTGAAAATAGCCTTGAAATGCTATAATGTATCATCTACTTCCCTCAAGTTATACAATTCACTGAGCATCCTGAGCCATTTTTGCAACTGTCTACTCCATGTTGTATCATGCTTCTAGGGCTTCATCTTTGACTTTATCGATTCTCTCTAGATATATTCCATCTCGATCAACCTGATAATAATGCAAAGAGAGCCTTATTATGTGCATGTAGGCGATTGATAATGCCGACATTTAATAGGTTATCAGTAGTTAACCATTGCTTGGAACATTTCTTGTTGCTGCAACCTAGCGTTATCAACTCTTCGATAGGGAACTCACTACGCTTGTCAGCTCCTTATTTACTTGAGTTATATCCTATAGAGCAATGTAAACTTCCCAAGCACTTCCGCACCATCTCTGAGGATCCACTCAATCTAGGATGATACTATTGTGCCTTGTTCACCAATATTAAAATATTCATTTATTTTCCCCTTACTAGGAATTTGAATGGGTTCGGTGGCGAAGTCACAAGAGAGCATTGCCCATTTTTGCAATGCTTGTAGGAGATGTCTATTTTGTTCTTTAAGTAGACTTTTCTCCTCTTTTGCCTCTTGAGCTTATTGTAGATGCATCTACATTAGACAAGGCTTCCCCTTTTCAGTGATTTGATGAGGTCCCCATTGTGACTTGAGTCACCATGAAGTCTGTGGGAGAAAAATCTTCTTTTCTCTTGGTGGGATCTGGGAAAGCTATCTCCATGAATCTCTCCCCTAAGTGCCTTTAGAAAAGTGAGTTATCACTTTTTTCTTCTTGGTTCCCTTCTTCGGAATAACGAAGAAATCCATGGCTGCAATGGGAACTTTCCTCTTATTCTGACTCAGATGGTCAAAAATCCAACCAGGACTTATGGGAGTGGGAGCGGAGGAAGAAGAAGAAATGGGAGTGAGAGGGGGAGAAACGCAGTAGAGGCCTCTGAAGTGTGTTAAAACACTCAGGTGGTGGCATTGATAAGGAGTCCAACGCACCGATGCTTATGGGGCCTAGAGTTACTAATGAAGAAGAGAATGATGTGGAAATGGAAGGGATCTTCATCGGGATTGAGGAAATATTAGGTCACGATCCATGAGAGAGGAGAAGATGGAAGAGGTGGGAAATGGAATGGAGGAAGGGAGAGGAGAAGACACATCCATAGGAATAGATGCTTGAATGACATGAGGAGAAGGAGGAGCGGAAGAAGCAATGTTGGGTATCTCGGTAGTTGCGCTTGTTATAACATCCCGGTGGATGTATCTATTGAAACATTTGTTGTTTCATCATCACTTTGAGACACCAAGTCGACTACTTACTTCTTATAAGTAGGAGGAAGGCCTTCAAGAGTTTCTTCTTTTCTGCTTGGTTCTCCCACCTTGTTTTTCCTTTCCCTTTCACGTCACGGTTTGGCCTTGAGGTGCACTTCCTGAAGGAGAAGTGGTGAAGTCAACTCTGAGGTATGTAAGGCCATTCTGATTGCACCAATGTTCAGTGTGTTGTAATGTGGGCTTAACCCTTTCTTGAATGGTCTTTGGTGCTTTAGCTCTGTCCATCTCCGCGAATGGCTAGTTGCCCCCATCTCGTGTCAATGTAAACTAATCAATTTCTTGATCAGTCTCTTTGAATTTCTTTGGGACAATGGCAACGCCATAGTGGATGATCTCCTCTAGAGGTAGTCGGGAGTGATCCTTCCACCTAATGTTCTATCTCATGGGTTAGGTCTATCCAAATGTCCTCAATCTTGGGAACATGGATAGGATCAATTTTTTCCTTCAGAGGCAACTCCGATAGTCAAAGGTCAGCCTTCTTTAGCAGTTTTTCTCTTTAAACTCAACATCTCTATCTCAACATACATCTCTCGTGCTTTAGCAAGTGTAGGTCAGGTTTATCGGCCAACTTTAAGGGGGACTGGAGTTCCTCCTTTCTTTTTCTTCATACACTTTTCATGATAAGTGATTAACTAGCTTGAAAATTCTAAGAGGACCACCTTTAGCCCTATAAAATTTGGTAACTTCATTGGTTCTCCTCAAAATTCACATCTCGAGGTATGTGAATTTGGGGAGTTGTGTGAACAACGCTCCCCATTTCTTTGTAGCAGCAATCACACTCGGGCTGGTTTGATTGTGTCTCATGTTTTGTCTCAACAAAAAATTACCTCATAGAAGAAGGCATCATTTGATTTTGGAGAACTTGAGATGTTGGCTTTGAGCCTTAGCTCTGCGGTAGAACTTGTATATCTTGACTTGGGGCCATACCCCATTTTGAGTTAACCCGATAAATCCCTTTCTCGACGTAAAGACCATATACAATGTAGGAATTCATGTAGAACTTCCTAGTTGTTAGAACTTGTTGAAGCTATTGTGATATGGTGTCACTTATGATTTCACCCCAACCAAAGCATTGATCAGGTACATTCTTACTCATATTGTCTAGGTATCTCAGCATCCACTTGTGGAAATAATGGGCATTAGGAGCCTAAATACTCTATTCAGAACATGATTGTATCACTCAATTCTTTATTAAAATCACTACGGTGGATGGTTTGTGGCCATCTCGGTCACCGACTTCTTGTTCTTTAGATAGAGTTCAATCATCATCTGCATGCACTAAGCTTCATTATCAGCCCATGCCTTCTCGCAATCTTCAATACTTATTTCCACATAGTGTCGGTGATGAGGAATGCCTAGGATCATCTCAAAGTGACGAGATGTGAGGTTTATGATTGTCTTGTGTTCTTTATTTTCGACACATCTAGTGTCTTTGTTATAACATTAGGTAATCAACATGATGAACTCATTATTTACGACACTCATCGGAAGCCCAACTACAAAGTCCAATCCACTTATTCATCCACGGACTATTGATCACCTTGGTGGTCCTTACCCAAAAATCATCCATGTCAACATGACCTTGCTCGAGTCTCTAATGTCAAGGTCACACTCGATATGATCTGCATTCGACTCTCCGGTACTTGTACTTCATTTCTTGCTTTGACTACTTAGCTTTAGCTTTAGCTTTAGTTGGTTTCTTGCTTGACAAGATATATGTGAGTTCAAGAATGAATGTTTTTATTCGTAAGAAGTATCAAGAAGGTCCAACAAAGAAGATCCATGTCAATTTTCATGTTATTCATAATGAAAGTTTGAAGAATAGTAGAACACCTTAGAATGTGTGAGAAAACACTTAGGTTTAGCTTGCAGAAGGGAGAATGAGCAATTTTAAGCCTTAGGGTGCAAGGCACAAGTTTACAGTAGGCTGCAGGAGCTTGTTATGCTTTGGTGCATTTGGGAAAGTGTCGACATGGGCGCAGTGGTGCTAGGTGTCGACATGGGAAAAGTTGCACCAAGTTTGAAAGGGCACAATTTTGAGAGGTGTTACATGAAAATTTTAGCACCAAAGGGTAAAGCACGGGGCATGGATCTGTAGCATACAACATGTCATGTCGATGTTGTGGAAGTTACGCCTGTGCCTCACAAAAATCTGGTAAGTGTTCTTTGGCTATGGGCACGGAAAAATTTTGTGTTACATGAGTACAAAGTGTGCCAAAGCACAACTTTGGGAGGTGTAACATGGAAAAATAGTGTGCCAAAGACTTTAACAGTTGATGATTTTGGAAATTTTCTTTATTTCCACTACTTCTCTCTTTTTGTTGGATTCATTAGATTCCAAAGAAGAGAAACGATCAAGGTAGCAAAGGGAGAGATGGTTTTTGGTTTACTTTAGGTAGGGGGGCCTTCCGATTTATAGATCTGGAAGGAGAGGAAAAGAGGGTTTCATCCGGGTCCTGAAATTATTAGGTTCTTGGATTTTAACCATTTAACACACACACTAAAAATTAACACAACGAAACATAAACAATAAATAGGAGAAGAACAACTTACCCGGATTTATAAAATATGAAGAAAACGTGGGGGCTCCACAAGCTCGAGAATGACACATGAGGGTGACAAGGATGGCGACATGCGCAGAGAGAATACTTTTCACAATTTTTGATTTGTGAAAATGACATGTGGTAGGTTTCTATTTATAGAAAAATTGGCATTTATGACCTCACCAACAACTTTTAGCACAGCTTTTGTGAGCATCGACATGAGGAAAATCGCACCTAGGAAAATTCTTAGCACAAATTTATTGACGTTAACACAACATTTTCAGCGCTAAAGGATTTAAAGGGGGTGAATTTTGGGATGTTGACAACAATGAAATGGTGCCTAGTTTAAAAGGGTGCACAGAGTGAGTGTCGACACACAACTTTATACGTCAAGGATAAGTTTGAAAATGGCTAAGTCCTGAAACAACTTGATTTTTGAAAGGGAGTTTTGGGCTATTTCAAATGTTATCAAACTTCCCTAGGGGTCAAACATAATTTTTGGTATAGTTACTTGCAAATTTCCCTTGTCAATTTTGTAGGATAACAATGGCTCTTTGTGGGGACTATCTTTGAGTGAATCTTAAGGGTAGAGAATCCCAGTTTTTCATGTCCATTGGGTTACGAGAGTCAAAAACAAGGGCGACTAGGGGTGAACAAAAAGGAAAAGAAAGGGAACACACAACAAAAAAAAAGCAAACACACAATGAACAAGAAAATTGTACAAAGAAGAGAGCAAGCTCTACTTCCTGAAGATCTTTAGTGCTACCCACTATAGAGAAGTGGGAGTTTAGTTCCATCCAGATATGAGAGATAGAAACTATTCTCTCCATTGAGCTGCTTGATTTTGTATGGCCCTCTCCAAAGAGAGTCAAACTTCCCGTGCATGCCCTTTTGGTTCTCTTCGTTTGTCCCACATAAGAACAAGATCTCCCACCTAGAAATCTCTCTCTTGGCTTTGTTATCAAACAACCTCTTAACTTGATTCTGATGTTCAGTGATCTTTTCGACCACTTTTACTCATTTTTCTTCAAGTTATGTCAGGTACATAATCCTCTTTTCAAGAGAATTCTGAAAAGTTTCATCTTTAATTTCTTAAGCCAAGCATAGATCGTAAAGTTCTACTGAGATAGGTGTTTCAGCATCGATCCCATACAACACCTGGAAATGTGACATGCCGAGAGACCTCTTTGGAGTGATATGATCCACCCACAAATCATCGTATAATGATTTGTGCCAGGACCACTAGTTTTCATCAACTAGCTTCCATATGATAGTTACTAGTTCTTGTTGCTGATTTTTCTTGACCATTTCCTTAAGGATAATAATCAAAGGCATAAGACATGGTTATTTTGTATCCATAACAAAAACCAATAACCTCCCATGAAGAGAAGTTAGAAGCATTATCAACAATGATTTTGTGTGGAATGCCAAATCTCACAATAATATTCTCTTTGATGAAGTTACAAACAACTTCAAAAGTGGCATGCTTGACAAGTATGGCCTCCACCCATTTCATGAAGTAATCCATTATTGTTAGGACGTAACTATGTCTAGAACTTGATTGAGGATTGAGTGCTCCAATGAAATCAATTCCCCATTGTCTGAATGGTTTGTCAATGATGACGGGCCTAAGGGGAAATACAACCAACTTTGGTTTGCCAATGAACTGTTGGCAAAGTTCACATTTTGCTACCTAGGTGGCTGCATCTTGAAATAGCGTTGGCTAGTAGTACCTAGCCCGAATGATTTTATGTGCTATCACTGATGAGGAGAAGTGACCACCACAGTGAGTCGTGAAAACTCCAACAATTTTACCTCGATGCGCTTGTCAACACATCATAGAAAAATGTTGTTAATTCCACATTTGTACAATCTATCATCTCATATGACATATCTCACGCAGCTCGAGCTTCATCATTCACTTTTCCTTTATGGTTATCTCGAGTTGGGCACTCACCATAGGTGAGAAAAATGTGATGTCGTAATACCATTTATCGTTGGTGGTGATAACTAGAACCATGGGCAAAGAATCCACTTTCTCTAGTTCATTTTTTCTCCATCAATGTGATCATCTTTCTCTTCAGTACCTCTAAGTCTTTATTTTCAGCCATTAGCTGACACAGGCCCTTACCTCTTACCAACTTGGTTGGTTTGATGTCTAGGTCATATTCTTGGACCTTTGCGATCCAATTCCCTCGTAAGCTCCCTAACTCCTATTGAGTCAGGATAGACTTAACATCCGTGTTAGGAACCAGCACTACTGTATGAGAATTCATAATATAGTAGCGGAAGTTCTTGAATACTTTTACAAAGGAAAAGGCATGTTTTTCCAATTGCGACATATTCAGCCATGAGGCTTAAGAGGAGAGTTCATGAAAGCAATTAGGGATTCAATATCCTCACAGTTTTTGGCATCAAAATAGTTGATATAATATGTGCAAACACATAATTATACATGATGAGTCTTTGTCAAGTCGGACACACTAGAATAGGAGTGTGAACGATGGAGGTTTTTACATCTTCAAATGATGTCTTTCCTTCCTCACTCCATCGTGAAATTTTGGGACCCTTTCATCATATTATATATATGATGAGTCTTCTCAATAAAATCAGAACAAAGTGTCTAAGAAAATTTACCTTTCTCGAATAAAGAGTGAGTGCCACCTTGCTTGTAGGAAAATTAAGGCTCAAGAGCCTCGACCCTTTCGACATCTATCTTAGTTCCTTCTTTGTTGATGACATATCCTATTTCCTTTGGTGATCCCAAAAATTGACTTCTTAGGATTTAGTGAAATCTCGTGCTCTCGACATCTGATCAAGACTTGTTATAAATGATCGCAGTGATCACTTTTTCTTTTGGAGAACACAGTCAGGTCATCTAGGTAAACTACGATGACTTTTCCCATCATAACTTTGAATGCAAAGTCTATTGCTTGTTGGAAGGTGGCACCGACGTTGATCAAACTGAATGGAATTTATTATAGGTGAAGGTACCCCAAGGAGTGGTGAACGCTATTTTGAATTGATCTTCAAGAGTGACTTGAATTTGATTATAACTTGAAAAACCGTCAAACATAGAGAGCATTTCTAAACCGATTACTACCTATAGCACTTGATCCATTATCGGCAAGTGGATAGTTTTCTTTTATGTATAACTGTTCAAGTTGTGAAAGTCCACGCATATGTGTATCTTTCCATTCTTCTTCCGCACAGTGCACAATATTTGCAACCTTATTGTGATGAATTGGAAAAATTTTCTTAATTTCAGCTTGATGGTACCCGAGATTTTGAGGTCAGAGTGCCTTTTCTTTTGATGGAAAGGCTTGACATCATCCTTGAGAGGAATGTCATGCTAAATGTCCTTTGGCTTTAAAGACTTCAGATTAGCATAAGACCATGCTAACACATCCATGTACTTTTTCAAAGCAACTTAACAAATTTTCACTTTTCCTCAAGCGCATAACACTTCCCGATATTCATGGAACGAGGATGTTCCGTGCCAGTACCTAGATTGATAGATTCAGCTTCCTGAGAAGAGAAAGGATCATCCTATCACTTTTTCTTTACAAAAAGGTCATGATTATCAAATAATCGTTCTAAGGAAACCAAACCTCTCAAATCTTATTTCCTTTGAGTTGTATCACTATATCTTTTTCAGATTCATGTGCTTGATCGGTGAGATACTCACGACACATAGAAGTTGATCGATCGAAATGAAGTTCTTTGAAATTGTTAGCTTTCTCCAAAAAGGTGATAAGTTGGTTGTCATCATTGAACACTTGCCAGTGTTGTGAATTATCTGGCACACTTGGGTGAAAAACCACTTCAATGGTATATGTATCCATTTTTAACCCTGGGTGAGGGAGCATGAGAGAGGCTGAGATGGCCAATGAATCAGCCATGTCATTTTGAGCTCACAAAACTACTTTGATTGAGAAATCATCAAACTCCTCGATGCTATCCCATACTGCATTGCGGTAGTGTCTGAGCCAGTCATTCTTTACTTGGTATATCCCTTTTACCTGATTGACAATTAGCTCAGCATCACCTTGCACTCTTAGATTCTTGATTCCCTTCTCTTTTGTAGCTTGCATGCCAAGTAACAAGGATTCATACTCGTAGTATTATTCATATTGAAGAACTACAACTTGAAAGAAAAAGGGAAAATATCCTCTTTAGGAGATATTAGAACAGCCCCAGCACCGCATCCACTTGTCACACAACTTCCATCAAACTGTAATGTCCATACTTTTTTGAGATCCTCCTTTTAGATGAGAACATCCATTCTATCTAAGTTGGTGGACAGGAAGTAGTTCCCCATCCCTAACGATTCAAAAAGAATCTAAGCCTTAGGGTCATCAGAGTTGGTGACTAGATATTTCTTTTGTGACTCTGGTTCCAATGTCTGCATCACCCCTTTGACAGATTCCCGCTTTGACCAATCCATATGAATTTCCCCACCAAATTCTTTACAAAATCTCCTCCCTAGCAATATCTCGTATGCTACTAGAATATCAGCTACGAGAATAGTCATTTTTACCCTTTTCTCAAGAAATGTCACGAATGCAAACTACGCATCCTTGATCTGACCAATCAATGGTACCTGTTTGGTTTCCATGGAGTAGCATCTGCCAAAAGGTTTAGTAAGTGTGAGGCCCAAAGCATGGGTGACCTTTGCTAGCATAACATTGTTAGAAGCTCCATAATCAATTATATAGTTACTTAGTTTATGACCATTGATCAGGA
Organism: Taxus wallichiana var. yunnanensis; assembly: GCA_018340775.1. Taxonomy (NCBI): domain Eukaryota; kingdom Viridiplantae; phylum Streptophyta; class Pinopsida; order Cupressales; family Taxaceae; genus Taxus; species Taxus wallichiana. The sequence continues at coordinate 247,598,484 of CM031240.1, read as the reverse complement.
GAGATAGGTAAAAAGGTTCAATTTTCCCTGACACAGAAGTTGAGGCAACGTTTATGCAGATGGGAGGAATGAGAAGAATTCTTATCGGAAATAAGAGGGATGGCAACTTGGCTTTGGATATACTTAGTTAATATTATAAGCTGCTCTAGGTTGGACTGAAGGTACTCAACTTCAGACATCTAGATCTTGGTCTTTTTGGCATGATAAATTATATCGAATGCGACCAAGGGTTGTGCTAAAAAAGGAATGAGTCCTTCGTTTCATGTCTGTAGAGGAGGGTTACTGGTCTTTATGGGACTGGAGGAAGGTTGAATTAGAGGAGAAATAGGAGGAAAATATTTCTTTACAAAAGGTTTAACAAGAGGTTGAGTAGGAAGGGGATTACCTCTTTTAATGATCATTGGAGGAGGAGTTACCACAGCCTTTTCCTTTTGTTTTTTAGCAACAACCTCTGCTTCTTTTCCTTACGAGCGAGTCAAAACCACATATGATTGTCCACTCACATACCCGTAGGTACCTTCTTCTTCATCAGATTCCTCATCTTCAAATTCCATATACCCAATAGTAGAGTCACCAGTCGGTTCACCGACATCTTGATCATCTTCACCTTGTGATGAAGGTTCTTCGTAATTTGGCTCATCTTCTTTGATTTCAACCAAAGCATTAACCTGGAGGGGATTCAATTGCTAACCTTGAGAAGTAGTAGGAAAACACTGGCTTTGGGGGCGTTATTGGGAGTCAATTCCTCTTCATGGGATATCCCAAGTATAGAGTAGTAGACGATGTTTGAGCCAATTGCTTCTTTAATGAGAGCAAGTCATTCGCCACCTTCTGAATGCTGGATCTGATGAGGTAGCCTGAGAAGAAGTTGAAGCCTTTGATTTTGATGACTCTCATCTTAACTCACCAGATATAAGAAGGTTTTCTTCTATCCAAATGGCCATAGCTTGAGCAAGGGCCAAGGTGGGTATTTGTTCTCTGTAAAAGTAAGAAACTTACTTTTAAACTCATGGCATTCAAGAAGAAACACTTTTGATTCTCTAATGTCGGCATCATGGCAAGTGGCACACGGTTGATCAATGAATTGAATTGGGTGATAAAATTGTGCATGGTTTCATTGGTATCCTTCTTCATGTGAGTGATTTGTGACAATAACACAAATGCATCTTCTGAAGGTTTCAGATCTTTATTCAAATGCATTCTGCAATGTGGCCCAATTGGTGATACATCCAACTAGTAAATGATGGAACCATTATGATGTAAGCCCTTACAAGGTCTCCAAAAAGACATACCGATAAGTCCTCATGAGTCACATGTACGTAATGCTTGCATGACATAATAAATGTAGCTATATGCATGTCCATGCTTTGATTTCCACTCCCATCAAGTCACGGGAATTTTTTTGATTTCCGTGAGGGTAGGGGGTTGACTAGATGTGACAAAAGTACTAGAGATCCATGGTGTTTCCCCATGGTATAGGTAGATTTGCTACCATTTGAAAAGTAGGAAAAAGACATGAGAAGGGCGTGTGGTTCCACTTAGCAAAAGAGCACTGCAAGTTGATGTCGAGGCACCCTGTGAAATCTGGCTCTTTCATGGAGGTGAGGCACTTCTGGCTAATCGATCATCTAAACTCAATGATGTGAATCATGCTGGAGTGATACTAAAATTGTGCCTTTGAAGTAGATTAAAATTTGGATCAAATTCCCCATGAGCTCTTATGCTATAGTAAATGGTTCACCCGCCAGCCGTATATGTTCGTATCTACAACAATCAAGAGCAGATTTACAATAATCTTTTTGTTTATGCTTGCTGATTTTTTTATTTTTCTAGCAAAAATCAGCAACATGTACTTTTTTCAATATTTAATTTACCCTTTTTTAATAACCGATTGCAGTTTTCTAATAAAGATTAATAAGGATAAAAGTGGGTCAATTCAAGAGGCTGATTTTCGGATCTTTGACCTAAATTTTGCAAGTTTTGAAAATAACATGAAATGTCGAATCTTAGATCTACTAAAATATACAAGTTTTTGTACAAACGCAGCAGAACTAAAAACTCCTATCTCGGTCCGATCTATGGATTTTCATAAGGAAATTTTAAGTTTTAATCACTTATGCAAAAATTTAATTTTTAACAAAGGGTTAAAATTTGCAATCTAGTAGTGATTTTTATAGTTTTTATTTATTTCCTTAGTTTGATCCCAAAGAGCGCCAAAACTATTGATTTGAAAACCTGTCGGTTAGGCAGGTGTCATGAGGAAAACAAGCCAACAAAGCAGTGTAAGGCATAGCCCCTCTTTGAGACAACAAAGTGAAACTAGTTTATTGCTAATCTATCATGCAGAAATATGTGCAAATCTACATTGTTCTAACTTCGGGGGTTTGGGATCTCATCCCAAAGAGAGGTAGTTCTAACAATGAATAAAAAGGTAGGAGGGAAGGAATGGAGGAGGGTAGATCTGAAGGAAGAAAAGAAATTAATTCCAAGACGGAAAGGTCAGAAGGTTTATGCTTTGGGCTGGTAGTAAACAGAGCCAAACTTACTTACATAAACAATTAAAGCAATACTGATGAAAAGATGAAAATAGTAGGAATGAATCTAATAGAATAAAAACATAGATCTAACTTAAGAAAGATCTAATGCAAATAACACACACATTAAGCACAAAGTCTGAATATGTGTATTAATATTTCTTCTGTTGCAAGAAAACACAAATTCTTTCTCTCCTCACTTCTCTTTTCATACAAAAATGTTCACCCAAAACACAACAAGTATTCTAGTATTTATAGAAGGAAAGGAGGAAAGAAGACAAAAGAAAACCCACTACTTATAAAATATCTTACAAGATATTTACAAAAGATCTAGAAAATATCTAAAAAGTCAACAATTGACTTGGGAAATTTTTTGGATGGCAACATCCCATGGTGCAACATGGATGAGGTCATCATGTATGCCAACATGCTTTTTAAAATATTTTACAAAAATGATCAACGCATTCTAGAAAGGAGAAACTACTCTTCATCATCCTCTCGCTCAAACTTGGTGTCTTACTTTTGATCGAAGATTTGATGTGACATGCGCTTGATATTCTACAAACTTGCTGATCATTACTTGAAGTTGATCATGGTCGAGACCATTAAAATGGTCGTGAATGACTTCACAGGTTTCTTTCTTGTTCTTGAGCTTGTCAGGTAACTCGGTGAAATTTTCATATGCATCGATTAAAAATCCAATGAAATCATGGCAGGCCAAGAGGTTATTGATTGACTCTCAGTCGAAAGTGACCTCTAGTGCCAAACCTTAAGTGACAATAGCCTTGAAATGCTATAATGTATCATCTACTTCCCTCAAGTTATACAATTTATCGAGCATCCTTGGAGCCATTTTTGCAACCTGCCTCGCTCCATGTTGTATCGTCGCTTCTAGGGTTCATCTTTGACTTTATCGATTCTCTCTAGGATATATTCCATCTAATCAACCCTGTAATCTAATGCAAGAGAGCCTTATTATGTGCATGGTGATTGATAATGCCCACATTCAATAGGTCATTAGTTGAGTAGTTAACCATTTCTTAGAACATTTCTTGTTTGCAACCTAGAGTTATCAACTCTTCGGATAGGGAACTTGCTATGGCTTGTAGCTCCTTATTTGGCTTGAGTTATATCCTAATAGAGTAATGTAAACTTCCCAAGTACTTCCGCACCATCTCTAGGATCCACTCAATCTAGGATGATATTGTTGTGCATTTATCACCAATATTAACATATTCATTTATTCTCTCTTGATTTGCGAACTTGAATGGGTTCGGCGGTAGTCATAGGAGAGAGGCATTGCCCATTTTCTGCAATGCTTATAGAAGATGTCTATTTTGTTCTTTAAGTATCATTTTCTCCTCTTTTGCCTCTTGGAGCTTCTTGCAGAGAGCATCCATAGTAGACAAGGCTTCCCCTTGCAGGCTTTCAGACGAGGTCCCCATTGTGACTTGAGTCACCGTGAAGTCTGTGGGAGACAAATCTTCTTTTCTCTTGGTGGGATCTGGGAAAGCTATCTCCATGACTCTCTCCCCCAAAGTGCCTTTAGAAAAGTGAGTTATCACTTTCTGATTCTTGGTTCCCTTCTTCGGAATAATGGAGAAATCCATGGCTATAATGGGAAATTTCCTCTTATTCTGACTCAGATGGTCAGAAATCCAACCAGACTTATGGGAGTGGGAGTGGAGGAAGAAGAAGAAATGGGAGTGAGAGGGGAGTAATCTGTAGAGGCATCAGGAAGTGTGTTGAAACACTCAGTGGTGGCATTGACAGGGATTCCAACACACCGATGCTTATGGGGCTTAGAATTAATAACAGAGAAGAGAAGGACGTGGAAATATAAGGGATCTTCATCAAGATTGAGGATATATTGGGTGACATGATCTGCGAGAGAGAAGAAAGTGGAAGAGGTGGGAGATGGAAGGGAGAGGGAGAAGACACATTCATAGGAATAGATGCTTGAATGATAGGACGAGTGGAATAAGGAACGGGGTACCTCAAGAGTTACGCTTGTGATAACATCTCGGGTGGATGTATCCATTGAGATATCAGTTGTTCCTTCATCACCTGGAGACACTAGGTCAACTACTTACTTCTCAGAAGTAGAGAGGAAGGCCTTCGAGGAGTTTCTTCTTATGCTATTCGTTCTCCCACCTTGTCTTTTCCTTTTCCTTTCGGCACATGATCTATCCTCGAGGTGCACTTACCCAAGGAGAAGTGGTGAAGTCAACTCGAGGTATGGAAGGCCATTCCGATTGCACCAATGTTCGGTGCATTTTTAATGTGGGTTTAACCCTTTCTTGAATGGTCTTTGCACTTTAGCTCTGTCAATCTCCACGAATGGACTATTATCCCCATCTGTGTCAATGTAAACCTGATCAATTTCTTGACCAGTCTCTTTGAATTTCTTTGGGACAATGGCGGTGCCATAGGGGATGATCTCCTCCCAGAGCTAGTAGGGAGTGTGTTGGTTGGATATTTTTTCAATCCAAAATATGAGGTTCAACCATAGTACATGGGATTAAATCCCTCCTCAAAGACAGGTGAGGCTTCCTGTTTATTACTAATCTAAAACACAACAGAAATAATATATATAGTATTCACACTAATCTAACCATTGGGGTTGGGATAGAATCCCAAAATCCATATCCACACGTTGGGAAGATGTTGTTTTTCTAAATGGACAGGGTCAAGAATTATTACAATGGAAGAAACACAATGGAAAGGAAATGAGAGAAACGTATTTTCTTTCGAGTAAACACAGAGCACGAAATAATCATACGAGCTTTAGATCATAAATATAATGTCTGAAATGATTAGAAACACCAAGATGCTAAACAAAGAATAGCTTAAGATTATGAACATAAGAACAATATCTTAAGAAAGATATATCTCACAACACAAAGTTTGCAAAATAGTATCAACTCCTATTCCTCAAAATGATTAAAAGAAAACACAAAGTTTTTCTTCTTCCCAATAGCTCCCAATATTTCAAAAATCTCGACCCTTTAGAGTGTACACACATCCCTAATTTATAATAGAAAAGAGTAGAGAGAAAATAGGATAAATCCTAGAAAATAGTCTTTTAATGAGAGTCCTATTTTGCTTGACTCTCACGCAGGAGACCAAGTCAAAATTTGCTATGACGAAACAAAAATGAAAAAGACATGTCAATTTCAAGATTGAAATGAAATGAAACATCAAGACTTAGTCTGAATCGTCATCTTTTTCTTCCTCATCTTTCCCTTCCTCCAACTGAGCATGTTTGTTCCGAAATTCTTGGAACTTACGGATTATACCTTGCATCTCATTTTCATCGAGGCGCAGTGGAATGATCACTCAAGACTTCACATGTTTCATGAGTGTCACTGGCACTACCAGGAAGCTTTCTCAATCTTTTGTTGAGTTTTCTCAAGGCCTCCAAAGAATGTTCAATCTTTACAAACCTGTCGATGATTTCAATACCAAATCCATGAGTTGGTTCATGCTGAATAGATTCTTGGATTTGTTTAAAAGGTCATCGACTGATAGGATGCCCGAATTTCCAACTGACACTTTTACAAATTTTTAACAGTTCTTCTTCCAGGTCACTCTTTCCATCGATCAACTGATCTCTTGATTCTCTCAATTTACCACAGGCTTCATTGAGAATCTTTACCCTGAACCTGATGGCTTTGGTCAGCTGGAAATGCTTATCCGCATGTGGGATGATGCCTTCTTCTACCAAGAGGTGTGATGGCATTTGCTTTAACACTTAGAGAGCATCGAAATTCAAATCAAGGTGTCCAATTTCTTGAGATAAATCATCATCCATCTTTTCTCCATCACTTTGAATATTCCCCAAAGATTGATAGACTTCCACAGCTTTCTTGAATTACTTCCTTCCCCTATTGAGCAGCCTTTGGATCCATTCATCGACCACCCTTCCTTTTTTATTAATCTTCTCAATTATAGGCACTGATGAGAAATCAAATCACAGGGACAGAGGAATATGGTATGGATTCAAGGGTTTTGAGAGCTTAAGTAATACCTTAGTCAATCGCTCCACCTTTCTTTTAAGCTCATCTCTCGCTATCTTTTTTTTCCTTCAATTTAAGCATAGCACATTTGTGGCATCCCATGCATCCTGTTGTGCTCCTTCCATTGTCACCTCTCCTAGAGCCACCCTGGTTATCTGATAGTCAGAGGCTGTTATGTCCTCTTTGGTTTTGTCAGTCGCAGGAGTGGCGATCTCTGCAAACTTATGCCCTCAAGCGTCCACCAAAACCCTTGAAACTATTTTGGGTTTCTTGGCTGATTTAGCAGTAGAAGCCTTGAGTGAGCTAAAATCAAAGGCTGGTATGGGTACAATCACCTTCCTCTTCCTCGAGTTTGCTTGAGTAGCCATTGAGGCGTGTCAGAGGGAGTTTCCACTATTGTAGAAGTTGGTATCATACTTTCAGGAGGAGGGATCCAATGGCGAAGTGGGGACAGTTACCAATGTGGCAGCAGATTCAATAAAAAGAGGCATAGGAGGGGTGTGTTGGTGATTACTTTGGTACCAGCAGAGAGGGGTGAGAGTCCAGAGAAAATGCTGGCCATGATTGAAGAAGTCGATGGGGAATGAGGAGGTAGAAGTGGTTGTGAGGGAGGAAGCACAGATCCAGACTCCAAGGCCTGGGATGCAAGAGATAAGGTCTCTTCAGTTGGGCAGTCAACAAATGGTGAAACCAGAGGCTGGCTTCCTTCTCCTTCCAAAGAAATTTCTCCTATTTCTGGTGGTGTTGGTGATTCTGGCACATTCACCATTTCAACTGGAGAAACAATTGAAGAGATTTCTCGTTCTCTTCTCTTCTTGACAAACTTGACCTTTATAGGTCCCTTAGAAGATCTTTTGTCTTTTCCCTTTTTGGAGGGCCCCACCTCTGAAGCAACCAACTTTGAAAAATTATCATCTTTAAAACTCATTCCCCAAGAGGCGAGCCATGCTTTGGTGCGTGTAAGAATCATGGCTAACCTATCTGTAATGGAGGCTTTTTCACTGATAGACCAATCAATAGGTGGGAAAACATATTGATCTTCATTCAGTCCATCATAGGAAGGGTCCAGAACACTTTCATTATCACTAGTACCTTCTGGTAAGTTAGCAAGCTCAAGTGTTTGAATCTCAGCAAGTGTCAATCTACTATGATCTTTTCTTCGGACAAAGCAACCTCATCACGTAAATCAATCCAAACGTCTTCTATGCTTGGCATGTGTGGGTAGAGAGTTTCATATGCCTTGAGGACTCCTCGAATATCAAACCCGTCTCAGGGCTTCATGTGCTTCTTCAATTTATCTTGAAGCTCATGGACAACGTGCTTGATGCAATCCTCCTGATCATTGTCCCAAGATTTTTGGGCTGACTTGAGATCCATATCTCCATATTCTTCAAAATTAGGCAGCTTAAGAAGGTCATCAAAGTAACCTCCGTCCAATTTGATTACAACTTCTCCCACCTAGTTTTTCACAGAACGAGAAGCAGAGTCATAATTTGAAGCACAGGCCAAGATGAACTCGGGCACTGAAAGCGACATAGGGAAGCCTGCCGCAAGAGGTAGGCCACTGCCGACTATTGATTTCATCCATGGAGTTTGAGAAGGGCTCTTGACCCTATTCCAGAAATCCTCCATGTCTACGTTTCCGAGCTCTGTATCTCGGATGTCGAAATTATAGTCAATATAGGATGGAGACTCCACCTTCCTGAATTTGTATTTCATCCTCCCTAACTTTTCAGTCTTTTCTTGTGATGGACCAAGTCGACATGAGAAATTTCAAGGAGGAGAGTGTTGGAGATCAGGAGATGTTGAACACTGCGAAAAACCCGACACACATCGAAAAGAATTTTGGAGAGTTCGGGAAACCCGACACTGAGGAGAATTCCGTAGAGTTTGGGAAACCCGATACGAGGAGAATTCCGAGAGTTTAGGAAACGACACTAAGCTTTTACGATATATTGCAGTTTTGAACACTACAAAGCACCCTGCGAAACCCGAGAAGAGGGAATAGGGTAATTGTTGAGTTGAAACATGTGGGTTTCCTTCACCATTTATATCCCAAACATATTTTTAATTATAACAACATTCTGAGGGATAAAACAAAGTGCTAATTCCAAAGGGGGAAAACCCTAAAACATAAACCTGATTTAGAAAACAACCCCCAAAATGGAAAAGATAAAAACCCCAAAACAACCCTGATAAGAAACTTGGAAGAATTCCTTACACAATTAATCCACAAAAACCACAAACAAAGAATGAAGAAAAATACCTTCAACCAGGACAAGGAATGATAAAAATGAGCAATGCAATCGGGCACAGAGGCGAGTTTGGGTTTGGGGTCGAAGATGCATGCGCAAAAATCTGTGAGGTAAAAAGTAAATCTGTAAAAATGACATGGAAATCTGAATATATATAATAAAATTCACATTTAATACACTTCCTGACACGCACAACTACTGACAACCTCGGTATTAATGCCATGTCGATTATGCTTGGGATATCCTAAAGCTGACACAAAGGTTTTTAGAGTAATTCGTGTTTAGGGTCATGCGGGGAAAAAAATTGACATGAAGCATGATGTTTGATAGCCTTGGAAACTCAAAACAAAGGAGTAAATCGGGCTTCGAGGATCGGAAGACATGTGACATGAAGCATGTTTTGACGAAGGCATGTTCCGATGCTTGGAAGATCCGCAAACCCGACTCACCTTACTTGATGTGGGTTTCGAGTTTCGGGAGCACACGACATGAAGCATCCAAAACACATGTTTTCTTGCTTGTGAAACCCGAAAACCTGATTATCTCTCTGAAAGGTAATTTTTAGAAAACCAGCTCAAAATTTTCTTAGGGTTATCTCGAATTTTTGGCGTAAACTCAAAAATGAGATAACAACTGGCTCTAGTTGGGGACTTTCTTTGTGATATCAAAGGAAAAGAACGTAGAATCTCTAGATTTATCCATTGGGCTACGAGTCGAAAAGAAGAAAACTGAAAAACAAAACAAGGAAAGAAAGAAGACTAAAAGCAAACACATGACAGAAAATAAAGTATGTACAATGCAAAAGAGCGTCTTGCATTAATGATGGAACAACTTCAGATGTTGACCGCTGAAAGGCAAAGGGAGTAACTCTCCATCAAGGTATGATAGATGGAAACTATTTTCACCACTCAACTGATGAATCTTAAAAGGTCCTTTCCACAAAGAGTCAAACTTTCCATGCATTCCTTTCTGCTCTCTCCTCTTATCCCAAAGCAACACCAGGTCTCCAATTTGGAAATGACGTTGCCTTGATTTCTTGTCAAAAATTTTCTTTACTTTGCTTTGATGGTCTGCAATGCGATCAACCACCTTGCTCCGTTCCTCCTCTAGCCTAGCTAGGTACATAACCCTTTTCTCGATAGAATTTTGAAAAGTCACATCTTCGACTGCTTTGGCCAACTGTAAGGCTGGCAATTCTACTGAGATAGGAATCTCAGCATCAATCCCGTACAACACTTGGAAAGGAGACATTCCTATAGCTCGCTTTGGGGTAATCCGATCAGCCCACAACGCATCATACAATGCTTTGTGCCATGTCCTCTGGTTTTCATCTACTAGCTTTCTAATTATGGTAACTGGTTCTTATTGCTAGACTTAGCTTGCAGTTGCCTTGGGGATAATAATCGATGAGTGAGCTAGAGTGATGCCGAATACATAGCAAAATTCTTGTCAACTCATGCGATGAGAAATTGGAGGAATTGTCAGCCACAATCTTATGAGGCACACCGAATCTGAAAATTATATTTTCTTTAAGAAACTTGCACATAGCTTCGAGGTTGCTTGCTTGATTAGCACAACTTCCACCCACTTGGTAAAATAGTCATGATCAAATAGCACGTAATTGTGTTCGGAATTGGAGGAAGGATTCAAAGTTCTAATGAATTCAATTCCCCAGCGGCAAAAAGGTTCCTCAATCACATGTGGGCTTCGGGGAAGAGCTGCTAGCTTGGGATGACCAATAAAATGTTGACAAGCTTCACACTTGGACACCCACTCTGCTGAATCCCGAAAGAGAGTAGGCCAATAGTACCTAGCCCGTAGGATCTTATAAGCTGTTACAGAGGATGAGAAATGTCCTCTGCATGCTAGGCTATGGAAGGATTCTAACAACTTTAATCACAGTGATTTATCAACACAAATACAGAAAACACCATCAATACCTTTCTTGTATATTCGGTTATCCCACAAGAGGTATCTTACGTATCTTAACTTGACTATCCTCTTCTCCTTTTGGCTTAAATGCGGGGGGCATTCACCATACGTCAAAAAGAAAGCAATGTCTATGTACCATTCATCAGTTGTACTCATGAAAATCACCATGGGAAACTTTGAAGAAGTATCTTCGGTCTTTTCACATTCTGTTGACATGGTTTTCTGCAATCAAGTGGCACAGCCCCTTCCTCATACCGTCGATGTCCAAGTCATACTCCTGAACTTTAGCTATCCAGGTACCTCGTTGGCTCCCCAGCTCTTGTTGAGTCAAAATGGATTTAACGGCAGTGTCGGGAACGAGAACGAGGGTATGGGAGTTCAGCACATAGTACCTGAAATGTTTCACCGCTCGTACCACTGCATAAGCATGCTTTTCAATTTGTGACAGTTTTAGCTCATGTTCCTTCAATGGACAGCTCATAAAAGCAATGGGAGCTTCGATGCCCTCCCCATTCTCCTGCATCAGGATGGCCGACACTGTGTGAGCAGAGGCGTAGCTGTACATGATGAAATCTTTTTTGAAATCTGGACATACTAGGATAGGAGCACAAGCAACTGCCCTTTTGACTTCATCAAATGCAAGCTTCCCTTCAGTACTCCATCGAAATGGGATTTTTCCTTTCATCATCCCAAGGATATCCTTAGTTTTATCAGCAAAATTAGGTACGAACCTTCTTAGGAAATTGACCTTTCCGAAGAATGAATGAACCCCAGTTTTACTTGTGGGTAGGGTAAGGCTTTGAATGGATTTTACTCTCTCTGGGTCGATTTTGGTTCCTTCTTTAGTCACAATATGACCCAGCAGCTTTCCTTCAGTCACTCCAAACATGGACTTCTTGGGATTTAATGAAATCCCGTGACGCCTGCATCTCAAAAGTACTTTCTCTAAATGATCATAATGATCACTCCGTTTTTTAGAGAAAATGGTCAAGTCATCCAAATATACCACTATGACTTTGCCCATCAAGTCTCTGAATGCCAATTCCATAGCTCTCTGAAAGGTGGCTCTGGCATTGATTAAGCCGAAAGGCATTCTCCTGTAAGCAAAGGTACCCCATGGGGTTGTGAAGGCCATCTTGTGTTGATCCTCCACAGTTACCTCAACTTGATTATATCCTAAAAATCATTGAGCATGGATAGCATTTACGATCCAAGAAAATTTGTAACACCCGATCCATGATAGGAAAGGGATAGTTTTCCTTCAATGATGATAGTGAGTCAAGTTTCGGAAGTCAACACAAATTCAGAATTTTCCATTCTTCTTCACGACAGGGGATGATGTTAGCAACCCGGTAGAGTGATGGATTGGAAAAATAATTCTGGCATCTAACATTTTCTAAATTTCTGCAAGGATAGTCCCTGAGATCTTGGGGTTGTAATATCTTTGCCTACACTGTATGGTTTCACATCGAGCTTCAAAGGGATACTATGCAGCACATCTTTGGGCTTGAAGAATTTTAGATCTGCATAAGACCGGGCTAACACATCCATGTATTTATTCAGGAGTGAAGTGAATTTTTCTTTCTCCTCAGGGGAACAACATTTCCCAATATTCACCATCCGAGGTTGATCAGACAAACCTAGATTGACTTGATCTACTTCCGAAGAAGAAGCTCCTTCAACTTGTCTCTTGTTTTGAATAAAACGATCATGCTTGTCAAACAAACCCTCCAGAGAAACCAGACCTTTGGGTATCTTGTTTCCTTTAAGCTGAATAAACTCACCATCAACCTCTTGATATGGATCTGAGATAGATTCATGGAAAGCTGATTCCGAACCTTCAAAGTACAGCTCACTGAAATTGTCAGCCTTTTCTAGAAAATCCAACACCTGTTGATCGTCATTGAACACTTGCCAGTGAGCCGCATTATCTGGGACACTAGGATGGCACACAATCTCAATGGTATACGTATATTTTTTGAATTGGGGATGAGGGAGAAGGAGGGATGCAAACACGGCCAAAGAATCAGCCTTGTCATTATAATCTCTCAAAACGCCTTAATGGAGAACGTATCAAAGCATTCTATACTATCCCAAACTTTGTTCCTGTAATGTCTCAAGCGATCATTTTTTACCTGATAGATTCCCTTGACCTGGTTGACAATCAGCTCTGCATCCCCTTGAACCTTGAGATTTTGAATTCCCTTCTGTCTGGCCATTTCTAATCCTAGTAACAGAGCTTCATATTCAGCCGTGTTATTAGTATTATCAAACTACAATTTGTAAGCAGATGGGAAAATCTCGGAATTAGGAGATATAAGAACTACACCAGCGCCCGATCCGGTAGTTGAGAAGCTACCATCAAATTTGAGGGTCCATATAGCATTAGGATCTTCTTCCTTGACATCCACAGCTGGTATCTCTGAAGTCATGAAATAATTTCTGAAGCTAGTATCTTCGAAAAGAATTTGAGCTTTAGGGTCATCTGATTTAGTTACCAAATACCTCGCCTGAGGTTCGGGATGGAGAACATGATAAACCCCATTGACTGGAATCCTAGCCTTGGTCCAATCCATATTAATCTCTCCTCCGACGTCTTTACAAAAACCTCTACCCAAGAGGATACCGTAAGCTGCAGGGATGTCAGCAACTAGAATGGTCATTTTCACTCTCTTCTTGTTTCACGCGGAATGTTTCGGCTCTGCAGAATAGACTTTCTTCTATCCTATCATTCCTTTGAGAAATAGATAAGGGTTAGGGCTAGGAGGAATACCTTTGAATGTTGAGATGGTGTGTGCGTACCATAGAGAAAGATCGGGTTGATTGCAAAGAACTCCTTTTTGTCTTGGAAGGACTACCTGTAAATAAGAACACAAGACCACAAGATTTTGATTAGACAATAAATGAGGAGTTGCCTTAGGCCCGAAATATAAAACTTCCTTTCGAAGGTGGTCGGTTCCCATTTAATACGAATTAACACAAATGATAACAAAGAAATCTATTGCAAAATCATGATTTAGGTATCTCGTTACAAAGCAATAGAAGCTAAATTATCAATAATAAAGCGTCCACGTTGTTTTGTTCGGTTCGATTTGATACATTCGGAGTTGAGTTATAGGGATAAACCAGAGCGAGATCCGAGGTTGTTAGGTGGCAAATAGGCGAGAAAAGGTTTCGGGGTGTAGGTCACGGTGGCCGACGCCGGTCATGGGTAACCGATCATGCCGCGGTTAGAGAACCACTTCTTTGGTAGGGGATAAACGATACCGATAGGGTCAAATTCGCAATCTAAGTGCTTACGGATAGAGGTTGGTTGCAAGGTGATTGTGGGGTTATTAAGATTGGGGGATGGTGAGGGGAATGATGGGAGGATAGGGAAGACTCGAGTGTGGTAAAATGGTCTTCTCGGGAAATATCAGATGTATGGGTGAAGGTTAAGTACGGTATGTTGCTGATAGTAGATTCGAGGAATAAACTTATGATTACTATTAATCAACGAGCTCAAGAAAATGGTGCTTAGAAACATATAAAACACTACTTACTCGTCCTTGATGCAGATGCAGGTTTCAGGACTGTAATGATGAAGATAGGACCCAAGTTGGATGATCTCGACAATCCAAGATGAGTTATCTCCTCTTCTAATGCTCGGATGAGAGTTACTTGGGCTCTGGTTATTCACTGCGGCCTTGGGCTTGATGTCCTTCTCTGTAAACTCTTCCTATTTCTTCACTTGTCTCTGCTCGCCAAGTAAAAATATAGATTCTCTTGATCGCTTTCATGATCCCCATTGATCCAAAAATCCTTCGACCTTTGTTTGGTTAGGGAGCCCATTTATAGGAACCGATGGCGGTTACGTAACCGACGGCGGTCAGTAGGAACCGGTATCGGTCAGTCAAAGTGGGCTATTTTTAGTAAAATAGCCAACTTTCCCTACTTTTCTCCCGAGGGATTAGTTGCGAGCTTGGTCAAGTGACTAGAAGGTCGGTTTGGGTGCGAAAGGGGTCATTAGTCATGGGTGTGGATGTGGACCAAGTTATAGGTCTTAATTAGGTTAATTTAGGGTTAGGACTAGGTTATGATGAGGTGGAAAAATGAGGTGGCGAGATAAGGTGATGTGGATTTATTAATTACAAGGTAATTAATAAATAATTGTGTAAGGTTTAGGTGATGAGGTTAGGTTGCAAAATGAGATGCAGGTCCCAGGGGTCGTAAGACACAAATTTGGTGTCTACATTAGCCCCTTATTGTCATGTAGTTTGTTTTGTGAAGGCTGCACTGACAATAATATGAAGTGGTTTCCCCTGTTAAGGGTATAGGTAATCCCCTCAAATCTATCATAGATTGAGATCGCGTGAAATCGGGGATAGGGTTGATAAAGGGTAAATGGTGTAGAGATAACGGTAGAGGGTGGGGTAGGTCCAAGAGAAGCGGATGCACGTTGAAATGCGGTGAGTGCGACCAGGGGTATATGATTTGAAGAGCAAACAAGCAATTCATAGGCAAAGGTCGATAGTTTATCCAAACAAGGGTGATATAATCCTAGATATCAAGGCATAGGAAGTAGCTCCAGGGTATATAACGGGTAAGGTACATGAGCGTTTGGGCATGTTCGACAATGACTGCAAATGGTTGGTTTGGTTGGGATAAGCATCACGGTCTAAGTCTAGGCAAATTTGGTCGACTGATCAAGTCAAGGACCCTGATCATGCTAAAACACGAACAGGTGAGCTTGATTGAACAAAAAGGTACATGATGGATGGATAAAATAAAATGTTGATTATGGGTATGGTATTTAATTGGTGCGGCCTTAGGTCGGGCCAAATGGTTGGGTGCGGCCTTGGGTCGGGCCAAATGGGTTGGTTGCGGCCGTGGGTCGGGCCAAATGGTAGGTTACGGCCTTGGGTCGGGCCAAATGAGTTGGTTACGGCCGCGGGTCGGGCCAAATGGTAGGTTACGGCCTTGGGTCGGGCCAAATAGGTTGAGATTACAACCGTAGGGGTCGAAAAATGGTAGGTTACGGCCTTAGGTCGGGCCAAATAGGTTGGTTGTGGGTGGGTCGGGCCAAATGGTAGAATGCGGCCTTGTGTCGGGCCAAATGGGTTGGTTCGGCCTTGGGTCAGCCAAGTGGTAGGTTACGGCCTTGGGTCGGGCCAATGAAGTTAACAAAGGGTTGTCAACGAAGGTGGATATAGGCGATGTTGGTAGAAAGGGTTATTAGGAAATAAGGGCCGAAATTGGGGTAGAGGGGAGATAAAACCGATATCGATTGTGTATGACCGAAATCGGTTAGGGACCGATACAGGTTCCCTTCAGGCAGCAATAAAATGATATCGCTTATAGGTCAAAAACCTATAAAAAGAAAAATACGGCTGTCTTTGTCACATTTGCAATTTGAAAACCGATTTGAGTTATTCGAGGTGGATTATTGAGATTGGAGCATTTGTTGGTCGAGTGGCGCTATTTGAGTGGAGGAGTGAGTGATTAGTGGGCCCAGTGAGTAGGAGGCAGCGGTGGATTGGTGGAAGACCCAGTAGAAGAGAGGTGGAGGTATGGCACGGCCCGAGGAGAGGAGCAGAGGTGCTGGACCAGGCTAGAACACCACCACCCATCCCACCACGGCGACGTGTCGTCGTACCGGTAGGGTCGAAACCTTGCATTGTGTTTGTTTGATGTTATTAAGCTAGATTTGGGTTTTGGGTAGGAATTTCAAATTTTAATAAAATAATGAGTAAATTGAAGTAATTTGAAAAACGAAGAGGATAGATGGGTTAAATAGGTCAAGGTGGCAGGGTGGGTAGGTTTTTAGGGTATTTGGGTGGGTAAATAGGGAGAAATATGGAAAAATGGACCTTGGGGGCAGCGTCGGGATGGGGTCGACGATTTTACGATGACCGATCTTTGGTCACTAAGCAACCGGCATTGGTCGAAAGTTTCGAAGGCGGCAGTTGGGTTTTTGGGTGACCGGTGTAGGTAGAGAGGACCGGTGTCGGTCATAAGTGACCGGTACCGATCCATTTTTTTTTTTTTTTTTTAGTTATTTTTGTTGGTTTGGGTTGTGTTGTTGTTGTGAGTTTTTGGTTGTGGTTTGGGTATTTTGGTATGATTTGGGTTGTTTTGGTATGGTTTGGGTTGTGGTGGGGGTGTGAAGAGGGAGGGGGATATCGTAGAGGTTTTTAGGGTAAGATAGGTGGGCGTAGATGTGTGTTATGGAGTCGTGGTGTGGTTAGGTGGATAAGAAAGGGGATATAGAGGGGTAAAGTAGTTGTTGTTGTAAAGAGTAGGGCTAATACAGTGGGTTGGTTTTGCAGGCACGTCAGCAGCTGATGATGCGGGACAGGATGCCCCCACTGTTGAGATGGATGCGGCCACACGTGTCCGCAGCACACTGGGCCATCATGCGCGAGGTGGGACTTGGCGGAGTCCAGCGTTATAGGGCCATAGAGAGAGATCACAGTTTGATGGTCGCCCTCATCGAGAGATGGGATCCGGCGACCAATGTGTTCCATCTCCCGACTGGGGAGATGACTATCACATTGGAGGATGTGTATCGCATCCTTCGATTACCGATTGATGGAGAGGCGGTCTTTTAGGTTGACGCAGAGACAGCCATGGACAACATCCTACACGTATTCGGGGATGCAGCTGCGCTACTGACATATCACAGTGCGAGTATCGCATATGGGGATATATACCGAGCCCACCACCATGAGACACGGCTTGCTTGGCTGGTGATGATGAGGATCACCTGCTTCACCCTCCCAAACTTAGAGGGAGGCCGCTTTCCATGGGCGCTTATGGGGGTGCTACATGAGATGGTGGAGGAGCACACATGTTATGCTTGGGCACCGTATACAGTGCGCTTATACCGAGAGCTGTGGGGCTATCGTCGGATGAGGAGATTCGGGATTTGCTCTACGTTTTTGCTACACTATTGGGCATATGAGCACATCATATGCATTAGACCAGTAGGGCTGCCCCAGTAGCTAGGGCCACAGGTCATCTATAGATACGGCTTTCAGAGGTGGTTAGGGTCGTGGGCCAGCCACGAGCAGTGCTATCCGGATGAGATATAGCATACTACCGGCATTTATTAGAGGGCTTGACAGCATTAGATATTGTATGGAGACCTTATAGAGGTCATCACCCCCACGGAGGAGCCCGAGCACAGCTGAGATGGATCCAGTATACATTCTGGATTGCGGGACGGAGGCCAGAGGAGTATGAGCGGATACCCCTAGAGAGAGTGCAGCAGCGAGATGGGGCTGCGACAGGATGAGCCACCTCCCTTCCCTCAGTACCGGAGGGATGATGTAGAGGCCCCACTACCTGCACCACAGCCCATGGACCCAGATTGGGTTGCCGAGAGGCCGATAGATGATCTGTAGATGATGCCATTCTGCACAGAGCATTTTTGGTTTGGTGGGCGAAGAGAGAGTCTGCGAGAGAGCACACGGCCCGCATAGCAAGAACTTGGCGGTGTTAGAAGCGAGAGAGGATCAGCTCGGGGGCCGAGTACGATTATTACAGGGGAAGCTTATGCTGCACGAGCACGAGATAGGTGTCTTACGGGGCGCTAGCCGAGGCTAAGGTACGTGTAGTAGCAGCACTGAGTACCACCAAGCTGACAGTACAACCCACACGAGCACCACCAGGTGGCACCAAAGACGAGGCAGGGGGCACCTTTGGTATTAGGTGTCGAGGGACCAACCCCAAGCACCTACGGTGGCTCGAGATCGTTATATGGAGGCTGGGAGCGGAGGCCCGATACTATCGGGATATTCTTGATGCAGTACCGAGGCTGATTATCAAACCTTATGCAAAGGCACATAGAGCGAGACCTCTCGAAGCCGGAGATCTCATGGAGGTGCAGCCACGGTTGGTGGGTGCTGTGACGGCGAGGCGAGAGGCAAAGACAGGGGACCAGCAGGTAGACAGCGAGGGTAGTGGAGAGAGCTAAGGGGTCCCTGCATATTTTTGTATTAGTTCATTGATATGGGCACCATAGTCTATGAACCGACTATGTTTATAGAGGCTGCGTGCCTAGATATTATGTATTCATTTATTCATTCATTCATTTATTGTATATACTGGCCTGCGAGCTGAGTACGGGTGTACAGTTGATACCGGCCGCGAGCCAAGTATGTTTTTGATATGAGAGACCGGCTGCGAGCGAGTCGAGATGATTGGCGATTATTGCGGCTGCATACCAGCTTTGTTGTATTATGAGATCACGAGGCCCCAATGCGAGGGTACATTGTATATTTGAAACTTTGTATATATATAGATATGATGATTTGACCCACATGTTGTGCGTAAAAATGTGTTAAGTGTTTCAAATGGTTTGTGATATTTAATGTATGATGAGTTTGATTTACATGGTGTTATATATTATGATGTTGATGTCTTTTGTTGATGGGATGTATGTATGTATATAGATGATGAGTTTAATTGACATGTTGTGTTATGAAATGTTGTATGTTTTGTCGCTGGTTTGTGAATATTGAATGTTTGTAGCTGTTGATTTGGATTCAAATGGTGTATAGATTGATGGTTTTTGATATCGTTTGTTGATGGCTTGGTTGTTTTGTAAGATAGATAGATGATGTTGATGAAATTGTGATGAGATATGGATTTAATGAAAAATATGGATAATGGTGTTGTTCATGCAGGAAAAAGGGGCGGGCGCCACAAAAATTTGCAAAAATGGAAAAAAAAGGCTTAGGTTTAAGCAACGGGGGACATGACCGATATCGGTTATGTAACCGATGTCGGTAGCTATATGACCGATATCGGTCATGTAACCGATATCGGTTATGAAAGAATTATTTTCCTAAAAATAGAACTGCTGGGTTGGCAACTTAAGTTCTTATTTTTAGAGTCATGCAACAAGTTAAATATGCGAATGCGACGCTGTTTGACAACTGCTATAGGTAATTGCATGAAATAATTTGAGTGATAAGGAGGAAAGAGAGGTGAAGTGAGCGTGGGATGAGATTCGAAAGGCAAAAAGACAAGTTATATTTAAAGACATGTTCCGCCCAAAGCTCTTTTGCATCCCGAGAGGTAAATTGTTTGGTTGTAATTTGATTCTTGCATGTGTTGTAAATAGGATGAAAGAAGTGTAAGTGGGTAAAGATGAGAACAAAGGTGATAGGAAAGGGTTGGGGATGGTATGAGTGCTACAGGGTAAGTAAACGGGGTGGGCATGTATGTTTTTAGGTATAAATAGGAGTAAACGGGTAAAATAATTATCGTAGGTGTATGCTTTAAGAAGGGTAGGTATATTTTGTGATGGTGGTATCATTTGGAAATGCTGGTATCGGTTATTCATAACCGATATCGATCCTTGTATGAGTTTCTAGAATTTGAGAAAAAACCCGTGGAGATTTGTTCTTTTGAATAATTATGTGTCGTTTTGATGTATGCGAGCGAAGCGGGGTTAGGATGAATGATCTTGTGCAGCGTTGTTGTCATGAATCCAGTGGATGTAACACTAGGCTGAATGGGTTTTGATAAATCGGTTGGGGTTAAGTGCAATCTGCTTATTATTCACGAATCGCATGCGTAACCATGCTATGTTACAGAGCATTGATTGAGAGATGGAATCCGAAAGGAATACCTTTTATCTGCAACAGGGAGATGGCAGGTGACATTGGAGGATGTGTTCCGTATTTTTGAGAATCCCAATTATAGGAAGACCAAGTATATCGGGCATTACTTAATGCAGCATGGGAGCGATAACAACGATTTGGTCCATACGCACGAGATTTGACACAGGCGAGGTTGACATTCACATATGGTATAATGTATGCAACACACCATGAGAGACAAGGTTAGTAGTGATATTAATGATAGCGGTAGGGTATTATGCGTTACCGAGGGCGGATGGGGAGATTTCCAAAAGCATTGATGTGTGTTATTTGGGAGATGATAGAAAGGAACGTGACTTTTGCATGGACACCTACATATTTGGCGAGCTATACTGAGGGTTTATGGGCTTGTAGATGAAATCATAGGGACGACCTTTGGATTGTTCATTTTTATTACATTGTTGGGCCTATGAGCACATTGTTTATGTATGACCAATAGGCCAACCCATCCGGTCGGGAGAGACCGGAGTGCGAGAGGTTGGGATTTAGGCGATGGGTCCGGAGACGAGAACAAGAGCAAGATCCCAAGCCGTGACGGGTGACATCGAGTATTATAGGTAGATATGGGAGATGGTGATGATTGCGGATATACTGTAGAGACCTTACGGGAACTATATGGTAACAGAGAATATAGTGGAGGAGTTGAGGGTGTGGAGCGATTGAGGTGGATCGCGAGGCACGAGGCCAGGTGAGCATGAGAGGATTCCTCTAGATTGTGTGTGGCGACAATTTGGATTTATACGGGGATATACCCACGGCTTATAGACCATATATGAGGATCGATGCCGGCGGCATTCTCTCACCTCCTAGCCAACACCTCCGAAGCGGCGAGAGAGATAAATAGCCGATCGTAGGGTAATGGATGCGAGAACGGCCAGAGGCATATAGAGTATGGTGGAGTATGAAGCTGCAAGGTGTACGTGATCATCCCGACATAGCTAGGATTACAGTGGAGAGATCGTCTGCAGAGATTAGTTCATTAGCTCCAAACACGGTTGAATGAGGCAAGAGGATTGTTAGCGGTTGCATGAGTCACGAGCGAGAGGGACTAGAGGCGAGATACCTCCATGCGAGGAACGTATTCATATGTTACTGAGAGAGATTGGTAGATCGATGGGTGGTACCAATAGCCGTGGTACCTTTGAGGACAGAGAGGCCAATGAGAGGCGTCGATGATCACGATCATCACACAGTTCGGGATGAGGCATGAGGGTATAAGTAAATGTTAGCGAGGTATAAGAATAAATAAGGATGCCGACACAAGCGTGTCGATGATAGAGAAGATGTATTTGTTTAACATCTAAATAAAAGCTGAATATGTATGTTGATTTGAGTTATGATAATAATAAGAATGTTTGTGTTGAAAAAGGATAAAGAGGAATGTGATTAAATAGAAATACACAAAAATATTTATATTTACCACACATGATAAGTTATGGTAGGGGATGGTTGAGCTAACCTTGGGAGACCCCATGTCTCCGAAGTCTTGCCTACATAGCCCATTGCACAAAGCAAGGAGGGCCTCGGATGATGTAGTTCTCCTTAAGACCGGGGAGAGGTGAATTCGAGCAATTTTTGGTTAGTAAAAATATTGATATTGATATTGGTAGGGTAATGTTGTTGGTGTTGGTAATGAATTGGTGATTTTGGAATAGGTAGAAGTGAAGCGAAAGTTAGCCTACCCAAGTGGTAGGGAACCATATCTGATTAAGATCAACACATAATCCTAGATTCGAGTCAAGAGAGGAAAAATTATTCCGTAGTTGAAAAGAGCCAAAACAAACCACATATTAATGCGAGGATGAGCTTAAACCCCGAGGTACCATGCATAGATGAGAAGTCAATAGGTGAAAAGAGTTGTATGATCACAATATATCGGATATACATCACGTCCCTTGATTTTAAATAAATGGTGAGGTGAGGTGGATGGTATAGCTGAGGTACGGAGAACTTGTTACAAAGTGGCGTTGACGAAAGAGAACCTACCCTAAATAGACAAGTCCATGACTCAAAGCTCTTTTGAATGTGGATTTATTTTACTTGAATATAGGCCCATCGATGCGGGAAGTCTACAAGGGATATTGATTGTATTATTCTTGAGGTATTCACGAAGGCGATCAATGCGAGAAGCTTTGGCTAAAGGCTGACTGTGTATAGCTGTCCTTCAAGGGAATAGTCTATTTATAGTAACAGCTGTGATTTTAGTGTATAGCTATCCTTCGGGGGAGCAGTCTATATATAATAGCAGCAATAGTTTGGCATATAGCTGTCCTTCGAGGGAGCAGTCTATATATAATTTAGATAGCTAGATGTCCTTTTGGCGTGAAGCATCTAGTTTGGTAGGAAGTTTGACTCAAGAAAATCCCGAGAAGAATATATTTAAGAATGTGTCATTTTAATACTTTGAAGTCATGGACTAGACTAAAAGGGAAGGCATCATAAATGGGAGGTGAGAATCAAACTATGTGAGCTTGATTATATTTTGAGATGTAAGAAACAAAGTGTATGCGGTCGTAAATGAGCTCAAGGGACGAGCGTAAGGGAGATAAGCGGTGATATAACACTAATTTCAACGATAGAATGGTCGAAGATGTGAGGCATTAAGAGTGAGGCTCGGGTTTACCATTAAGTGAAGCTAAGCGATAAGTGCACGATCCATAAGTGTGAGTGATAATGTAAGGCCCAATCCAATTAGGAGCAAATTTTCCACGTTTGCTCTTTTCTAGTTTAGTTACATGTTGATTCTCTTTGAGGACAAGATCACCAACCTTAAAGGTACGCTCATGAAAGTCGTTTATCATAAGCACGCTTGATGCATTTTTGATAGATTTGAAGGTGATCAAGAGCTGTAAGACGACGCTCGTCAAGAAGCTCCAATTGGGCTAACCACTCTTGGCGGAAATCATCGTTGGTGAGAATATCCTGAAGAGATATTCTGAGGGAGGGTATTTGTATTTCGAGAGGCAAGACAGCCTCGTACCATATACCAAAAGAAAAGGTGTGGCATTAGTGGAGTACGAATGCTAGTACGATAAGCCCAAAGGGCAAAGGGGATGTGATCGTGCCAATTTCTTCCGGACTCATTGACAACTTTCATAAGGATTTTGGTTAGGGTTTTATTAGAAGATTCGGCTTGTCCATTCACTTGTGGATAATAGGGTGATGAGAAACTAAGTTTGATACCAAAGTTGTCACAAAGGTCTTGCAACAACTTATTTTTGAAAGATTTTCCATTATCTTTTATCGGGTGATGAGGAACACCAAAGCAGCAGATAATGTGGTGGTTAATGAACTCTACAATTTTTTTCTTTTTAGTTGAAATGAGTGGAATAGCCTCCACCCATTTTGTGTAATATTCGGTTCTTTGTGATTATCCAATGATGACGTTGCGAAGAGGGTGGGTGAATCTCACCAATAAGGTCTAAACCCCATTGTGAGAAAGGCCAAAGATCTCGAGCGACATGTAGCGGTGGCTAGGAGTATGTCGAAGGTTGGCATGTTGTTGACACATAACACAACGCTTAACATATTCGTAGCAATCGTTATTGAGAGTAGTCCAATAATAACCTAGGCGAAGGATTCGTTTGGCTACAGCAAGGCCACTAAAATGTCCACCACAAATACCATCATGGACTGTTGGATGGTATAGGTGACCTCAGCGCCCGGTTAGACATTGAAACCACGTTTATAAAGGAGTTACCCCATAACGACATAACGAGAAACACGTTTAAGAAAAGCATGTTTTCCTGTACTAGTAAGGTCGGATGGGAGAAGAGAGAGGTTGTAAGGTAGTCGTGAAATTGGTGATACCAAGTATCCCAGCGAATTATGAGACACATTATTTATCATACAAACAACCGGGGATGAGTAAGATGGGGCAAAGATTTGTTGGACCAAAAGCGAAAATATCGAGTCGATTGACGAAGCTGGAATTTGTGAGGCTAAGCAAGCCATAGTATCCATGAAATTTTTAGTGGAGCGAGGAATGGTTTGGATAGAATAGTGAGTAAATAAGGCTAGAAGTGAATCCACGTAGTTTTGTACTTTTGAAGTTCCTCATTTTTACATTGGTAGATGCCCATAACTTGATTGACTACTAATTGAGAGTCACCAAAAATATTGATAGATTTGACACCTAAGTGTAACGCAACCTAGAGACCGAACAAGGGGCCTCGTATTCCAGCTGTATTATTAGTGCGGGGAAATCGAGTCGAATGAGAGAGGCATAGGCTCGGCATTGAGAGGAATGAGAACAACGCCAGCTCCTCCCCGTGTTGGCATTTGGATCCATCAAGAAGAGGGTCATTGGATCGACTCCTCTTTGAGTGAAAGAGTGGCGATGAGTTAAATCGGGGAATGTAAAATTGGTAAATTGTTGCCACAGTAAAGGGGCTTCCGTAAGTTGGTCTTTGATGGTTTGTCCTTTGATTAATTTCTGGTGGACAAACTCAAGTTCGAGTCGGCGAGGAGCATGAGCCATCGGGTGATGCGTTGGTTTAGATGAGGTTTGACATACATGTAATGGATGGGGTCCGTGTTGGTGATGATGAAAGTTTTGTGATTCGAAAGGTAGTGTCGGAGTTTGGTGGCTACGAATGATAGGGCTAGGCACAATTTTTCTACATGTGTATACCTAGTCTCGTAATCCACGAGAGTACGACTTATATAATAAACGGCTTGTTCTCGATGTGTCGAGTCCCGATGTGCGAGCATGGCTCCTATAGCATGGTCAGTGGCAGAAAGGTAAAGGTAGAAAGGATGATCATCTTGAGGTGGAATAAGCACGGGTGGCTGCAAGAGATAGGATTTAAGAGCTTCAAAGGCTTGGTGACATTCTTCACTCCATTGAAAGGCAATGTCCTTTTTAAGAAGGTGATGGAAAGGTTAACATCGATCCGAGAGTTGGGAAATGAAACGACGGATGGATTGAAGTTTACCACTACTGCAAACTACGCAATTGTTTGAGGTTTTTGGGTGGGGGCATTTCTAGGATAGCTTTGACTTTAGATGGATCGACCTCAATGCCACGCAAAGAGATGATAAAGCCAATAAGTTTTCCCGAAAGAACACCAAAGACACATTTCTTTGGTTGAAGCGGCGAATATTGTAACAGGTGATCAAAAATAATGGTTAAAACATCGAGATGTTCAACTGCGATGTTTAGATTTGCCAAGAATATCATCGACATAATCCTCGAGGATAGTGTGCATAATGTCATGAAAAATGTATGTCATAGCCCATGATAGAGTCGCACCAGCATTCTTAAGGCCAAATGGCATGACACGATAATAGAAGGTTCCCAAGGATTTATGAAGGCGGTTTATGTTGATCGGTAGAAATTACTAAAATTTGATTGTATCTGAAAAACCATCTATGAGAGAGCATTTCATGGCTCATGATGAGATCAACAAGTTGATCAATACTTGGGAGGAAGTCATCTTTGGGGCAAGTGAGGTTAAGGTCTCGAAAATCCGTGCATATCAAGAAGCCCCCGTCGCTTTAGTAGCGAGTGCGATGTTAGAAATCCATTGAGGATAGTCAATAGGCAAGATGAAGGAAACAGAAAGAGTCGTTGAAGCTCTTCTTTGACCAAGAGGGCAATGCGTGGATGCATTTTTCTCAGTTTTTGTTTGACTGGTTTGGAATCGGGGTTTAGGGTGATGTTATGGACGGAAATGGTAGGATCAATTCCTGGCATGTCAGCGTAGGACCAAGCAAAAGCTTGGTTGCGGGTATGGAGAAAGGTAGTAAAGGCGGCTTGTTCTGATGTGTTAAGGGATTGTCCGATCTTCACAATGTGAGGATCCTCCTCTGTGTGGATGTTGATTTCTATAGTCGACTCATTCAACATGGTTTGAGTTTCAGACGATAAGGTGCGTTGAATATAGGAGTAAATCCTTTAGAGTAAGTGAGGATGGAGTCGTCATCCTGGCACTCAACAACATTAATCGAAGCGAATCCTCTTGATCATGTGCGGATCTGAGAAGGGGAAGAGAAGATGGGTCCTCATTATCGCGTTGATAAGTGAGAGGACCTATGAAGATAGCATTTATGAAAAAAAAAAGTTGGGAGGGATAGATTCAGGGTCTATCGACTCTGTGGGTGATGATGGCAAAGTGGGTGATGATGGTTTGGTAGGGGTGGCGTCGTCATCTTCCGAGATACAAGCCCGACACAAGGTTTCTCCGGTGTAGGTGTTTGAGAAAACCGAGACCACTGCGATCATTGTGTTTGTGTAGTCACGGGAATGAGTGTATGTTGGCCTTGTTCATAAAGACCAAAACCAAAGCCTTTCCAAGCTGGCTTGAGTCAAGAAGGTGAGGGGCGAAACGACGATTTGTCAATTATTGAAAATCGGATTGGAAGGGAACCACACCAAGAGGAGGTTTAGGGTAACGGAGGATGCGTCAACACCCCCATACGTTAGGTTGGTGTGGCAATGGGGTGGTCCGTAAGAGATTACCTCCCCATGCGACGGTCGTAGGTGGGATGTGCATGTAAATGTCCGTACTCTGCGGGGGTATGGAAAGAGGTAACGTTATATAGGCGGTACTCCCCGGTGTAAGGCGTTGAAAAACATCTACTAAGGGTCGGAGGTTGGGATATTATCCACGGAAAGGAAGTAATATTTGTAATGGCGGTTTCATTGGTTGAAGGTGTAGGTGCGTTGGAAGTGGATGGTGGGTTGGATGAATGGGTGTCTTGGCCAGTACAAGCACATCATTAGGCGATACAACATATTGCAAGTTTTAAGGGGAGGATCAACTTTTACGGTGTAGGACTTCCCCTCGTACTCAAATTTTATGCATCTATGTAAAGTGGAGGAACGCATCCCATAGCCGGATCAGGGCGGCTAACAATATATTGTATTGGAACTCTCCCTCGAGGACATAGAAGAGTTCGGGTAGAGTATGTGGTCCTACGAATGTTAAGGATCACGGTGCCTAAAGTAGAAGTAATAGCATCATTGAATGATCACAACATGATGGGGTTGGCGAGACATGCAACTAGAAGGATATTCATTTGTTGGAAGGATTTTGAAGAGATGATGTTTAGGCTAGCGCCCCCCGTCAATCATAACACAGCGTGCCCGAATATCCCAAATGTACGCCGAGATGAAAAGAAGCGAAGTCGGGATCTTCAGCACCAAATTCGATAATTTCATCTTTGGAGAAGCGGCGGCGGTGGCTTGGCATGCGACGAGAGGCGAAGTGGTTAGGGAGATAGATTGTTTGGTGAGTGAAGCAACGTGATTGGGTGTTAGAATAGAGGTAACAGGAAAGGTTTCATTAGGTAAAACCTCTATCCCTTGAAGGATTTCAACGAGAGCTTGTCGATGAGATTGAAATCCGAATGATATCATCTGATGTCATTTTACGGGCGATTGGTAAAGCTATTTGATCATAGTTCGGTGGCCAATGCCATTAGAGGCGGATAGGCGGGTCATGAATAACCACTTTAGGTGGTGGTGCAATCGGGATGTCGGCGGAGAAAGAGATGCATGCGAGTGTGTTTTCTTTCACTTTCCCATTGTTTTTACGCCCTCGAGTAGCAACACTAATCATATTGATCTCGTGAATATGAGAGGAGGAAGATGGTAGGGATAGGTCATGGTTTTGAGAGGTGGGGCTGTAATAATGATAGATCTTGGTGAGTTGGGGACGAGGTGGTATAGGAGAGGGGTTGAAGCTAAAGGTCTCTCTCTTCATAAGTTTTCTTTCTTAACTTTTGTATCGAGAGAGGTGATTTGAAAAATATGGCTTTCAGCGCTTTGCATCCCTCTACGTCATGTCCTAGTGTGTGGTGGTAAGTGCAGATTTTAGACTCATCGTAACCTATTGGTCGAGGTTTAGATGGATCATAAGGTCTAAGTGGGGGTAGGGAAATGGTCGCATTCTCTACCAACATAGCAAGGATTTTGGCATAAGACCCTTTGAGTGGGTCAAATTCAGAGGAAGAGGAGGTTATTGACTGGGTCGATTCTGGTGATGACGTGGTATGGTTGGTTTGTATGGGTGGTGGTTTAGCCAAGGAGTTTTGATAATGGGTTTTAACTAAACGTGGCTTCTTTGACGCAGAAGCTAGGTTGGATGATGAGGCCACAGATGATGTGGTATTAGAAAACAACCACGGAGAAATAGGAGTGATAGAAAACAAATCTTTTGATAATGGAATTTGTTTAGGGTTGATAGGTGGACAAGATACGCGAGGTGACAGTGTTGCTACACCCTTGGATTTTTGTATGGGTGCAAAAGGCGTAGGTCGCTTTAAATAAAACGCGGAGGTATGATATATTGATGTAAGGTAGAGGATGGGGTCCCAATATGGAAGGTAGGTGTGACGATGAGGGTTTTAGTTATGTTAGCGGCATTGATTGAGGAGATTGAGTCTATCTCCTAATGGGATGGGCGGCTTTATTTTTAGATAAATCAAGCCGCTTAGGTGGGTGTGTTAGAATAGGTATGGGTGAGGTCCCAAGTGTAGGGGAAGATTTGGTTAGGTTAATAGAAGTGGATGAGGTATTTTGTAGAGATGAGGGGGTGCGAGATGAGGACATAGGCATTTTAAGCACGTAAACACTTCGGGTATATGGTAGAGGCATTAGGATCGGTCATTTGCATTTGAGTAGAATATGGCGTACTCAAATGTTCCCATAGGACCTGTCTATCTTACGGGAATGACACTCCTCATGTGTGAATAGGAACTTTTGTATGGAAGAAAGGTGGGTTGTGATTCCGGTCCACGTGGGTGTGATCTGAGGGTGTATGAGGCACTATATCAATGGGCGTTAAGAGGTCAACCGTTCTTTGAAAAGATTTAGGTGATGAAGAACTAATAGGTAGGAGGGTTTGTTTGAGAGGATCTGTCATGTTTAAAGAATGTGGTGATGTTGGTCCAAGAGTTTTCTCGTCTAAGGATGACAAAAGAAGTGGCGAGCCTTCCTCTTGTACAATGAAGAATGGTAGAAGGAGACGTTTGGGAAATAGATAAATTAGATAACATCCGCTCACGGTTTTGCAAGGATGTGGTGTAAGAAGGCTCATTTGTGAGAAGGAACTCTGGGCGATTAATTCCTTGATGGGTAAAGGCAGCAAGGATTTGAGTTTGTCTTGATAGCGAGGAAGGGGTTCATTTCTGCGTTAGTGAAGAGGTTTGATTCGAATTTGTCCGATGGAGGTCTTTGGGGGAATCGAAGACTGCGTGGATCTCATGAACACTCTCCTCGGCTAAGATATCTTGGTTTAGATTACTGTTAGAAGAATGATTTGGGAATGGTTTGTTGAATATTTTCAAATTTTAGTTAGCAGGGGCGTTAGGATTATCGAGGGCTATATCCCCTGCATCAACCATTTCCTGCACTATGTTTTTCAACATCTTGCAGTTCTCATGACTGTGTCCCTTCACGCGGTGGAAGTTACAGAAGTCATTTTCTTTGTACCAAGAAGGTATGGCGTGAGTGGAATCAAACCCGGAATGAGGTTTAACAGGAGGTAAGGTAATGGCTCCTGCTTTGAGCAATTTTTCCAATATCACACCATATGTTTCTCCCAAGGGAGTGTAGTTGATGGGCTCTGCTTTATACTTATAGGTGGTTTTGGCGGGGTATTAGATGGTGGTTGGGATTTGACCATCACCATGTGCACGACCCCTTTTGATTTCTAAGCGGTCGATGGGTGAGGATTGGTGGTGTTAGGTTTTTGGTGGAATCTTGGGTTGGAAATGGGGTTTTGTTGCGCAACCGTAATTTCTCTTCCTCTAAGGCTCGAATCTCTAGTTTTGAGCCATAGTAAAACCTCGTCAAATGTACGGAAAGTTTGAATTTGGAGGAGAGATGTGCTTAGCGCGAGGCCACGTAAAAAGATTTGATAAGTTCGAGTGCGAGGCAAGGCATACGTAAGTTGGTTGATAAGGCCCGCCATCATCAGCGAAATCTATGATAGATTCGTCTTGAATTTTCGGATAAGCGTAGAGGTCGGTGATAGATACTTTCTTAGCAATGTTTATGGAGAAATGATCCAAGAAAGATTGGGCTAGTTGGTTAAAAGAGAAGATTGAGTCTTTGGGTTAAAAGCACCTGTACCACTCAAGGCGGGTCTGATAAGGACATGGGAAAGGTGTGGAGTAGGGGCATATGAGATCAAATAACAAGCATGTCTAAATGATCGTAAGTGTTGTTGAGGATCCTCTTTACTATTAAAATGAGTAGATTTGGCAATTCCCATTAAGGAGGATATGAATGAAGGGGGACCGAAGGGTGGATAGGCTCCCGACAAACTTGCTCGTATGTCAAGGCGCTACGACTTCCTAAAAGCAGAAGCCTCTAGATTTTGTATTTTGTCCATCATTTGTTTAATTAAATCAGTAGTTGGATGAGATGATGGTGTGGTTGTCGTAAATGGAGGAAAATTGGGCCAAGGGCCACCGCTATACAATGGTGGGGTTAAATGTTGATAAGGTATGGAGGACGAATGTGTTGAGGCAACCAAATAGGGATGTCCTATATAAGGCTGTTGAGGAGGTTACTAGGATATATGTGTGTGGAAATGAAAAGGTGGGCGGAGCTTGAGAAGGAAAGCTCGTGTGGATAGGTGGCGAGAGAGCAAGACATGAAGCAGAGCGATCTGCAAGAGAGACGAGTAGGAGCGGTTAGCGGTAATGACATGTTGGGCTCAAGATTAACCAAAGGAAAGCCAATCTATGCCGTATGGACCCCTGAAGCTGCTTTGAGGTGGCGACGAGGACTAAGGTTGCGAAGGCAAAACGGGTTATCGGGCGGAGAAGGGGCTAAATGAGTAGCTATACTTGTCGATAGCATGCATGCCAACAAGGAGTTGACCGTTGAGTGTACGGTCAAGGGCATGACACAAATAGTATTGTACAGTGCTAGGATTAGCATCCAGAAATTTGGCAAATTCTTTGTCTCCCACAGGAATTTTAGGAATCTCGCTAGTGTCTGTAGGATTCCCCATAGAACGTGAAGGGGGTGATTCGAGGCAAAGGCACGAGCAAGCATGTGAAACCATGGCGGCGGCTTGCTTTTGAGTGATAACAACCATGGACAGGAGTACACAATAGGGTTTCATCTATCAAGAATAAAACGGCCTCGAGAATGGTGAAATTGGTAGGTTCTTGGTTTGTCGAGGAAGCGTAAAAAGCGATATGATATCGGTTTGATAACCGATGTCGGTTAGAATATAGCCAACGTTAGTCGATTAACCGATGTCGGTGTAAGAAGAAGCGGTATAACAAAATGATTTGATTATTAACAATGCTTAGTACATTTATCAAATTGTTCTAAGGTGATCACGAGAAGGCAGTGTATAATAGAAAACAGAACTGAAAACAAGCAAGATGCACATGAAAATTCAGAGACTAACCCTAGTGTTAATTTTAATTATTTTGGGCTTATTCCTTTAGATGCGGAATGCTATCAATCCTAAACAAAATACTTAGGGAAATGTCAAGTTTGTTTTGGCTTATAAGGTTACCTCAATCGGGCGGAGGAATACCGCGGAAAATGGGGGGATGTTTTGAGCTGTTGTGTTAATTATGAAGTGATTCGGTATGTGTTGTGCGGTGAAAGTAAAAGATTAATTTCTTGTCAATACCGTGGAAATCACCCCCACATGTACGACACATTACTTAGTCTCGTTCACTAGAATTGAACCAAAGAAGCAAGAATGCAATGTACGTGTTTTAAACCCAAATCAAAAATGATATTCGATGAAGCAAATAAGATGACTTTCAGTAATGTGAAACTAGGAAAACAAGAGAAATTATTTACTAAATATAACAAAAATAGCAACAAGTATGCTTCCTAAAAGCGAAAGCAAGCAAGAAAGCAGAAACCCAAAATGGGTCCCACCAACTGTCGTGCCAAAATGTTTCACGCGGAATGTTTCGGCTCTGCAAAATAGACTTGCTTCTATCCTATCATTCCTTTGAGAAACAGAGATAAGGGTTAGGTCTAGGAGGAATACATTTGAATGTTGAGATGGTGTGCGCGTACCATAGAGAAAGATCGGGTTGATTGCGAAGAACTCCTTTTGTCTTGGAAGGACTACTGCAAATAAGAACACAAGACCACAAGATTTTGATTAGACAATAAATGAGGGAGCTGCCTTAGGCCCGGGAAATATAAAACTTCCTTTCAAAGGTGGTTAGTTCCCCTTTTAATACGAATTAACACAAATGATAATAAAGAAAGCTATTGCAAAATCACGATTTAGGTATCTCGTTACAAAGAAATAGAAGCTAAATTATCAATAATAAAGCATCACGTTGTTTGTTGATTCTTGATGGTTGATCGTTCAGAGTTGAGTTATAGGATAAACCAGACGGAGGATCTGAGGTTGTTAGGTGGCAAATAGGTGAGAAAAAGGTTTGAGGTGTAGGTCACGATGGCCCAGCGCCGATCACTTTGGGCAACCATTGCGGTTAGAGAACCGCTACCGGTAGGATAAGCGATACCGGTAGGGTCAGCAATCTAAGTGCTTACGGATAGAGGTTGGTTGCGAGGTGATTGTGGGGTTATTAAGATTGGGGATGGCTGAGGGGAATGATGGGAGGATAGGAAGACTCAGTTGTGGTAAAATGGCCTTCTCGGCAATATCGGGATGTATGGGTGAAGGTTAAGTGCGGTATATTTGCTGATAGTAGATTCGGGAATAAACTTATGATTACTATTAATCAACAGGCTCAAGGAAATTGTGCTTAGAAACATATAAAACACTACTTACTCATCCCCTGATGCGAGATGCGAGTTTCGGGGATGTAATGATGAAGAAAGGACCCAAGTTGGATGATCGACAATCCAAGATGAGTTATCTCCTCTTCGATGCTCGAGATGAGTGTTCTTGGGCTCGGTTATTTAGTTGCGATCTTGGGCTTGATGTCCTTCTCTGTAAACTCTTCCTGTTTCTTCACTTGTCTCTACTCGGCCAAGTAAAAATCTAGATTCTCTTGATTGCTTCCGATGATCTCCATTGATCCAAAAATCCTTCGACCTTTGTTTACGGTTAGGGAGCCCATTTATAGGGAACCGATGGCGGTTCACGTAACCGACGGCGGTCAGTAGGAACATATCGGTCGGGTCAAAGTGGGCTATTTTTAGTAAAATAGCCAACTTTCCCCTCAAGCTTTTCTCCCAGGGATTAGTTGTGGGCTTGGTCAAGTGACTAGAAGGTCGGTTTGGGTGCAAGAAAGGGGTCATTAGTCATGGGTGTGGATGTGGACCAAGTTATAGGTCTTAATTAGGTTAATTTAGGGTTAGGACTAGGTTATGATGAGGTGGCAAAATGAGGTGGCGAGATAAGGTGATGTGGATTTATTAATTACAAGGTAATTAATAAATAATTGTGTAAGGTTTAGGTGATGAGGTTAGGTTGCGAAATGAGATGCGAGGTCCTCGGGGTCGTAAGACACAAATTTGGTGTCTACACTTCTCTTGGAAGGCAACGAATGCAAATGTGCATCTTTGATTTGACCAATCAAGGAACTTGTTTGGTTTCCATGGAAGTAACACCGTCCATATGACTTAGTCAAAGTAAGTAGCGCAAGGGCATGGGCTACTTTTGCGGGCATAACATTGTCGAGGCCCTAAGTCGATGATGCATTGCTGAGTTTAAACCCATTTATAAGTAAAGACAAATAAAATGGTTCAATATTTCCTGAAGAAGAAGCAGAGGTCAGATTTTTCTGAGGTGGGGGTTGAGTAGGATTTGGAAGGAGACCTTTTGAAGGTGGGGGAAAGCAGTTGCTTTACTTCTAATGAATTTGGCAAGTTTTTTGAACTGTTCAGGATTTGACTGAAGGTATTCTGCTTCCGACATTTGGATTTTGGTTCTCTTTGCATGATCAATAATGTCAAAAGTAGTATAAGAAGGGGTGATGGTAGGCTCAGTTCTAATCACATGAGCTTGAGCTGGGGCACTGACCTTAGGAGAAAGAGAATGAGGAGAAGTTGCCTTTTTGGTGACTTCTCTTTCAGTTTTTGCTGAAATATAGGAGAAAGAGAATGAGGAGAAGTTGCCTTTTTGGTGACTTCTCTTTCAGTTTGTGCTGAAATAGGAGTACCTCTCTTAACTATGGCTATGGGAGGTTCCTTGTTCTTCTCCTTGGGGTTTTCAAGAGGTTTTCTTAGATTCTGAGATTGGGATTGAGTGAAGACAACAAATGACTGACCATCCGGTGCACATTCATCTTCTTCGTATTCCAAATACCTAATGCTGGAGTTGCCAGCTGAATCGTCATAAGACTCATCAACATATCCTGAAGCTTCAAAAGCCTCGGGGAATCTTGTTCTTCTGGTTCGTCCTCTTCTTCGACTATTTCTACTACTGCGTTAATAGGAGGAGCTTCGATTGCTAGCCTCGGTTGAGTAGGAGTTAACCACGGCCTATCTCTTGCAGGCACACCATTGTTGTTATTGAAATTCCGTCTAGGGATATCCCGATATGGAACATTGCTCACCTACTGAGGACATTTGATTTTTTAAAGCAATCAAATCATTAGCCATTTTTTGAATCATAGGATCAGTATTACCTTGGGAAGAACCTAGATTTTTAGGTTTGGGTACATCTTTTCTGATCCTTCCAGCCAAAATGAGATCATCCTCTATTTCAATAGCTGTTGACTGAGTGATAGCCAAATCTGGGATAGCCGACCTTCTTAATAAAAAGCTCACATCAGGAGGCTGAGCATTAATGAAGAAGCATTTCTAGTTTTTCGAGTAGAATACAGATTATTTCCAGAATCTTTCGAATCAGTTTGTTAAACTTTTCCATGAAGTCTCGCATGGGTTCATGCGATTCCTTCTTCATATGGGTAAGTTGTGCTTTGAAAAGAATGAGAATCTTGGCGAGGTTTGAAACGTGCTTCAAATTTGGTCCTTATGGTAGCCCAATTTTGATGCATGCATTCGGAAGGTGGTAAAACCATTCGGCTGCTGCCTTTGTGTAATGTTTCAACAAAATTCAAGCAGAGACATCTTCGTGAGCTACTCGAGGGCGCTGCATGCTAAAAGAAAGATGCAATGTGTTCATTAGGATGCTGCTTCCCATCCCCATTGAACTTGGGAATGTTTTTACGTGATCCATGTGGTAACTCGTGCAATGGTGGAGTTAAAGAAAGAGGACCAATAGCTGTGCCCCAAGGCATAAGTTGTGCTACCATCCTTCTGACAAGAGTGCGTATGGGGATCCGAGTGTTGGACAAGAATAACATGTGACAAGTTGCAGACACGTCTCGTTCTACGGGGATCCAGGTTTCTCTGAACAGGTGAAGAACTTCTGGTTGATTGGAAATAACGTTGTTGGGGGAAAGACTGAAATTGTGCCTTTGTAGTAACTCAAAGAGTGGATCAATTTCACCTGGGCTCGGTGGGACCGAGTGAAGATCTTTCCGGCCAACTTGAACCAGGAAAGAGATCTTGCTAAAAATAAGAAAAATACCAAGTCGCGGACACCAAGAGAATAAGCTTTACACTATAAATCCGTATTCCCAAATGAGTCGCCAAAAAGCTGTTGGTTGGATATTTTGTCAATCCAAAATATGAGGTTCAACCACATTACATGGGATTAAATCCCTCCTAGAAGACAGTGAGGTTGCAAGTTTATTACTAATCAAAACACATCGAAACAATATATATAGTATTCACACTAATCTAACCATTGGGGTTGGGATAGAATCCCGAAATCCATATCCACACATTGGGAAGATGTCGTTTTCTAAATGTCACGAGGTCAATAATTATTATAATGGAAGAAACACAATGGAAAGGAAATGAGAGAAACGTATTTTCTTTCGAGTAAACACAGAGCACGAAATAATCATACGATCTTTAGATATAGATATAATGTTTGAAAAGATTAGAATCACCAAGATGCTAAACAAAGAATAGCTTAAGATTATGAACATAAGAACAATATCTTAAGAAAGATATATCTCACAACACAAAGTTTGAAAAATAGTATCAACTCCTATTCCTCAAAATGATTAAAAGAAAACACAAAGTTTTTCTTCTTCCCAATAGCTCCCAATATTTCAAAAATATCAACCCTTTGGAATGTACACACATCCCTAATTTATAATAGAAAAGAGTAGAGAGAAAATAGGATAAATCCTAGAAAATAGTCTTTTAACGAGAGTCCTATTTTGCTTGACTCTCACGCAGGAGACCAAGTCAAAATTTGCTTCCTATGTGACGAAACAGAAATGAAAAAGACATGTCAATTTCAAGATTGAAATGACATGAAACATCAAGACTTAGTCTGAATCATCATCTTTTTCTTCCTCATCTTTCCCTTCCTCCAACTGAGCCTGTTTGTTCCAAAATTCTTGGAACTTATGGATTATACCTTGCATCTCATTTTCATCAGGTGCAGTGGAATGATCACTCAAGACTTCACATGTTTTGTGAGTGTCACTGGCACTACCAGGAAGCTTTCTCAATCTTTTGTTGAGTTTTCTCAAGGCCTCCAAAGAATGTTCAATCTTTACAAACCTGTCGATGATTTCAATACCAAATCAGTGAGTTGGTTCATGCTGAATAGATTCTTGGATTTGTTTGAAAAGATCATCGGCTGATAGGATGCCTGAGTTTCCAACTGACACTTTTGTACAAATTTTTAACAGTTCTTCTTCTAGGTCGCTCTTGCCATCGATCAACTGATCTCTTGATTCTCTCAATTTACCACAGGCTTCGTTGAGAATCTTTACCCTGAACCTGATGGCTTTG
Organism: Taxus wallichiana var. yunnanensis; assembly: GCA_018340775.1. Taxonomy (NCBI): domain Eukaryota; kingdom Viridiplantae; phylum Streptophyta; class Pinopsida; order Cupressales; family Taxaceae; genus Taxus; species Taxus wallichiana. Next base: position 247,561,356 of record CM031240.1, on the reverse strand, counting down.
GTCAGCTGGAAATGCTTATCACATGTGGGATGATGCCTTCTTCTACCAAGAGGCGTGATGGCATTTGCTTTAACACCTGGAGAGCTTCGAAAGTCAAATCAAGGTGTCCAATTTCTTGGGAGAAATCATCATCCATCTTTTCTCCATCACTTTGAATATTCCCCAAAGATTGATAGACTTCCATGGTGTCTTGAATCACTTCCTTCCCCTATTGGAGCAGCCTTTGGATCCATTCATCGACCACCCTTCCTTTTTTATTAATCTTCTCAATTGTAGGCACTGATGAGAAATCAAATCCGACAGGGATAGAGGAAGATGGTATGGATTCAAGGGGTTTTGAGAGCTTAAGAAATACCTCAGTCAACTGCTCCACCTTTCTTTTAAGCTCATCTCTGCTGTCTTTTGTTTCCTTCAATTTCTGGCACAGACACGTTTGTGGCATCCCATGCATCCTGTTGTGCTCCTTCTGTTGTCACCTCTCCTAGAGCCACCCTGGTTATCTGATAGTCAGAGGCTGTTATGTCCTCTTTGGTTTTGTCAGTCGCAGGAGTGGCGATCTCTGCAAACTTATGCCCCGAAGCGTCCACCAAAACCCTTGAAACTATTTTGGGTTTCTTGGCTGATTTAGCAGTAGAAGCCTTGAGTGAGCTAAAATCAAAGGCTGGTATGGGTACAATCACCTTCCTCTTCCTCGAGTTTGCTCGAGTAGCCATTGAGGCATGTTAAAGGGAGTTTCCACTATTGTAGGAGTTGGTATCATACTTTCAGGAGGGGAGGGATCCAATGGCGAAGTGGGGACAGTTACCAATGTGGCAGCAGATTCAATAAAAAGAGGCACAGGAGGGGGCATGTTGGTGATTACTTTGGTACCAGTAGAGAGGAGTGAGAGTCCAGAGAAAATGCTAGCCATGATTGAAGAAGTCGATGGGGAATGAGGAGGTGGAAGTGGTTGTGAGGGAGGAAGCACAGATCCAGACTCCAAGTCTTGGGATACAAGAGATAAGGTCTCTTCGATTGGGCGATCAACAATGGTGAAACCGGAGGCTTCCTTCTCCTTCCAAAGAAATTTCTCCTATTTCTGGTGGTGTTGGTGATTCTAGCACATTCACCGTTTCATTTGGAGAAACAATTGAAGAGATCTCTCATTCTCTTCTCTTCTTGACAAAGTTGATCTTTATAGGTCCCTTAGAAGATCTTTTGTCTTTTCCCTTTTGGAGGGCCCCACCTCTAAAGAAACCAACTTAAAAACATTATCATCCTTAAAACTCATTCCCCAAGAGGCAAGCCATGCTTTGGTGCGTGTAAGAATCGGGGCTGACCTATACGCAATGGAGGCTTTTTCAGTTGATAGACCAATCAATAGGTGGGAAAACATATTTATCTTCATTCGAGTCCATCATAGGAAGTCTCCGAACACTTTCATTATCACTAGTACCATCACGTAAGTTAGCGAGCTCAAGTTTTGAATCTCAGAAAGTGTTAATCTGCTATGATCTTTTCTTCAGACAGCAACCTCATCACGTAAATCAATCCAAACGTCTTCTATGCTTGGCACGTGCGGGTAGAGAGTTCCATATGCCCTGAGGACTCCTCGAATATCAAACCCGTCTCGGGGCTTCATGTGCTTCTTCAATTTATCTTGAAGCTCATGGACAACATTCTTGGCTTTCACCACTGTTGAACAAGTATACCTTCCAATAGAAATTGGGAAAGATACGGCGGCCTTGTGTTTACTCTGTTGGAACTTGTGAAAATCCAACAATTGCCTGACCAACTCCATCAAGATTAGTTTTTCCCCTGGATATCTGGGCAAACGGAAAGGATCCCCTAGGTACATGACTACTCAAAGATATGTGAACTTCTTAAATTGCAAGAAGACACAACCCCATTTTGAAACTTCATCCCATGCCTCATTAGATACTCTCGTTTTCCTCAGTTCGGGACTTAACCTGCAGATGTTCTCATAAAAGAAGGCATCGTTTACCCTTCTAAATTGGTCTTCAGACCCTTTTCTTGTCAGCTGAGGGAAATAATGATAAACATGTTCCACTATCTTGTTCCCCTTGGTGTCCAACCTGGATAGTTCCTCATACCGGCCGCTGCATAGGTGACATACGAGGACATATAAAACTTTCCCGTAGACAGGATTGTTGTCATTTGAGAATCTATCTCATTACTGATAAGAGTACCCCAATCAATTCCCTGTTGATTCTTCTTAATAATGATCATGAACTGGTACATCCATCCTTGGAAAACATTTGATTTGGGGAAACCAAAAACGACTCAACAGAGTAATGATATCATTGATTTCCTGAATGAAATCACTTCTGGGAACAAGTCTTGGGAACACAGAAACAACCTGGTTTGACTTTGATTAGGAAATTCTTATTCAAGTGCTTGATGTAATCCTCCTGATCATTGTCCCAAGATTTTGGGCTGACTTGAGATCCATATCTCCATATTCTTCAAAATTAGGCAGCTTAAGAAGGTCATCAAAGTAACCTCCATCCAATTTGATCACAACTTCTCCCGCCTGGTTTTTCACAGAACGAGAAGCAGAGTCATAATTTGAAGCACAGGCCAAGATGAACTCGGGGCACTGAGCAGACATAGGGAAGCCTACCGCAAGAGGTAGGCCACTGCCGACTATTGATTTCATCCATGGAGTTTGAGAAGGGCTCTTGACCCTATTCCAGAAATCCTCCATGTCTACGTTTTGAGCTCTGTATCTCGGATGTCGAAATTACAGTCAATATAGGATGGAGACTCCACCTTCCTAAATTTGTATTTCATCCTCCCTGACTTTTCAGTCTTTTCTTGTGATGGACCAGGGTCCGACATGAGGGATTTCGAAGGAGGAGAGTGTCGGAGATCAGGAGATGTTGAACACTGAAAAACCCGACACACTGAAAAGGATGCCGGAGAGTTCGGAAAACCCGACACTGAGGAGAATGCCAGAGAGTTTGGAAAACCTGACACTGAGGAGAATCTTTGGAGAGTTCACGAAACCCAACACTTTGAGCTTTTCGATATATTGCGGTTTTGAACACTGCAAAGCACCCTGCGAAACCCGAGAAGAGGGAATAGGGTAATTGTTGAGTTGAAACATGCAAGTTTTTCCTTCACCATTTATATCCCAAACATATTTTTAATTATAACAACATTCTGAGGGATAAAACAAAGTGCTAATTCCAAAGGGGGAAAACCCTAAAACATAAACCTGATTTAGAAAAAAACCCCAAAATGGAAAAGATAAAAACCCCAAAACAACCCTAATAAGAAACTTGGAAGAATTCCTTACACAATTAATCCACAAAAACCACAAACAAAGAATGAAGAAAAATACCTTCAACCGGGACAAGGAATGATAAAAACAAGCAATGCAATCGGGCACAGAGGTGAGTTTCGGGTTTCGGGGTCGAAGATGCATGCGCGAAAATCCACGAGGTAAAAAGTACGTCTGGTAAAAATGACGTGGAAATCCAAATATATATAAGAAAATTTGCATTTAATACACTTCAGTTGACACGTGCCAACTACCCGACAACTCGGCATTAATGCCATGTCAGCATGCTTGGGATATCCGAAACCTGACACAAAGGTTTTTAGAGTAATTCAGGTTTCGGGTTGCGGGAAACAATCGACATGAAGCATGATGTTTGATAGCCTCGGAAACCCGAAACAAAGGAGTAAATCGGGCTTCGGGGATCGGAAGACATGCGACATGAAGCATGTTTTGATGAAGGCATGTTGATGCTTGGAAGATCCGCAAACCCGACTCGCCTTACTTGATGTGGGTTTCGGGTTTTGGGGAACACACGACATGAAGCATCCAAAACACATGTTGTCTTGCTTGTGAAACCCGAAAACCTGATTATCTCTCTGAAAGGTAATTTTTAGAAAACCAGCTCAAAATTTTCTTAGGGTTATCTCAAATTTTGGCGTAAACTCAAAATTGAGATAACAGAGTGATCCTTCCACCTAATGTCTATCTCTTGGGGTAGGTCTATCCAAATGCCCTCCACCACGGGAACATGGATGGGATCAATTTTTGCCTTCGGAGGTAACTCGATACGGTCAAAGGTTGGCCTTGCTAGGAATTTGTACTTTAAACTCCATGCTCTAGCTCAACATACATATCTCATGCTTTAGCAAGTGTAGGGTAGGTGTATCGGCCAACTATAAGGGGGAATGGAGTTCCTCCTTTCTTTCTCTTCATACACTTTTCATGATAAGTGATAAACTACCTTGAAAATTCCAAGAGGACCAGCTTTGGCCCTACAAACCTTGGTAGCTTTGTTGGTTCTCCCTCAAAATTCATAGCTCTGAGGTATGTGAATGTGGGGAATTGTGTGAACAACACTCCCCATTTCTTTGTAGCAACAATCACACTTTGGCTGGTTTGATTATGTCTCATGTTTGGTCTCAACAAATAGATTACCTTATAGAAGAAGGCATCATTTATTTTGGAGAACTGAGATATGTTGGCTTCGAGCCTTAGCTATGGGTAGAACTTGTATATCTTGACTTGGGGTCATACCCCATTTCGAGTTAACCCTATGAAATCCCTTTCTGATGTAGCAGCATATACAATGTAGGAATTCATGTAGAACTTCCCAGTTGTTAGAACTTGTTGAAGCTGTTGTGAGATGGTGTCACTTATGATTTCACCCCAGCCAAAGCGTTGATCAGGTGCATTCTTGCTCATATTCTCTAGGTATCTTAGCATCCACTTGTGGAAATAATGGGCATCAGGGAGCCCAAATACTTTGTTCAAGAACGTGATTGTATCACTCAATTCTTCATTAAAATCACTATGGTGGATGGTTTGTGGCCATCTGGTCACCGACTTCTTGTTCTTCAGATAGAGTTCATTCATCATCTGCATGCACTGATCTTCATTATCATCCCATGCCTTCTTACAATCTTCAATACTTATTTCCACATAGTGTCGGTGATGAGGAATGCCCAGGATCATCTCAAAGTGACGAGTTGTGAGGTTTATGATTGTCTCATGTTCTTTATTTTTGACACATCTAGTGTCTTTGTTATAACATCGGAAATCAACATGATGAACTCATTATTTACTGGAACTCACGTGAAGCCAGTGTCGTAAAATGTAATCCACTACCTATTAACTTATTCATCCATGGGCCATTGTTCACCTTGGTGGTCCTTACCCAGAAATCATCCATGTCAACATGACCCAGCTCAGAGTCTCTGATGTCAATGTCGCACTTAGCATATGAGTCAAGCATTCTGACTCTCTGGTACTTGTACTTCATTTCTTGCTCTAACTACTTAGCTTTAGCTTTAGCTTTAGTCGGTTTCTTGCTTGACGAAGACATATGTGAGTTCAAGAATGGATGTTGTTGTTCTGTAAGAAGTATCAAGAAGGTCCAACATAGAAGAGCCATGTCAACCATCATGTTATTCATAATGAAAGTTTGAAGAATAATATAACACCTTAGAATGTGTGAGAAAATAGTTAGGTTTAGCTTGCAGAAGGGAGAACGAGAAATTTTAAGCCTTAGGGTGCAAGGTGTAAGTTTACAGCAGGCTGCAGGAGCTTGTTATGCTTTGGTGCATTTGGGAAAGTTTCGACATGGGTGCAAGTGCGGTGTGTGTCAACATGGGAAAAGTTGTGCCAAGTTTGAAAGGGCGTAATTTTGAGAGGTGTTACATGACAAATTTTAGCGCCAAAGGGTAAAGCGCAGGGCGCGGATCTGTAGCATACAACATGTCATGTCGATGTTGTGGAAGTTGTGCCTGTGCCTCACAAAAATAATCTGGTAAGTGTTATTTGGCTGGGCGTGGAAAAATTTTGTGTTACATGAGTAAAAAGTGCGTCAAAGTGTAACTTTGGGAGGTGTAACATGGAAAAACAGCTCGCTAAAGACTTTAATAGTTGATAATTTTGGTAATTTTCTTTTTTCCACTACTTCTCTCTTTTTGGATTCGTTAGATGCCAAGGAAGAGAAACGACAAGGCAACAAGTAGGGAGAGATGGTTTTTTGGTTTACTTCAGTGGCAGGGGCCTTCCAGATTTATAGATCTAGAAGGAGAGGAAAAGAGGGTTTTAGTTGGGTCTGGAAATTATTAGGTTCTTGGATTTTAACCATTTAACACACACCCTAACAATTAACACAACGAAACAGAAACAACAAATAGGAGAGGAGCCACTTACCTGGATTTATAAAATATGAAAAAAATACGGGGGTTCCACAACCTCAAAAATAAAAAGTGAGGGTGACAGGATGGTTGACACGCGTAGAGAGAATACTTTTCACAATTTCTAATTCATGAAAATGACATGTGGCAGGTTTCTATTTATAGAAAAATTGGCATTTATGACCTCACCAACCACTTTTGGCGCGATTTTGTGAGTGTCCACACGAGGAAAATTGTGCCTAGGAAAATGTTAAGCGCAAATATATTGACGTTAACACAACATTTTCAGCATTAAAGGATTTAAAGGGGAAATTTTGGGATGTTGACACGAATGAAATGGCACCCATTCAAAAGGGCACAGTTTTGTGAGTATCGACACACAACTTTCTGCACCAAAGGATAAGCTGAAAATGGCTAAGTCTTGAAACAACTTGATTTTTGAAAGGGAGTTTTGGGCTATTTCGAACGTTATCAAACTTCCTAGGGGTCAAAACAAAATTTTTGGTATAGTTACTTGCAAATTGCCCTTGTCAATTTTGCAGGATAACAGACCCATACCTCAAGTTGTCCCCATGGCACCGGGTGTTGAAAGCATCTAATGACCTCAATAGTAATGGAACTTGGGTTGATGATTACAAACTACTTATAACTCACCAATATCCCAAGAACTTGAGTTCATCCTGTCTTCGAATATTTATTTTCTAGTCGTGTATTTCAATATTCATCAAGTCATTACTAATTTTCCTGTATGCAAGATAACAACTATCCTAGTGTACACTAACCTCAAGCCTCTTTTATGTTGCTAAAACATTGATTGGAATAAAATATTGAACCTAGCAGCCACTAGGTTTAAAATTGAACAAAACGGCAGCTAGGGTGAAATTTTCGGTTGCAATTCATGCTATAGACATCAAATGTACTATCGAGCTCAAATGACCGCTAGGATTAAATTTTCATTTGGAATCACAAGTATTCAGGAAATAAATGTAGTGAGAAACCACCCTAGTGGTTGTCAATCATTAAAAATAGTCTTTTAAAATTAAAATATAATTATGGGGAGCATTCAAAGTGCCCCGCTATGTTCCACTTTGTCCATATGGAGAAGTTTGACCCCTACCTCAAGGTGTCCCCATGGCCACTTATTGAAAGCATCAAATGAACTCAATGGGAATGGAACTTGGGTTTTTATTACAAATTATTTGTAAATTTTTATGGTAAACACTTTTATTATACCATATCTATGAACTAGAGTGGTGGGGGAGCACTTTATCTAAACAAGACATGGAGGAGGGCTTTCGATCCTTAATGTCCATAGAGAAATCCACATTTGAAATTCCCCACTATGTTCCATTTGGTCCATATGTAGAATTTTGAGGTCAAGGTCTCCCCATGTCCACTTATTGAAGCATCCAATGAACTCAATGGGAATGGAACTTAGGTTGATGATTACAAACTACTTGTAACTCACCAATAGATAAGCAACTCGAGGTCATCCTATCTTCGAATATTTTTTTCTAATCATGTATTTTAATATCCATTAATTCATTACTAATTGTCTTATATGAAAGAAAATAACTATCCTAGTTATCGCTAACCTAAAGCATCCGTGATGTTGTATCGATGCTTGATTGGAATAACATATAGAACACAGTGGCCACTAGGCTTAAAATTGATAGCAGCAAATGGTACCTAGGCTAAAATTTTCTTTTCGAATTCATGAGATAGACTTTGAATAAGCTATTGATCTCAGCATCTTCTAGGCTTAAATTTTCCATTGGAATGATGAGTATCCAAGAAAGAAATGAAGTCATTAACCACCATAGCAGTCGTCAGTCATTAAAAATAGTATTTTAAAATTCAAATATAATTACATGGAACATTCAAAGCTTCTTGTTATGTTCCACTTAGTCCATATATATAAGTTTGACCCCTACCTCAAGGTGTCCCCATGGCCACTTATTGAACACATCCTGTGAACTCAATGGGAATTGAACTTACATTGATGATTACAAACTATTTGTAAATTTTGGATGGTAAACAATTTTATCATACTTGGTCTATGAATTGGAGTGGTGGAGGAGCACTTTCTCTAAGACAGACATGGAGGCAGGTTTAGGACCTCAATTTCCGGGTGATTCACATTCGAAGTGCCCCACAATGTTCCGCTTGGTCCATATGGAGAAGTTTTACCCATACGTCAAGGTGTCCCCATGGACACTTATTGAAAGTATCCAATGAATTCAATAAGAATGGAACTTGGGTTGATGATTACAAATTACTTATAACTCACCAATAGCCCAAGAACTTGAGTTCATCTTATCTTTGAATATTTTTTCTCTAGTCATGTATTTCAATAATAGTCGTGAAGTAATTACTAATTATCATGTATGTAAGAAAAAAATATCCTAGTGGCTGATAACCTCAAGCCTATTTGATGTAACAACAATGATTATTCGAATAACATATTGAACCCAGTGGCCACTAGGATTAAAATTATGCAGTGGAAACTAGGCTTAAATTTTTGTTTGGAATTCATGCAATAGACTTCGAATATAATATTGAGCTAAGTTGTTGCTAGGATTAAATTTTCATTTGGAATCACGAGTATTCGGAAATAAATGTAGTGAGCAACCACCCTAGCGGTCGTCAGTCATTAAAAATAGTCTTTTAAAATTTAAATATAATTGCATGGAGCATTTGAAGTGCCCTATTATGTTTTTCTTGGTCCATATGGAGAATTTTGAGACCCTACCTCAAGGTGTCCCCATGGCTACTTATTGAAAGCATCTAGTGAACTCAATTGAATGTAAATTTGGTTTATAATTACAAACTATTTGTAAATTTAGGACTATAAATGCTTTTATTATACTATATTCATGAACTGGATTTATGGAGGAGCACATTCTCTAAGTGGGACATAGAGGTGGGCTTGAGTACATAATATCAACCAAGCGATCCTCATTCAAGTGCCCCATTATGTTCTTCTTAGTCCATATGGAGAAGTTCAACCCCTACCTTAAAGAGTCCCCATGGCCAATTATTGAAAGTGTCCAATGAACTCAATGAGAATGGAACTTGGGTTTAAGATTACAAACTACTTGTAACTCACCAATAGCTAAAGAACTTGAGTTCATCCTATCTTGGAATATTTTTGTCTAGTCATTTATTTGAATATCCATCAAGTCATTACTAATTTTCCTATATGTAAGACAACAACTATCCTAGCAGCCACTAACCTCCAACCTTTATGATGTTGCAACAATGGTTATTTAAATAACATATTGAACCCAATGGCCTCTAGGCTTAAAATTGAACACAGTGGCAATTAGGCTTAAATTTTAATTTGGAATTCATGCAATATACTTGAATATACTACTAATGTTAGTGGTCGATAGGCTTAAATTTTCATTGTGAATCACAAATATTCAGGAAAGAAATGTAGTGAGAAACCACCCTAAGCAATCACACCATCATTAAAACTAGTCTTTTAAAATTCAAATATAATTGCAGGAGCATTCAAAGTGCCCCACTATGTTCCACTTGGTCCATATGGAGAAGTTTGACCCCTACCTCAAGGTGTCCCCAATGACCACTTACTAAAAGCAACCAAAGTGAACTCAATGGGAATGAAACTTTGGTTGATGATTATAAACTATTTGTAAATTTTTAATGGTAAACACTTTTATTATACTATATCTATGAACTAGAGTGGTGGAGGAGAAATTTATTTAAGCAAGACATGGAGGTGGTATAATGCCCTAATTTACTTCTAGTCATAATTTAAAAAGGGATATAAAATAAAACTCTTTTTATAAATTAAAAAGGAATAATAAAAAAATTACATTGAGATATGCGTAAATTAAAGATAAGTTGGTGGATGGCCACAATTAGTAGTGGTAGGAGGATTAGGTGTGGGTTGCATGGTGAATCGATTAGATTTTGTATTGATTATGACATTGAAATTGCCCTTTCTTACTATCCCACTTATATCTCTAGAATATTTGTTTCTTGCACTCTTCCTCTACGTGAAACCCTCTGTTGACCATCCTCTACATCTAAGGCATGCCCTATCTCTCGAGAGGAAACCATTTTCTACTATTGTTATGTTTTTGTATGCGTAAAAAAAAGAGAGTAGAGGAATTTTTTCAAATTTTATAGTTGCAAATGGCACAAAAGCCATGGATGTGAAATGTGGGAGCATATACGTGGAATTTGAAATGCTTGATAGAATTCCCAGAGAGATGTGGCTTCATGGATGGAAATCATTATAGTATGATCGAGAAAATGTCTTGATTACAACAACCTTGGAGGTTTCAATGCCATAGACAGTGTAAAGTATATTCCACAACCTTTATCCTACATCCTCCTGCCAACGCATAATGGGATCCTTGCGTAAGGAAATGGACATCTATCTAGAAATTAAAAAGGGGTTTTTGTCAGATACTATGGTTGAAATTGTTATGGGTGCGCACTCATGAATGTTTTATTATTTCAATCAAATGGGGTTTTCAAAAGGGTACGACAATATGAAATATGGGGAAGGCACGTGACTGATCAAAATGTTTGAGGACTGCATTGGAGGGTACAATGTGTCTTATCTTTGAGAGAGATGGGAAAACATAGAGACTGTTTGTCATTAGCATCAATATTCTATCTAATCTATTTTCAATTCGAGGCATAACAAGGGAGAGCTTTGAAAAACCACATCTACAAGATCTTGATTATCTATTTAGAATATTATCTTTTTAATTTTGTATTATATTTTGTGGGATTTCATTTTTTTCATGGCCACCATCGATATGATCTTATCTACAACAGTGAAATTGAGGAGAAGCCATATGCAGTACATGATATATTTGACAAAATTTCTTTAAAACAACATGGTTTTGTAGACAGCTTTCACAATAGGGATATGCACAAAATGGGTTTCCTAAAATGATTTAGAAACTTTCAAGAAAATGCAACTAGTATATTTAAATCCAGATCCACACAACTTTTGCTAACATTCCCCTTAGGTTGTGCCAAAATGAGGGCCTTGGAATTGGTATGAACCCATCAAAACAAATGGAATAATATTTTTATCAGATATTGTAGTTACAAATGCCTAGGAGCTTTAGTATTGGGTGCAAGAATCCACAAGCATAACAGAGAGTAGAAATCATAGACATATGGTCAAGTGGTGGGCTCAGTGGATCGTGAGTATAAACAACCCAAGCCCCTCATACCCCTCTTTTCTCATAATTTTCGCTCATGGTTTCCTTACCAAAATCTTTTATAATTTTTGTATTTTGGTTCTCTAATTTGCAATATAACATAAATAGTAAACCAGTGGATAATTATACATTTGGATATTTAACCAAGCTAGATAGTTTAAAACAACAAAACTCCACCTTGTGATTTGCGTAACCAAGTTGCACCTCGACCATCAACTGAGATGGCTCCCATAACCTCATACGTTGTTAACCCAAAGTGTCATAATTGGGCACTCATGTCCACCAGTATTGGTGAGAGTTAGCTGATGTCATCAATAAAACAACCATTTTTGCCTACCTCACAAAGTTAGAAAAACGTAATTTTCAGAAACTCAAAAACCACCTTTAGAACCCCATAATAGAGGTTTCAAGGTTTTTGTATGTGCTCCTTGTTATGGGGAGAGTTGCATAAAACTTTATATTGACCCCAATGTACCATTTTTTCTCTCTTGTCCATTTCTCTAGATACCATGTTACCCTATTTTGCAAAGCTAGGAATTTGTTAAAAATGAAAAGTTAGGTTTTGTATCGGCTCACCGTTTGGACCCTAAAAATGAAATGCTTATTCACCTTCGAAACCTATAGTATTTTTACTAGAGAATTTCCTGAACCTTGGGTTTGGGGAAAAACACTCTTCTATATATTTTCACAGGGAATTTGAAGGCCCCTGGTCATAATGTGACTTGGTTAAATTGGACCAATTACGACCGGTGGCTCTGGAAAACCCATCGCCATATGAAACCCATTTTATAGTTCTTAATCCCATTGACTCGATGAAATATCCATATAGAGGGGATATTTTTGGAAATTTCTTGTTGCACGTTTTCCATTGAACGTTAGTTTTGCATGTAGTTTTTGAACCCTCGAGATAAATTTTGATCATTTGCAACAAGGCCAATCATGACCGATGACCTCAAAAAACTGATCGTAAATCGTAAACTATTCATCAGATCTTAATCTCGTTAGTCATTTTGATTCTTGGTAAATGGGTGGATACGTAGGAATTCTCCCTTAGTGAATTTTATTAATGAAATAAAGTTTTTAAACGCACTTTCTTAGCCTCCGAGCCTAAGTTGAACATTTTTACAACTAGTAGGGAAACATAAAAAGAAAGTTGTAGTACCCCTGTCAAGTTACCAAACCATCGTGGAAACTTTTTGACACTTGTAAATAATTGTTTGAAACTCTATCATGTGACATGTTGTGTGGAATTGAACTTTTGGAAAAATAGTGTTTCTTTCTCTTCCTTATTTCATCTCTCATATTGAATAACAAATTAAGTGAAACAAAATGAAATAAATATATGTCTCTAAGCCTCTCCTTTCAAGTAAAAATTTATTATTATTATTATGTAAATGGAAAACTATAAACTTTAATTATGCTAATTAATATATGTTATTGTAAAATGTATACATGTATAATGTATTGTCATGTTACGTAAAAATTATATTTGAAATTTTGTAATATGTATGAGATGTTAGTCTTAGGGATGCCTTGGGAAATGTGCATTTAATCATAGGTGCCATTTTGATTAAAATTTATGTATGATAAATAAAATATTTGAATACATATGTTAAATGAATTTGAATGTAATATCTCATAGTGCCTTTCCAAAGGTGCAATATTTAATCAATTATTTGGTGTGTTTTGTTCTTTACCTTCAAAATGCAATAAGGAAATATAAAAAATTAATCAACCCTATAAAAAATTCATGTATAACTAACCTCTTGTGTTATTATTTAACATAGGAAACTGAAACCTTAGAATGAACTTAAACTTGTATAATCGATGACACCTTCTATCTTAGCTAAATAAGATCCCTAATTTGAGTTATCGACACATCTTGTATGTTTAGCAACATCATCGTGAACTCCGTCAGCTAAGAATGACATGGTCAAAATTATCTATAGTAAGTGGTTCCCTTCCGGATTGGTTATTGTGAGTAGTAAGGAGAATGTATCCTCTTTAGGCCTGACTTATGTGCTTTAGGTGGTAAAAATTTCCAACTACTCTTGAAATTTCCTTTAGTAATTGGCATTATTAATGAATTTAATATTTAACACTTGGTGTACCCTCCCTCTCATTTTAGCCACATTAGTTTTCAAATGCTATATCGTCCTAAGAGATAATTAATCCTCACAACTAAAATTTTTGGTACTACACCTAAGAAATGTATTCAATAGATCATTTATATAACTTAAGAGTCATTGTTCAAGAACAACTATGCGGTGTTTACCATAGATAGAGTAAGTAGAACTAACACTTCCTTAGTATCCTAGAGGACTACCAAGTCTTATGAAGTTAGATCTAGAAATTAAATTCATCATCGTATGAACTCCTTGTGGGATCCAGATGACACAAATGGAGCTATTGAAATAGTTTTACTTGTGACTTAAACTCTTGATAATGATCTCTTTAGTTCCTCACAATGAAATTTGTTACCTTAACTAGTGACAATATAGTCCCTTGGTCTTTTTTTTCTCGGAGGCTTTATAGGTTAAATATATTTTTACACCTTAATCTGATCTATAATAGGATGTAGAACCCCAGTGTAAATTGGAATTAAACTAAACCTCAATTGATTAGAATGTTAACTTTTGGTTTGTGTGTAGTTATAATGCTTCCAATCATGTACTTCTTCAATATGTTATACAAGTACTTTCGTAACTCTTTTTTTTAAAGTGACGCAAATAAGAGACCTAAGAAACAATGTAAATGAGATGAAAAAAAAGAGTATATGTGATAATGGTTTAGGAAAAAAATTTCACTTGAAGTCCTTATGGTTGATTTAAGCATTGAATTTTTGTTAAGAATGGATACAAATTTTTCTTGGTGGGACTAGGCATTTGAGCCAATATAGAGTCCACTAAAAATAAATTAAAATAAAAATTATGACATGTAAATGCTTAATTGACTCAAACTAAATTTGGAACTAAAACAACCATAGTATGAGAACAACGTGCTTCTAATGGAAGGAAGTTTATAGGAAAGGAAACTTGAACCTTCACCTCCTTTGAATCGTATTATTTTTTCCCTCGATAACTTCAGGTTGGTTCCCTTGCATAATGAGGGTAAAATTAAATGTCAACTAAACATATTTTGAGAAATAAACATTTAACATAAGAATGATTTATTGGGAGACTCATTCTTTGCTTAAAATTGAATTTAATTAACAAATGATCTATGGATAATTAATGGGATTCGATAAAGGAATCAATCATGCATTCTCCTTTAAAGACTATTTCCTTGTAAAGTAAAGTAATTGAAGATTGTAAAGTAGGAAATTTTAAACCTTATGTGTTTAATTCTCTTGAAAACTATAAGGTCATATAATGGAAACCTAAATTTAATGAAGATGTAAACCATAAAAAGGCCATGTCGTGGAGTATGCCTACCCAACATTTCTTACTATAATTGGGTCATTGTCTTGGTTTATGTCATTTGAGTATGACATTGATGGGTACCCTATGTTATCTTATTGTATGAGTGGGTTCATGTTTATGTAAGTGTCTTATGTGTTGTTGAGTTTCTCTACTTGGAGCCCTTGTGGTGTTGTGTAGTGAGCAATGTAAGTAAAAAAAAAAATATTCTCTGTATTTTTACTATTGTATTTGTGTGTGTAAAATGTGGGCATTACATTTGGTATCAGAGCGAGGTTCATGCTCTCGATCCTCTAGGATAGATTGGAGTTGTGATTGTTTTGCATGGTGGTGGTGGAGGTTGGAAGAGTAATGTGATATATGTTGTTATGTGACCAATGTTTTAATTGTGATATTATGAACGCACATGTGGTGCATATCACTTAGTGCATGTTTTTTATCATGTTGATGTGTTTGTGATGAGAGTATTTTCTCTCCTTTTTATGGATTCAATGAGGAGTCCACGTGTGATGTGTTGCCTTGGTATGTGTGAGAAGAATGTTTTTATGGATGGCAGTGTGTTGGAGCATCTTATCATTTTTTGATATGTAGGTGTGTTGATGTGTTGTATGAAAAAGATTGGTGTATAGTGGATTAGATTATATAGTAATGTCACCACCATGTAGTGATGAATTATGTGTCACCATGTTGTCCTGCAATTGATTCTATGTTGTAATGTTATTCACTTTGTTCATCATGTGTATAATTTGTGTAATATGAGATGATTCATGTCATGAATTAGGGGCATATGGGGATTTTATGACCCCTATTGTGCAGTACTTGCACCTTGGGTGCATTATGTGGAAATGTGATGTATCATAACCCATGAAAGTAATGATTGTGTTGTACCCTATATATATACCATGTGTAAGACATTATGGTTAATGTGTGTTAATCACCATTGTGTTAGTGATGTAGTTATGTTTGTGTTGTGAATTATGCTTGACGACCCTAAGGGGATCAATTGTTAAGAGTGTATGTGTGGAGAGAAGAGGAGTGGACAAGGTTTTCATAATCTTGAGTCGAGTATGACTAAGGAAGTGGAGTCTTATATAAATTGAAAATCCACTTCTATCTATTTAGTATACTTCAAGCATACTCAACATATATTGTGGATGTGCACTACCTTAGGCTCAAATTATGAAAACTAACATCCCTTTCTCTCTCCTATTGGGTTTTCCATTGAATAATCATATGTGATTTTGACTATGTTGAGCCTTGTGTGAGTATGGAGGAATGACTTCGAGAAAGATGATGACAATTATATTATTCGATATGTTATTTTATGAGTTGAGGCTTGATGTCCGAGTGCCAATAACTCATTGAGTACCCTTTGGTGGTTGTATAAGGCCACATAGTTATTGTGATGTGTTATTTCTCTATACGTATTTTATTTGTAAATTGAACATTTTCATTTTTCTTTCTATAACCAACCATTTTTTCTTGATTGATGTGTTCTTATATTTTGGGCATTGGATTTGGTTGTTACACTAACATGTGGATTTTTGCACTAACTATGGCTATTTGGCCATTTTATTTACTTAGATTTAAACTTTCTTTTCATGTTTAAAGGTTTTATAGCCTAGCCCAATGCTTTGGATTTTTCCACTTGGTGTTTGAAACAGATTGTTATGTTGGTTCTAATTTCGTAATGTGTAGAATAGGGTCATAGGATGCACCATAGAGTAGTTGAACCTATGGACCCAATTCATCATATGGGGTACGCCCAAAGGAGTTACATATAACTAGCATGTTGTTGAATCCACAAGTTATTATGTCACTTGGGTTAAGGGTTTTTAGACTTTGTGATCCTAGGGTCATAGGGTGACCGACCCCTTTAGGGAGACATAAGATACATGAGGGTGGCATAAGAGACTTTAGGGAGACATAAGAGACTAAGGGGACATAAGAGATTGAAGGAGGCATAAGATACTTGAGGGAAACATAAGAGACTTGAGATAGACATAAGAGACTTGAGGAAAGACATAAGAGACTTGAGGGATACATACGAGACTTGTATGTGTGTGTGTGTGTGTGTGTGTGATTAGTGCACTTGGAGTTTTATTTTTTTTTTTTGATGATTTGGGAGTCATAGTTAGTTATTGGTGATGCTTTAAGAGGTATATGGAGTTTTTTGTGATGTTTTTCGAGGTGTATGGTGTTGGTGTTATGATTTATGTGTAATCTTATGAGTCTGGTTGTGTTTTGTGATGTTGAGGATTGATGCTCCTCATTTTTGGTATGATGTTGTTTCCATCTTGACCCTATATAGCTATAGTTATGGTTTTGAGTTGCATGAAACCCCTATATGTGTACATGTTGGGAATTCCATGTTGTTGTAGTCTTCTTATGTTACAAGTACCTTTTGTCGAAGCATGTTTGTGTCCATTGTGTTGTGAGGGATATGTATGTTCTTTCCATGGTTTGGTTGAGTTCTTGTGATGTGATATATTTGTGAGGGTACATATCATGATGCCTTATGAACCATTAGTGTTATGTGACCTTTGATGTGGTATTGTTATTTATAAGTTCTATTGGGCGCCCACATGAACATAAGGCATCAAAAATCTTAAACAATGAAATACTAAGAGTTGAGATTAATAAATATTTTAAAGGAAAAGAGTAAGTAATAAATTTAAAGAGAACTTCCAATCTTCACAAAACATTAATAAATTGTCAAACCTTGCCTTTTTCCTTGTGGCCATGCTTTGGAAGAAAATTTTTGTCTTGGTGACATAAGTCATTTATTTTGTTCCTCCTTTCTCATGTGTACCCTTTCCAATCTTGGATTTATGTCACATCGAGGATGATGCTATTATAAGGGGAGGGAGATGTAATACCCTAATTAAAAAGGGTAATAAAATAAAACTCATTTTATAAATTAAAAATGAATTTTTTTATTGAATTTGACACATGTGGAAATTAAAGGTGAGTTGGTGGATGGACGCAGTTAGTGGTGGTAGGAGGAGTGGGTGCGGGTTATGTCATGAATTGAGTAGTTGTATTGATTATGACATTGAAATTCCTCTTTCCTGTTATCCCACTTATATCTCTACAATATTTCTCTCTTACACTCTTCCCTTGCGTGAAACCTTCTATTGACCATCCTCCACATCTAAGGCATACCCTGTCTATGAAAGGAAATCACTATCTATTGTTGTTATGTTGTTGTATTTAGAAAAGAATGAGAAGATAGAGGAAATTTTTCAATTGTTGTAGTTGTAAATGACCTGGTAACCATGGATGCAAAACTTGGGAGCATATATGTGGCATATGAACTATTTGACAAAGTTCCCAGAGAGATGTGGCTTCATGGATGGAAATGATTACAGTATGAGCACAAAATGGCTTGGTTAAAGCAGCCTTGGAGGCTTTAGCGCCATAGATAGGTGTAAAGAAAATTCCACAACCTTTATCCTACATCCTCCTACTAGTACATAATGGTATCCTTGCATCAAGAAATGGACATCTATCTAGAAATTAAAAGGGGGTTTTTGTCAAATACTGTGGTTGAAATTGTTATGGGTGCACACTGTAGAATGTAAGGGATTTCAATCAAATGGGGTTTTCAAAAAGCCATGGCAGTTGGAAAGATGGGGAAGGCACATGACTGATCAAAATGTTTGAGGATGAACATTGGAGGGTATGATGTGTCTTATCTTTGAGAGAGATGGGAAAGCATAGAGATTGTGTTTCGTTAGCATCAATATTCTATCTAATCTATTTTCAAGTTAGGGCATAACAGGGAAAGCTTTGACAAAACCACATCTACAATAACTTCATTATCTATTTAGCATATTAGATTTTTAATTTTGGATTATATTTTGTGGGATTTCTCTATTTTCATGGCCACCATCGATATGATCTTAGAAACAATAGGTGAAAAGGAAGAGAAGGCATATGATAGAACATGAACTATTTGATAGATTGTCTTAAAAACAATGTGGTTTTGTAGACAACTTTGACTACAGGATATGCACGAAATGGGTTTGTTGAAAAGGCTTTAGAAACTTTTGAGAAAATGCAACTAGCATATTTAAAGCCAAATTCCCACAATGTTTTCCAACATTTCCCTTATATTGTGCCAAAATGAGGGCCTTGGAATTGGTATGAACCCATCAAAATAATAGGAATAACATTTTTGTCGAGATAGTGTAGTTAAAAAATCTTTGGAGGTTTAGTATTGTTCAAGCATCCATAAGTATAAGAGAGAGTAGAAATCATAGACATGTGGTGGAGTGGTGGGCTCTTGGATCGTGAGTATAAACCACCCCCTCATACCCCACTTTGTTCATCATTCTCACGCATGGTTTCCTTACAAAAATATTTTATAATTTTTGTATTTTGGTTCTCTAATTTGCAATATAACATAAATAGTAAACCAATGTGGATAATTATACATTTGGATATTTAATCAAGCTAGATAGTTTGAAACAAAAACTCCACCTTTTATTTGTGTAACCAAGTTACACCTCGACCATCAACTCCAAATGGCTCTAATTACCTCATACATTGTTAACCCGTAGTGTCATAATTGGACACTCATGTCCACCGGTATTGGTGAGAGTTAGCTGATGTCGTCAATAAAACAACCATTTTTCCTACCTCACAAAGTTAGAAAAATGCAATTTTTAGAAACTCACAAAACCACCTTCAAAACACCGAAAAGAGGTGTCAAGTTTTGTTTATGCTCCTTGTTATGGGGAGATTCATATCAAACTTTAGATTCATCCCAATCAAACAATGTTATCTCTTCTCCATTTCTCTAGAAGTCATGTTACCCTATTTTGCATTGCTAAGAAGTTGTTAAAATTGAAAATTTGGGTTTCTCATCGGTTCATCGTTTGGACCCTAAAAAATGAAATTTTTATCCACCTTCACAAACCTCTAGTGTTTTTACTAGATAATTTCAAGGAATATTCAGATTTGGGAAAATCACTCTTCTAAATAGTTTGGAAAGGGCATTTTTAGGCCCCTGGTCGTAGTTTGACTAGGTCAAACTGGACCAATTACGACCAGGGGCTCTAGAAAACCTCTAACCATCGCCATTTAAACTTGTTTGAAAGTTCTTAGTCCCGTTGACTATGGTGAATTATCCATATGGAGGGAAAATTGAAAGGAAATTTATTGTTGCACATTCATCCATCGAACGTTATTTTTGACATAGTTTTCTAAGCCCTCAAGCTAACTTTTGATCATTTATAACTAGGCCAATTATGACTAATGGCCTTAAAAATTGGCTACCAATTGTAAATTTTTCTCCTATTCTAAATCATATCATGTATAATGGATTCTTGGTATATGGGTGGACACATATGAATTCACCCATAGTGAATTTTATTATCGAAGGCATGTTTTGAACGCACTTTCTTATCCTCTCGAGCCTAAATTAAACATTTTTGCAACTAGCAAAGAAACAAAAAAATAAAGTTTTAGAACCTCCGTCGGTTTACCAAACCACCATGGACACTTTTTGACACATGTAAATAATTTTTTCAAACTCTATCATGTGACTTGGTGTGTGAAATTGAACTTTTGGAAAAATAGTGGTTCTCTCTCTTCCCTATTTCAGCTTCATGTATACTTTTAACATACAAAATACTGAAGCCTTAGAATGAACTTATACCTATAAACTTGATGACACCTTCTATCTTAACTAAATAAGATCACTAGTTTGAGTTATCACCATAGCTCTTATGTTTAGCAATGTCATCGTGAACTCGATGTATTAAGAATGACATGATCAAACATTATCTAGAGTAAGTGGTTCCCTTCCAGGATTCATTATCGTGTGTGTAGTAAGGAGAATGTGTTCTCTTCAGGTCCAACTTATGTGTTAGGTGGAAAATATCACCAACTACTCTTGAAATTCACCTTTAGCAGTTGGGATTATTAATGAAGTTAATATTTAACACTTTTTTACCCTCCCTCTCATTCTAGCCACATTAGTTTACAAAATGCTATCGTGCTAAGAGCTAATTAATCCTAAGAACTAAAATTTCTTGTAATCCACCTAAGAAATGTATTCAATAGATCATTTCTATAACTTAAGAGTCATTGTTCGAAGAAATGACTATACGGTGTAACCTTACCATATATGGAGTAAGTAGAACTAACACTTCCTTAGTATCCTAGTGGACTACCAAGTCTTACGAAGTTAGATCTAGAAATTAACTTCATCATCAAATGAATTCCTTGTGGGATCCAAATGACACAAATGGAGCTAGTGAAATAGTTGTACTATGACTTAAACTCTTGTTAATGATCTCTTTAGTTCCTCACAGCTAAATGTGTTACCTTGGCTAGTGACAATATAGCGCCTTGGTCTTTTACGGAGGCTTTATAGGGTAAATATGTTTTTACACCTTAATCTGATCTATAATATGGTGTAGAGCCCTGAGTGAAAATATGAATTAAACTAAACCTCGGTTGATTAGGAGGTTAACTTGTGGTTCGTGTGTAGTTATAATGCTTCCAATCATGTACTTCTTCAAGATATTAGACAAGTACTTTTGTAACTCTTTTTGTTATAAAGTGAATCCAATAAGAGACCTTAAAAACAATGTAAATGAGATGAAAAAAAGAGTATATGTGATAATGGTTTAGGAAAAAATCTTTAGTTGAAGTCCTTATGGTTGATTTAAGCATTGAATTTTTGTTAAGAATGGATACAAATTTTACCTAGTGGGACTAGGCATTTGAGCCAATATAGAGTCAATGACGTGTAAATGCTTAAATGACTCAAACTAAATTTTGAACTAAAACAACCATAGTATGAGAACAAACATGCTTCTAATGGAAGGAATTTTATAGGAAAGGAAACTTAAACCTTCACCTCCTTTGAATCGTATTATTTTTTTCCCTTATCAACTTAAGGTTGTTTCCCTTTCATAATGAGGGTAAAATTAAACGTCCACTAAACATATTTTGAGAAACAAACCTTTAACATAAGAATAGTTATTGGGAGACTCATAGTTGCTTAAAATTGACTTTAATTAACAAATGATCTATGGATAATTAATGGGATTCGATAAAGGAATCAATCGTGCATTCTCCTTTAAAGACCATTTCCTAAAAGTAAAGTAATTGAAGATTGTAAAGTAGGAAATTTTAAACCTTATGTGTTTAATTCTCTTGAAAACTATAAGGTCATACAATGGAAACCTAAATTTAATGAAGATGTAAACCATAAAAAGGCCATGTCGTGGAGTATGTCTACCCATCGTTTCTTTCTATAATTTGGTAATTGTCTTGGTTATGTACATTGAGTACGCCATTAATGGGTACCCTATGTTATCTAATTGTATCAGTGGGTTCATGTATATGTAAGTGTCTTATGCATTGTTGATTTTTTTTACTTGGAGCCCTTGTGGTGTTGTGTAGTGAGTTATGTAAGTAAAAATTTTTCTGGTATTTTTACTATTTTATTTACATGTGTAAAATTTGGGCATTCCAGTGGGCTTAGGTCCTCAATATCCACCAAGAGATCCACATTCAAAGAGCCTGCTATGTTCCACTTGCTCCATATGGATAAGTTCGATCCTGTCTAAGGGTTTCCCATGGCCACTTATTGAAAGAATCCAATGAACTCAATAAGAATGGAACTTGGCTTGATGGTTATAAACTACTTGTAATTCACCAATAGTCTAAGAACATGAGTTCATCTTTTCTTCAATATTCATTTTCTAGTCATGTATTTTAATATCCGTCAATAATTACTCATTTTTCTATATGTAAGACAAAAACTATCCTAGCTGCCGCTAACCTCAATCCTCTTTCATGTTGCAACAATGCTGATTCAAATAAAATATTTACCCTGACCACCACTAGGTTTAAAAAGTAACACAATAGCCGCTAGGATTAACTTTTCATTTAGAATTCATGTGATAGAATTTGAATATAATATTGAGATCGGCGCTGCAAGACTTAAAAAAATGGAATCATGAGTATTCATGAAATAAATGTAGTGAGAAACCACCCTAATAGTCATCAGTATTTAAAAATTGTCTTTTAAAAGTGAAATACAATTGTTGGGAACATTCTAAATGCCCCTCTATGTTCCACTTTGTCTATATGGATATGTTTGACCTATACCTTAAGGTGTCCCCATGGCCACTTATTGAAAGAAAAGCAGTGAACTCAATGGGAATGGAACTTAGATTGATGATTAAATTTTTTTTATAAATTTTGGATGGTAAATGCTTTTATTATACTAGAAATATGAACTAGAGTGGTGGAGGAGAAATTTATCTACGCGGGACATGAAGGTGGGCTTGAGTCCTTAATGTCCGCCGAGCGATCCATATTTTAAGCACCCATCTATGTTCTTTTTTCTAAATATGGAGATTTTAGACCCCTACCTCAAGGTGTCCCCATGAAAACTTATTGAAAGCATCAAATAGTATCAATGGGAATGAAAATTGGGTTGATGATTACAAACTACTTGTAACTCATCAATAGCCCAAGAACTTGAGTTCATTTTGTCTTTGAATATTTTTCGTCTAGTCATGTATTTGAATGTTTGTCAAGTCATTACTAATTGTCCTATGTGAATTACAACAACTATCCTAGCATCCAAAAACCTCAAGCCTCTGTGATGTTGTAATAACACTAATTCAAATAACATATTGAACCTAGCAACCACTAGGCTTAAAATTGATCACAGCAGTAGTAGCAAGGATTAAATTTTCATTTGGAATTCATCTATAGACTTTGAATATACTATTGAGCTTAGTGTTTGTAGGAATCATATTTCCATTGGAATCATGAATATTTTGGAAATAAATGTAGTGAGCAACCACCCTAGTGGTCGCCATTGTTAAAAATAGTCTTTTAAAATTGAAATATAATTGTAGGGAGCATTCAAAGTGCCCCACTATGTTCCACTTAGTCCATATGGAGAAGTTTGACTCCTACCTCAAGGTGTCCCCATGGAAACTTATTGAAAGAATCTAGTGAACTCAATGGGAATGGAACTTTGGTTGATGATTACAAACTATTTATGAATTGTTGAAGGTAAATTCTTTTATTATACTAAATCTATGATCCAGAGTGGTGGAGGAACACTTTCTCTAAGAGAGACATGGAGTTAGGCTTGGGTCCTTAATGTCCACCAAACAATCTTAATTCAAAGCATTCCACTATATTCCACGTGGTCCATATAGAGAAGTTATACCCCTACGTCATGGTGTCCCCATGCCAAATTATTAAAAGCATCAAATGAACTCAATGGGAATGGAACTTGGGTTGATGATTACAAACTACTTATAACTCAAGATTATCCCAACAACTTCAGTTCATCCTATCTTCAAATATTTTATGTGTAGTTATGTATTTTAATATTCGTCAAGTGATTACTAATTATCCTTTATGAAAGACAACAACTATCCTAACTTCCACTAACCTAGAGCCTCAGTGATTTTTCAACAATGATGATTCAATAACATATTGCACCCAATGACTAATAGGCTTAAAATTGAACACAAACGCTACTAGGATTAAAAAAATTTTGGAATTCATGCAATACACATTGAATATACTATTGAGCTTAGCGATCGCTAGACTTAAATTTTTGTTTAGAATCATGAGTATTCAGAAAAGAAATGTGATGAGAAACCACCCTACCAGTTAAGTCATTAAAAATAGTATTTTAAAATTGAAATATAATTGCAAGGAGCATTAAAATCTCCTTGCTATGTTCTTCTTGGTCCATATGGAGAGTTCCACCCTACCTCAAGGTGTCCCCATTGTCACTTATTGAAATGATATAGTGAACTCAATGGGAATGGAGCTTGGGTTGATGATTACAATCAATTAGTAAATTTTTTATGGTAAACACTATTTTCTTACCGGATCTATGAAATATAGTGGTGGAGGAGCACTTTGTCTATACGGGGCATGGAGGTGGGATTTATTCCTTAATGTCCACGGAGAAATCTAGATTTGATGTGCCCCGCTATGTTCTTATTAGTCCATATGGAAAATTTTGAACCCTGCCTCAAGGTGTCCCCATGGAAATTTATTGAAAACATTCAATCAACTCAATCAAGAATGGAACTTTGGTTGATGATTACAAACTACTTGTAATCCAACTATAGCCCAAGAACTTGAGCTCATCCTGTCTTGAAATATAATTTGTCTAGTTGTGTATTTTATTATCCTTCAAGTCATTACTAATTGTCCTGTATGCAAAACAAAAAAATATCCTAGTAGCCGCTAACCTCAATCCTCTATTATGTTGGAACAACACTGATTCAAATAACATATTAAACCTAATGGCCACAAGGCTTAAAATTGAACAGTCGTAGATAGCCTTAAGTTTTCATTTTGAATTCATGCCATAGACTTTGAATATACTATTGAGTTCCATGAATGTAAATCTTAAATTATCATTTGAATCACGAGTATTAAGGAAATAAATGTAGTGAGAAAACACCCTAGCATTCATCAGTCATTAAAAATATTCTTTTGAAATTGAAATATAATTTTGGGGAGCATTTAAAGCATCCCATTATGTTCCACTTGGTCCATATGGATAGTTTTACACCTACCTCAAGGGGTCCCCATGGCCATTTGTTGAAAGCATCCAAAGTGAAATCAATGGCAATGGAATTTGGGTTGATGATTACAAAATATTTTTAAAAACATTATGTTAAATGTTTTTATTATACCAGAGCTATGAATTGGAGTGGTGGAGGAGGACTTTATCTAAGAGGGACATGGAGGTGGGCTTGGGTCCTTAATTTTCGTCGATAGATCTACATTAGAAGCATCCTGCTATATTCTTCTTAGTCCATATGGAAAATTTTGACCCCTACCTCAAGGTGTCCCCATGTCAACTTATTGAAAGCATCCCATGAACTCAATGGGAATGGAACTTGGGTTAATGATTACAAACTAATTATAACTCATCAATAGCCTAGGAAATTTGGTTCATCCTATCTTGGAATATTTTTTGTCTAGTCATGTATTTCAATATGCCTCATGTCATTACTAATTGTTTTTATGCAAGAAAACAACTATCCTAGTGGGCGCTAACCTCAAGATTCTATGATGTTACAACAACACTAATTGAATATCATATTCAACCTAGTTTCCACTAGGATTAAAATTGAACAAAATGGAAACTAGGATTAAATTTTTGTTCGAATTCATGCGATAGAATTCGAATATACTATTGAGCTCGATTGTCTCTAAGCTTAAATTTTTGTTTAAAATCATGAGTATTCAAGAAATAAATGTAGTCAAGAAGTCAACCACCCTAGTATTGGTGGAAGGAAAGTGCAATCTCTAGTCATTAAAAATAGTCTTTTAAAATTGAAATATAATTACACAAAGTATTTGAAGCACCCCGCTTATGTTCTACTTGGTTCATATGGAGAAGTTCGAGCCCTACTTATTTACTCAAGGTGTCCCCATAGCCACTTATTGAAAGAATCCAATGAACTCAATGGGAATGAAACTTGGGTTGATTATAAAAAAATATTAGTAACTTTTGGATGGTAAACTCTTTTATTATACCAGATTTATGAACTAGAATTTTGGAGGAGCACTTTTAAGTTTGGACATGGAGTTGGGCTTGGGTCCATAATGTCTACCGAGGGATCCACATTTGAAGTGCCCCACTATTTTCTGATTGGTCCATATGGAGAACATCAACTCTTACCACAAGGTGTCCCCATGGCTACTTATTCAAAGCATCTAATGAACTCAATGGTAATGTAACTTGGGTTTATGATTACAAACTACTTGTAACTCACCAATAGCCCAAGAACTTGAGATCATCATTTCTTTGAATATTTTTTGTCTAGTCATGTATTAAATATTTTTCAAGTCATTACTAATTGTTATGTATGTAAGAAAAAAATATATCCTAGCGACCACTAACTTCAAGCCTCTGACACTTGTTATGTTACAAGCAACAATGTTGATTCAAATAACATATTCAACCCAGGGACTAATAGGCTTCAAATTAAACATAGTTGTAGACTCAACTATGCTTATATTTTTGTTTGGAATTCATGCGATAGAATTTGAATATACTATTGAGCTTAGTGACTCATAGGATTACATTGAATGGATCTTAATCCTCTCTAATTACTCAGTATCAATCCTAAGGGTAAATTTTTGTTTGGAATCATGAGTATTCAGGAAATAAATGTAGTGAGAAACCACCCTAAGGGTTGTATGTAATTAAAAATAGTCTTTTAAAATTGAAATATAATTACGGTGAGCATTCAAAGTGCTTCACTATATTCCGATTGGTCCATATGGAGAAGTTTGACCCCTAACCTCAAGGTGTCCCCATGGCCACTTATTGAGAGTATCAAATGATCTTAATGGGAATGGAACTTGGCTTGATAATTACAAACTATTTATAAATTTTAGAGGGTAAACACTTTTATTATACAAGATCTATGAACTTAAGTATTGGAGGAGCACTTACTCTAAGTGGGACATGGAGGTGTGCTTGGGTCTTTAATGTCTTTTGAGAGATCTGCATTCAAAGCTCCTGTTATGTTTCTTTTAGTCCATATGGATAAGTTCAACCCCTACCTCATGGTTTCCCCATAACCACTTATTGAAAGCATCCAATGAAATCAATGGGAATGGAACTTCCAGAGTTGAGATTAAAAACTACTTCTAACTCACCAATAACCCAAAAAAATGAGCTCATCTTGTCTTCGAATATTATTTTTCTAGTCGTGTATTTGAATATCCATCAATTCATTACTAATTGTCTTATATGAAAGAAAAAAATTATCCTGGTAGCCACTAACGTCAAGCCTCTATGATGTTGTAATAACGTTGATTTGAATAACATAATGAACCCATCTTCCTCTAGGCTTAAAATTGAACACATCAAAGAATGGCGATATGCTTAAATTTTCATTTGGAATTCATGCGATAGACTATGAATATACTATTGAGCTTAGTAGCCACTAGGATTAAATTTTCATTTGGAATCATGAGTATTCATGAAAGAAATGTAGTGAGAAACCACGGTAGTGGTCACCAAATCATTAAAAATAGTATTTTAAAATTAAAATATAAATGTGGGAGAATTTAAAGCTTCCCACTATGTTTCATTTGGTCCATATGGAGAAGTTAGACCCCTACCCCAACGTGTCCCCATAGCGACTTATTGAAAGCATCTAGGGAACTCAATGGTAATGGAACTTGGGTTGATGATTACAAACTATTTGTAAATTTTTGATGGTAAATACTTTTATTATACCAAATCTATTAATTGGAGTGGTGGAGGAGAACTTTCTCTAAGCAAGACATGGAGGTGGGTTTGGGTCCTTAATGTCTACTGAGTGATCCGCATTTGAAGTGCCCCTCTATGTTCCACTTGGTCCATATGGAGAAGTTTGACCCCTACCTCAAGGTTTCCCCATGGCCACTTATTGAAAGCATCCAATGAACTCAATGGGAATGGAACTTGGGTTTATAATTACAAACTACTTTTAACTCACCAATAGCCTAAGAACTTGAGTTCATCCTGTCTTTGAATATTTGTTGTCTAGTCATGTATTTTAATATCTGTCAAGTCATTACTAATTGTCATGTATGCAAGACAACAACTATCCTAGTGGCCACTAACCTTAAGCCTCTGTGATGTTGCAACAATGTTGATTTAAATAACATATTGAACCCAGTGGCCACTAGGCTTAAAATTTAACACTAGTTTACTAGGCTTAAATTTTTGGTTGGAATAATGTGTATTCGGGAAAGAAATGTAGTGAGCAACCACACTAATAGTCGCCTATCATTAAAAATAGTATTATAAAATTGAAATATAATCACGGGAACATTCAAAGCACCCCACTATTTTCCACTTTGTCCATATGTAGAATTTCGACCCTTACCTTAAGGTGTCCACATGACCACTTATTGAAAGCAACCAATGAACTCAATGGAAATAGAACTTGGGTTGATGATTATAAACTACTTGTAAAGTTTTGATGGTAAATTCTTTTATTATACTAGATCTATGAACTGGAGTGGTGGACGATAAATTTCTCTAAGTGGGACATGTAGATGAGCTTGGGTCCTTAATTTCCATCGTGTGATCCGTATTCGAAGTGCCCCGCTATGTTCACTCTAAAGCGGGACTTGGTCTATATGGAGAAGTTAGACCTCTACCTTAAGGTGCCTCCATGGCCAATTATTGAAAACATCCAATGAATTCAATGGGAATGGAACTTGGGTTGATGATTACAAACTTCTTGTAACTCAACAATAGCCTAAGAACTTGGGTTCATTTTTTGTGATGTCTTCGAATATTTTTGTCTAGTCGTGTATTTGAGTATTCATCAATTCAATACTTATTGTCTTGTATGCAATACAACACTTATCCTACTTGGGTCCATATGACACTAACCTCAAGCCTTTGTGATGTTGCAAAAACATTGATTTGAATATACTATTGAGCTTAGCAGCCACTAGGATTAAAATTTCATTTGGAATTCATGTGATAAACTTAGAATATATTATTGATCTCAATGTTCGCTAGGATTAAATTTTCATTTGGAATCACAAGTATTTAGGAAATAAATTTCTTGAGCATCGAAATAAATTTAAAGTAATCACCCTAGTGGTAATCAATAAAAATAGTCTTTTAAAATTTAAATATAATTGTGGGGAGCATAGTTATATTTTCAATCGATTCGTTATAAATTATCCTGAATGCAAGACAAAAATATCCTACCAGCCACAAGGAATATCATGTAATAAACTTTGAATAATATTTTTTAGTCGATGATCTTATGCCTAGATAAATAATCGGTGTTGGATTTTAGTTCAGTTTTAATTTTTTTAGTTTGGTCATTAATCATTATTTTGAATGTAAATACAAAAAAATCCTAGCTAGTGGTAATCTTAAGAATTTATTATGTTACACAAATGTAGTGGAATAATATATGACATTAGTAGTTCTTTAGGCTTTGAATATCATGTGATAGGCTTCAAGTTAGTATTTTCTTTGACTATTCGTTTGTCTTGGATCTTCAAAGAAAGAAAGTAAACATCCACCATAGCTTCGCTGTGTCTTAGAAGGTAGTAATGTAACATCCAAATATAATAAAGGAGCTAGTTAATTTTTTAGTCGGGTCGTTACTAATTTTCTTGTATGCAAGGCAACAAATATCCTAGCGGTCATTAATCTCAAGTCTTTGTTATGTTGCACTAATGTTATTTACTAATCTTCGACATTAGCGGTCACTAGGCTTCAAATATCATGGTAGGATTCTGATAAATTAATATGAAAATCTAAATATAATAATGGTGCTTAGCTTGGTTTTCAGCGAGTTGTCTTAGTTATATCATATGCAAGTCAACCATAATCTTAGCAGTTGCTAGTCTTCCTTTCTTGTTTGAAAAATGTATTCAGGAAACTCTTTAATATTTGTCTTGTCTTGGAATATTTGTTGCCTTGTGTTGTCTTTTAATAGCTAGGAAATGTTGTAAACATCGAGCTTAACAACCTCTAGTCTTGGAATATGTTATTTTAGAATTTAAATATTGTTACTTTATATTGGCTCATTTATCAAGTAAGTCATTACTAACTGTAAATGAAATATATGTTTGTAAATAGAATGATTAACATTTATATTTAATAATATTTACGATAACATATAATGTGCTTACCTTTTTCTAAACATAAAAAATTTGTAAAGAAAATGCATTTAATTATTTCTACGTGGAAAAACAAATATAAAAAACTATGTATATTAACGTGGCAATCAAGTGTGAATCGAATATTGAAGAATTAGTCACAACTATTCTTTCATATTAAAAAATCATTAAAGGAAGTCAAAATGATTACCTAAACTATAAAAATCAAACCATTATTATTTATAAAAATATAATAAGTGACTCATATTTTTCTACTATTAACAAAAAAAAAAAAGAGATAGATGGGAAGAAAAGGGAAAATATTTAATGATTACACGAATACTTGAGCTACAGTTGAACATAAAAATGGGTTTTCGGAAGGAATAAATATTTTAAAAGGGATTACAAAATCTTCGGTCATGGGCAGACTAAAATGTGGTTTCAGATAGAGCAACACATTTTGACAAGAAGATGGAATGGAACTACAAAGGCACCAAAGGGAAAGGCAGGGACGGGTTGCAATGCAAAACACAAGAACTAGGCAAATACAAAGTTGCTGCAAGTGCTCACTTATCACTATGATACACATATAATAACATATATGATTTTGATAAATACTTTTTTAGTTGTATCTGATATTTTGACGTGATTGATAATGTCTGTTAAAGCTCCATATTCTCTCTAAAACACAATATCAACAAGATTCTATCTGCAACCTATTTTACTTGTCTCTTTTGATTTCATCCTTTGTCGGCCTCCTAATATGCATTCGCACCCGTGATCTATCGACTATCACTATTTTTTGTCTTGTTTTTGCACCCCCAAATGTGATTACGATCGCTGCCTCAACTTACCATTCAAAAAAACTTCAGGAGTCAAGCACTCGACCAAAATTAGTGTCTGCAGATGTTGTATTTTGATTTCAAGAACTCCTTTTCTATGCTTATAAAATAAAAAAGAAACCCTAATATATATTTCTCCAATTTATTTAGTTTTTTCTAAATGCATTCAATGAAATAAATTCCAAAAACTGAAAAAAAAATTAGGAATAAGAAATTTTGAATTTTGAATTTCCCCTTCTTAAAGCAAAAGTGTGGGATTTTGATATTTCAAATATTGGCATTTAATGTGGGGATTTCGCATATCATACTTTGAATTAACCCGTCATTAATATTTTCATTTAATTTGGGGCATATGGTGGGATACAGGAAATCAAATTGATTAATTTTACCTACTTTAGAAACAAGTGGGACAACGAAAAAAAATTTGTGATCACTCAGGAAAACCAAAATATTTTAATTTAAGCATAATAAAAAACCATTTAGAAAATAGAAGTGAACATTAGGAAACAAAAAAATTAAATTTTAATAGAGCGATATATGCCTCATTAATTATTAATTTTTATCTAGTGCGAATTCGGTATTTTATAAATATAATGCGCATTAATTTGGGGGATAGTGTGGGATTCGGGAAATAAAATTTATTAATACTACCTACTTTAGAAACAAGTGGGACATCGACAAAATTTTCTTTGTGGACTCATAGAAAAACAACAATTGTTAATTTCAACATAATAAAAAACCATTTAGAAAATAGAAGTGAACATTAGGAAAAAAAAATTTAAATTTTAAGAGAGCGATATATGCCTCATTAATTATTATTTTTATCTAGTGTGAATTCGGTATTTTATAAATATAATGCACATTAATTTAGGGGATAGCGTGGGATTTGGGGAAATAAAATTTATTAATACTACCTACTTTAGAAACAAGTGGGACATCGAAAAAGTTTCTTTGTGGACTTGTGCAAAACAAAAATTGTTAATTTCAGCATAATAAAAACCATTTAGAAAACAAAAGTGAACATTAGGAAATAAAAATTAAAATTTTAAGAGAGCGATATATGCCTCGTTAATTATTAATTTTTATCTAGTGCGAATTTGGTATTTTATAAATATAATTCGTTAATTCGAGGAATAGTGTGGGATATAGGGAAATCAAATTTATTAATACTACCTACTTTAGAAATTGTTGGGACAACGTCAAAAGTTTCTTTGTGAACTTGCGGAAAATGACAAATTTTAATTTCAGCATGATAAAAAACCATTTAGAAAATATAATTTTTAAGAGAGAGTGACTCACGCCTCGTTTATTATTAATATTTATCGAGTGTGAATTCGATATTTTTAGCTATCATTTTACATTAATTCAAAAAAATCCAATAAAATGTGGCATCTTGCAAGTTTGAACCAGTTAATTACACAATTATATAATTGACACATTTATTAAGAAATTTTTAATTAGCGATAGAATTAACAAATATTTTTTACCTATAAAAATCTACATTATTAAGTTGTAACTGTAATCCATTAAAATGTTGCCACGTGGCATGAAATTTCTAATATATCTCATGATCATCGATATTTTGGAGTTATTAACGCTTTACTCTAGAAAAACTAAAACATAATTTTACGCTTCACTAGAATTTGAGAGTACCTTATAGATAGGAAAGAAAATAACAACCGCTAAGCTCCATTAGAATGATATTTTTGCAACACCGAATTCAAAATAATAAATACTTACATTTTATAGGGGATCAAGGTATTCTCTTCAACATGTGTTAATGAAAAACTTGTCATATGTTGTCCATCTATT
This sequence comes from Taxus wallichiana var. yunnanensis, assembly GCA_018340775.1. NCBI lineage: Eukaryota > Viridiplantae > Streptophyta > Pinopsida > Cupressales > Taxaceae > Taxus > Taxus wallichiana. The sequence goes on along the minus strand of CM031240.1, from coordinate 247,528,242 downwards.
TGTTGAGCAGAAATCCTAGTGGTCGCTAGCCTCTACAACTCCTATGTTTCATTTCTAGCAATGTAAATAAATATCTTCACGTTTTTGATCACTAGTATTTTCATTAACTATAATCTTATCTTATTGACTATACATTCCTTCCACAACCAAGTGTGGCACTACATACCATTGAAGGATTTCTCAACTTCTATATTACTCATAAGTTATTTTGTGTCTAACACATAATTTATATCGTTCATATCAAGTAAAATACTTAGCGACCACTAAGCTCCATTACTTGAACAAGATCAATCAAACAATGGGTGTGAAATAAAATGCTTAAAGCGCCGCTAAGCTACAATACTTACCAAAAGGAATGATTATGCTGGAAAATAGGCTAAACAATTTCTTGATAACATAGATGCTTTATGAACAAATCATACTAATAGATATTAGTGGTCACTAGGCATTTTCCATAATATATTTTGATGGCAGATAAGTGAGATATGGACAATTTTTAATGTCAAAATCTATGGAGGTATTTGCATAGTCGGGAAGAAAGATGATTACTAAAAAAAAATCAGGGTGCTCATATAACACCATAGGGACTGCTAGGCACACACCTTTGCATCTTTTCTTTTTAACACATCAATGTGCATGAATGAAACTAATTAGCGACACCAGGGTGGGAGATAGTTCTCTCCCTTTCCTATCCAAGATGATATGTTTTCTCTACTGCAAGAGGAACCACACATTGGGATCTTCTTCACTGGGAAGGTTGTAAGCCATATGATTGGTTAAAGATTTAGGTTGCTACTTGGAAAAGAGCATTCTTTTCCGAACTACTGTGGAAACATTTTTAGGCCCATTAAGGTGGAGGTTACGAAGGTGTCATCTGATTCAAATAAATAAGTTATTCTAAAATCCATTAGGTTTTTACTTTTTGGGGGTTGTTATATAGCCTTTCCAATTGCATTATTACCAAATCATCCTATCTGTCTTACCGGTCTCCGATTTTTTATATTCCCAATCACTTGTGTTTTTGGTATAGGCCCTTAAGAATTTTTTTCACCAAAGTATTGTTAGATCATTTGGGTTTTTAGACTGATCCTCTCATTGTATCTATAATGTAAAGGGAAAGGGACCCTTTGTAATGCCCACATTTTCCATGCACAAAACCCAAGATAATCCCCAATAGTTAATTAGGAAAATTATAAAATATATTTTTTTCTTTAAGGAAGGTTGCAACAAGATAACCAATAACTAGATTTAAATATTTCTCATTTAATCATCTTAGAAAGGTAATAAAACTCAATTAATAATTAAATATTATAATCCCTTCCAAACCATTTCGGTTTTAAATCCTCTACTAGGGTTTTTGTTAATTCACCTTATTTAAGATATCAGCTAGGTCAATATTCCTAGGTTAGTTTGGTTCTTACTTTCATAATCACTTAATGGAAATTCCCTAGACTAGATCATCTAACTATACCTTTAAATTCTAATAATTACCCCTTTTTAATTCATTATCCCAGTTACTCTTTTCAAAATTAATTAATTTATCCTTATAATTCCAATGTCATTTATTTACTTAATAACCTAAGACTAAGGTCACAATTTACCCTAACCCTTAAGTGGCCCCATTCAACCCATTACCCCTACCTTTTAATTAATTTTCCATTCCCACAAAAATCACATCACTTAAAATTGTAGGGTGAAATCTCATCCATTAGATTAAGTCATTTGGGCCCTTAGATTAGGAATACCCTAAAAATACTTAAGCCTTCTTTCTTATACTCTTATGACCAATTTTATCTCATTTTTGCTTTGTAGGTTTTTTTTGGGAGAATGGAGGCCATGGAGGCCATGGAATCTTGGAAGGGTTCCCATGGAGATCATTACTCATTTTTTAGTTTGTTAAACATGGTAGGAACAACCCTTTGTGGGACTAGGGTTCATTCCATTAGGATTCCAATGTATTTCTTAGTTTTATACATTATATTGTTTAATTTGGAGTGTAAAATATGGATTTTCATTTGGATATGGTTGCATTTAGTGCACCATTGTATGTATACTAAAAATCTTATACTCATTATTTGTTAATAAAAATATTTCTTTTTTTTCTATATATTACAGATCTAAACCTATATGTTTTTTTCCTTTTTCAATCATTTCCCTATTTACACATTTCGGTAACCAAAAATGGGTATAAATGCCCCAAAAAAATTTTTTCATTTACCAGTTGTTGGTAGTTTCATATTATAATTTTAAAGCTCTGGTTTTGATTAAATTCATCTCAAATTTGCACAGTTCGATAATTTTATTTTTCCATCGAAAGTGACAAAACCGCCACCCCCGTGTGTGTGGGCGGTTCATCGACAACCGCTCTATGTTGTGCAACGGTTCTAAAACCGCTTCTCTGCACAAGGTGGTAGTTTTGTTTCCCGAAAATAGAACCTTAATCTAGTGTATTTTCCAGCATGTTTTCTACTTTAGTTGATTTCTATGATAATATTAAATTTATTTAAGGTGCCTACATTCACTAGTTGATAGGTTGATGTCATTTCTTCATTTTAAACCAACTTCAAGATACTCAAGAAAATGTATACACCATCCCAATTACATTGAGGTAAATTTCATTGTTTCCTACTTTAGTTTAGCCTATTGCATTCCAACATCTTCATATTTTGCATACAAGGGTAGTGGCATGCCAATATATTCCAACTTTTCCATATACTAAGTCTTATTATCTAAATGAGAGTGTCTCTTTTCTTTCCACACAAAAATGCTATCTATTCCAACAAGGAAAATCAAGTATAGCTTTCTTTCATTCTTCTATTACAAACACAACCATTCCACCAAGGAAAACACAAGCAACCATAATTTTATTTCAATTTTTTGAAAGAAATACATTTCCCATTTGAATACAACTTTCAAGTCCTTCTTTCCAACCATTAAAATATTTCAATTATAACTAGATAACAATACAATATTTTCTCAAGAAGCTTAGTTCATTCTTTTACAACATAGTAGTTCCTCCTTTCATCAATTTGAACAAAATAAGTTTACAAGAATGTTTCCCAAAAATCAAGATTGAATCTTTCACTTTACAACAAAGGAAAATTAATTACAAGGGTGATCTCTTTGACTCCAAATAAGGGTAACTCCTCCAATCTTCAACTCCATAGTTTTATTTTTCTTCAAATCACAAAACAAAATAGGGGTGTAGGAAAAACTCACCTCCCAACCTTTATTCCAATGAGGAGAAGAATCCATTCTCCTCATTGGCCCCCAAGCCCCAACCATAGTATAATAAACAATTTTTAGACCAATGGAAACTATAAATTTGCTTCCACATTACAACACACATACCAACATTTCAAGTAATACATTCAACACCAAAATACCATAACACAATGCATACATTTAAACACATAGGATTATAGATCAAGCCAAAGGGAGAATAAAACAATAGGAACCATCTCCTTATAACTCCCAAATGAGATAGGAGTTCCACCCAACAAGCCTCCAAATGCACAACAAATTCTCAACACATCCCTTTTCCCTCCCAATGCAAATACACAAGTATAGAAAGTTTACCCTTTTCTCTCCCCAAAGGTGGAACTCCCACTCATACTCCCTCCACTATGCAACACAATTTTTTATTTTCCCTCCACTATGCAACACAATTTCCTTTTCCCTCCCAAAATGGTCCCATTTTCCATCTCCTCCACCTTTTCTTAAGGCCAAAATATACCCAACCTAAGACAAATCTCAATCATATAACCATTTTCTTTATACACACACATAAAAAAGTAAATGAACAACAAAGGAAAGGCCCTTCCTTGCCATTACAAGCTTCCATAATCTTCAACATGTTTTTCCCTCTTCCAAAACCAAGCAAGTATTCCCAAAGAAATATCCAAAAGCTCCAAGTAAAAACTCCAAGAAAATTCCAAAATAACAAGTTTGCAAATCCAAATGAGTAACCCCCAATACATCAAATAAACAAGAATAAATAGAAAAAGGAGAAGAGGAGGGTGAGGTGGCTCCATGTAGGATGCCACATCACTTCTCCTCAACTCCACATCCCCAAGTCAAACATCAAACCCAAGGTTAGTAATTAGGTGGTTGAGGATATGACAAGCCTCTTACACACACTAATCCATACTCCATACCTCAAAAGGACACCATTAAAACTCATGTAAGAAAAAGTGCAATAAATCCACCTTTTACCATCCAAATCACATAATGGGGCCTAATTTTAACCCCTTACCCCATAGGTATAGTTGGTAGATGAATTTAAGAGGTGTGGGACAAGCTTAACTTGTCCCACAAGCCTCCAAAATTGGCTTGAAAGTCAAATTTCGAGTTTGGGGAGATGGGTTGAGTACACACCAAGTAAATAATTAAATCCAACTTCAAATCACAAGATCAAAAGGAATATTTATCCAAATAAATGGCCCCATATGGTTACATCAAAAAAACCAACTTAATTACTAATAAGGGTACATTTAATCAACAAAACAAAAGTGAAATACATTGCAATAATAAAATACATACACACAAATTAATCAAAATAAAAGTGACAATAACAACACATATCCCATGGTCACTATTTGAGGTTATTCCCCCCCCCCATGGGAACCTCCTAACATCCTAACCAAAAACAACAATAACATAACACAAAGTTGCCATGGTGACCAATGTTGTAACCATAAGATATTTTTCTATGGTTGGTCTCCTAGCCCCCTTTATTTGTTGTGATAAAATCTACATCAAACAATAAATATATAAATAATAAAATATATAAATAATAAAATATATGTACATCCATAAAGAACATCATCATATCACAAAATCATCATCAAAGCTAAGCAATGTTATCATTCGTTTACAATTTCATAAACATTTCAATTCTACCATTACATCAATATCAGTAAGATCACAAGATTAGTTCGAACACCAAAACATGGTCAATACAATGATAATTTAGAATTAGGATATATATATATATATAATGTCTATCATGCCTCTCGAATCTAGACAAGCCATATATGAATCAAAACATATTGATAGTCATAATATCTCTACCATATACATCATGCTAATCCAAAACAACACAATAAGGTCCATGTCAATAGTCCATGATAAATCAAAAGTCACTGTATCATAATTATCGAAGAGGAGTGGGCACTACATCCCCCTCCCCTTAGACTTGACTTCCTCCTGGAAGTCAATGGAACAAGTTTGGGAACTGTCATCTCAAAGGTGTGGCATCCTGCCAAGTAACTATTGTCTCATCATATTAATCCCACTTTGACGTGAGCCTAGTCAATTTCTTGTCCTAAGGCCCATGGTCCTATGGTCTAAAATTCGCATAAGCTCCACCATCACATGCACTTGATCCTGCACCTGCAATGCGGTCCAATCCAATACATGAGAAGGATATGGAATGTATCTCCTAAGAACATAAATGTGAAACACATCATGGATGCAAGATAAGTTGGGTGATAATGACAGATGTTAGGATAAGGGACCAATCTACTCCAATATCTCAAAGGGGCCCACGAATCTAGGAGCTAGCTTAGAGCCTTTTTCGTAATAGATAGGGCTCTTATGAGGCCTAAAATGAAGAAACACCTTCATGGCCACCTCAAAACTATAGTTTTTCCTCCTTAGATCTGCATACTTCTTCTACCTATCCTATGCCTCCTAAAATATCTATCTAGTCATGAAATCTTGTTGCTATATATCCTGTAATAAATCTTTTGAAGGGATACCTTGTCCTCTTGTTGGTGCTCATCTTGATCTCGCACCATTTTTCATTTATTTTCCTCTGATCTACATCTTATGAAACATCTTCATCTCTCGATGTGGATGTTCTGAAGCTATTATCTCCATTTGAATGCCTTGAATTGTTTGCAGAATCCATTTTCATGCCCTTTTTTGAAGGAATCTCCGAGTTTACCCTATTTTTGCCCTAATTTCTTCAAAATCTCACGGGCTCTTAAGTTTTTCTATTTTTCCCAAACATGGAAGCTCAAGAATGATCAATTTATATTTGTATTCCTTTGAAAATCCAAATCCATGGTCGAAAGATGCTTAGAACCATGATTCACTTGGTTTTGTTTCAAAAAAATTCATCCTTAGCAAAAAATCAAATTCTGGGCATGAATGGTGAATTTATGTGTTTTTGACGGTTTGGCGAGCATATTTTTCCTATCAAAATTATTCCTCAGCATTTGGTAGTCACGTGGCTTCTTTTGGTTGGTTAAGGGATGGCAGGAAAATGTTTTAACTTGTCACTTTTTGCTTTTTTGGCAAAAAGGCAAATTTGGTCCCATAGCTCCGCTCAATTCTGATTGGTTCTTTTGGTACTTACGTGGCTTCTTCTAATTGGATGGGGCACGATGGGTTTGTTTTTGAACTTTTTATTTTTGGCTACTTTGGAAAAAAATTTAACCCACCTCAGCAAGCCATCACTGAAGCTTTGATTAAAATAAAATTTAATCAACATGGAAAAAGTCTTACTTTGACCCTGCAAAAGGACATGTGGCAAAGTTAAAAGCGGAGATGCGGGCCTTTGGAAGCAGGTTGAATATTTTTCCCTTTTGGAAAAATGGAGTAAATATTCTAAAATGGAAGCACGCCCAGCCAAATCATTTTGAAGCCTTATAAGGTTCTTGAAGTTGTGCCATAATGACACGTGGAGGTCTCCGTTGGGTCTTCTTTCCTTAGAATTTTCAGCAACTTCTTAAAGGGCCGAGACACGTGGTGAGCCCACGCTCATTTAGGGTCTCTACTTTTGGGGACCATCTCAAGATTTGCCATTGAGACACGTGACGGTTTGAAAAGTTAAGAGGAGAGAGACAGGGCCATCGGGAAACTTGGATTGTTTGCCCCTTGTTATTCAAAAGACTAAAATCATCAAAATGACCCACGGGCTAGACAGAGAATAGTCAAATTTTTTCTCCAAATCGATGGTGGAGGTGCGGACTCTTGGGAAAAACTTGGAAAATTTTCCCTTTTCCAAAAAGAGGTGAAATAGCATAATTTAGCCATAGTTCCTTTGGGACCCACATTGGGACATGTGTTAGGCCCATTTTTCAAAGGCGGAGGGGTAGAGAAAATTGAGAAATTTTGCATTTTTTCCAAAAGGTGTAAAAGGTAAAAAGGAACCCCTAGGCCCGTCTTGACTTGGATCTCCCATGTGGATGGTCCAGATTCAAAAGAGAGATCAACGGCACAACTGTGCATCTATATATGATTTTCTACCATTTCTACTCCAAAGCTCCTGGGCTATGAATTTTTACGATTTTTAATCATTTCTTGGAGTCTCCTACACGTAAAATGAAGAGGAACATTAATTTGGTATCTTGGTTGGGTGGAAAAATATGAAGACATATTTTGCCATCAAGATGTGATCTGACCATTGGCTTCGATCTAATTTTCAGTTTTTCTTTCCTTAGCACGCAAAGAACTAGATTTGACAAATTGGAGGAGGAAGTAGTTGGCGCGCGAGATGAAGAACGACTTACCAGGTGAAGAATTGAATGTTGGAAATATTTGGAAGATTTTCCCTCTGCACACCTAACAACTTTTTCAAAAATATGATTCTAGGAGTCTCAACATGCAATGGTGCTTTGAATGTCCTTGGTTTTGGGGGAAAATTCTGTTGTAAATGAAGTATTATAAATTGCATGAATTTTTCATGCAAATGGTCGGAGTGTTAGAGGTCGTGACTAATTTTTCTATGAGAAAAGGTTGATAGAACTCATCCTTCTGATAAATCATCTAGAAAACATGTTTATCTCCTTTCTATTAGATTTGATCATGTGAAGGTGGTTATAAGTGTATAGCCATTGACAAGCTCGACATTGTTCTAGAAAATTTCCCTATTAATAAATTTAATCAAACTTGAGTTAATCTATGCATTATTTTTGGAAATATTTGTGGTTTCTTCATTCCTAAATGTCTCAAGTAGTTTTCTTGTTCCCGTTCAATCTTACATTGAAATCTTTGTGAATCATGCAAGATCTTATCCTTGTGATAGTTTGGTGGCATGTAATTTCATTTATTAGAAGAGCTTTCATTTGAGAGTGAAATAAAAAAATTAAAATCATTATGAATCCTAGCATGATTATAAGATTGTTTTTATCCTTCGAGGTATCTTAGGCATGATGAGACAGAGGTTGATAATATTTAGTTAAGTTTTCCAATTTGAGCCTTCATTTTGAATGCTTGAATTTTGTGTGAAAAGTGTTGATCTAGGCCTCCATTGAAGTGTATATTCTAGTTAAAGGAACATCCTAACTATCCTCAAAGAATTCTATTGTTCAATCTCTCCATTTTTGTAAAATTTCTTAAGAATTTTGTCAAAGAATTTCATTTCGCCTCACCTCCCACCAAAAATTCATTTAAAAACAACCAATCATACCCATACTACCCATGTTTGTCATGTGTGTATACAAATGCATAATTTTTACTACTAAAACATGCAGAAACAATCAAGTTTTCATTGTCTTTAGTGGCCTGAACCTTGCTTAGAAAATATCTCCATTATCTAGAGTGATAACTTGTGAGAGTTAGGTTTTGTTGCATTGATCATATTTTCTTCAAGGTCTTCTTAATAATTTCACAAGGAAGGATATCTCCATTTCCTCCACAAAAAGTAGACTACAAAAAGGGTAACCTCACCCTAGTTGAAAATCACAACCATAAATTAGTGAGGATAGGTTAAATCCTCTTGAGGGTTCTACCATTTCTCCACATCCGAGTGACAAAGAGAAAGCTAAATTTTATCCCCGGCTACAAAAATGACACACTACATCCTCTGCTTGTCTCTAAGTTTCTTGCCAAACATGTGATGTTTCTCAGTTCCGAGAAAGAATCAATTTGGGTACGAACACCTCTAACATCTCCCAACTCAACAATGTCCTCACACTCCCATCCATATAGTTCCTAAAATGGAGTCATACCAATAGAGCTCTAAAAGTTTTGTAGGAAAACTTAACCAAGTACAAATACTCCTCTCATTTTTACTGATGATCCATGATGTACATCCAAAGCATGTAGTCTAAAATATGATTAACCTTCTCAATCTATCCATCTGTCTTAGGATGATAGGTTGTACTAAAATTAATGTTCATCCCAAGGGCATGCTGCATGGTAGTCCAAAAATGAGAGGTGTATAAGGGATCGCGGTCATAAATAATATTCCATGAAATCCCGTGCAATCTAACAATCTCATCTAGATATACTCATGCCACTACACTAGTTGTATAGGTCATCTTCACCAAATAAAAATGGGGAACTTTCTTCAATCTATCCACCATGACCATGATGGCATCGTGGTGGTATCTCGACGTTGGTTTCCCTACTAAAAATTCCATGGAAATGGTGTCCCATTTCCACTCCAGTATAACATGTGGGTAAAGAAGGCTAGCTAGATGCTGATGTTCAACCTTTACCCTCTGACACTCTAAACATTGAGACAAAAAATGAGTTTCATCTCTCCAAAGCATTCTCCAATGATACAACTATCTCAAAGTGACATGCATCTTCTTCACCCCTGCATGGGCTGAATAGGGTGCACAATGAGCCTCTTTCAAAATATTGTGTCTCAAAATTACATCTCTGGGTATGTAAATATGACCCCTTTGTCTAAGAATCCCATCTAGCTCTAATGAAAATCCCTCATAATTCTCATCAAGGGTCTTTGAGACTTGATCTCTACTCTAACTGAAAGGTAGAAGTTGTCATATGGAAGCTATTGTAAGATTTTTTTCCTCAAGTCTCTGTTTAACCGTTGTCTCCATAACCAAATGTCTCCGTCGACTTAAGAAATTTACAACCACATTCTCCTTCCCCTTCACATGCTCTATCTCCATATTCTACTCACAAATAAGCTCCATCTAATTCCATTTACGGGCATTGAGATTAGTATGTGTGAAGATATGTCGAAGAATCAAGTGATCTCTTCGACAATAAACCTCCTACCTAAAAGTAAATGTCGCCATCACACTAAGGCATGCACAATGCATTTATGCAAGCTATAGGTCATGAGTTGGATAGTTGAGCTCATAATCCTTGAGTTTTTGAGACACAAAATCTACTACATGACCATCCTACATGAATACACCTCCTATCCCTACTAAAGAAGCATCTGAGCATACATAGAAATATCTCTAAGGATTTGACACTGCTAGAATAGGTGTAGTCCTAAGGTATTCCTTCGGTTTCCTGAAGGCCTTCTCACATCTATTTGACCAAACAAACTTCTTCCCTTTCCACTGAAGGGAAGTGATGGGATGTGAATTACGAGATAATTCCTAAAAAACCTCATATACTAGCTTGTTAATCCCATGAATCTATGGACCTTTATCACATTGGTTTGAACTAGCCAATCGATGATAGCTCTAATCTTAGAAGGATCAACTGTGATACCTTCTCTAAAAATAAAGTGACCCAAATATTGTGCCTATAACTTGAAAAGTGCACACTTCTCCATGTTCTTGTATAGCATGTGCTCTCGAAGACACTATTTTTCCAAATTAACTCCTGAAGGTGAATTGGATAACTTACATGATTTCTTAAGATATGAGCAAGAAGAATTGGTTTGAGGCCCAAAAATAAGGTATTAGGGGTCCCTTTGGCTCCTCTCTAACTTCCCCATCTAAGGAAAAAATACAAGAATTTGAAAAAAATTGTAAAAAATCCAAAGAATTGGCTTCAACTTGTGTATTGAAGAAAATTCAGGTTTTTCGTCCAAGCCGCATAGTACGCAGGGGCACATTCGGGACCCAAAAAACTCAATTTTCCTGAAATAGCCAAAAAGAGTGAAAATCGGTGAAGTCGGGTCAAAATTTCCCGTGGTCTGCAGGACATCAAGACACACGGGACCCACATGGCCAAAATTGTCGATTTGTAAAGGGTGCGGATAATTCAAAGTTTTTATCCCACGTGGTCTATGGGACAACAGAGACATAGGTACACATGAGCTCCGAAAAGCCAAAATCACCAATTTACAAGGGAATCAGAAAAGTTAGGTATTTTTGGCCCAAACCGCATAGGTACACGTGGGACATCTAGGACCCAAAATGCCAAAATAGATGATAGGAAGGAAGCTCACGAGTGAAGCGATGGTCAACAGTCCCAACGATCCGGTCAATAAAGATACGTGAGGGACACGAGTTCCCCAAAATCGACTCACCTGATTTGAAAATTGGGTCAAGTGTAATGCAGATAAAGTGGGGGTTTTTGACCCAACTCACACAAGGGACGCTGGGATACCAAGACCCGAAATAGTTGATATGCCCGCATGCAAAGGAAAATTCAATGTCTGACCCTCCCGAACTTCAAACGGCCATAACTTTTGATCCCGAGCTCCGATTTTCACAAAATTTGACTTTCTAGAATGAGAAAAAATTAAATTTCTTAATTTTGATGAGGGTAGATATATAAAAATAAAATAAACATATTCATCTCCAGTAAATTAAATGCTTAGTCTCGTTAAATGACAAAATACCTAGCAGACCCAAAATAGTTGCTCGCACTCAAAAGGCCATAACTTTTGCATTTCTCAATGAAAATGCAAAAATATGTATTGTTAGAATCATGGTTTCAAGAAAATGCACAAATTTGAGAAATATGGAATTTTATAAATATTCAATGATGATTTTGTAGAAAACATTCCCAAGTTCAAAACTATGTTTTATTTGGTAGTTAGGATGCATTCAATGGAGCATGGGATGACATTTCTCACTGCTGCAAGTCATGGGATAGTATGGGGAACCTTTTTCAAGAAACATAACATCATTTCACTTCATTTACTACATCTTGTAAGTGGTTGAAGGAAATATTTTAGGATTTTCATTTTCCCTCTCTCTCTCTCTCCTCTTAGAAATCTATAAATTGGAGTGTTGGGCTCATTGTAAAGAGAGATAGTTTTGAGTAGCAAAACTCTGTCAATTTTTTTGTGAAGACAATATGTTGTAGGCCCTTGTAGTGGACTCCTTTCATGGTGATCCAGGCCCTTATTCTATAATAGATTGGATTGTGTATATCAATGAAGCAATGGAAACAAGTTTTTGAATACTCCTTCCCCTATTGTGTTTGTTTTCATTCTTCTTTCCCTTTCAAACTTATTACAAATATATTGTGTCTACCTTATACTCTAAAGGATTCATTCTCATTGTGCATGTATGGAATATTGTTGTGAATGCATTCGATGGAATGTCAAAAATTGTTATCACTTCTTATAGTATGTATTTTACTTATACTTTTCACAAATTGGAAGACTATTCTCACACTCTCCTATTCTGGTGTATCACCGCTTTAGTGTAGGCTTTGTTTTCATAAACTCTCTCTCCCTGGTCCCTTAGAAAATTAGATTAGGACAAGATATTTTTCCTATATTAGAGTAGATTATGGCAAGTAGCTTAGGATTAAGAACCATATTTCTCGGGAGGTCTATCTCAAGTAGCAAGTCCCACAACTTGAGATAGAACCCATGTTATCCAATCACACTATGAGCTCAAACATACACACTTGTGCAAATCATAGGGTGTTGTGATTTGAAGATAAAAAACACTACAAAATGGTGAAGGTGTTCCTCATGCACCTCACATGTACATGCGTAAATCAAAATATTATCTAGGAACATGAACACAAAATGGTCAAGAAAATTCCTAAATAACCCATTCATCGACTCATGAATACTATGGGGAAATTCATCACACCAAATGGTATAAAAATGAACTCATAGTGGCCATATAGAGTGGAAAAGGTTGTGTTAGTGCAGGCTCACAGCACCCAACCGGACGCACATCAAGGTCTTCTAGGTTGATGTTTCGGGCATCCAAAAAGATTGCACAACATGGAAACCTCTCTCCAAGTGTCGTACTTGTGAAACTCGAGAGAGAATATCCAAATTAGAGGCTAGTTCCTCAAACTCCTCTGATTAGATCTAATGCTTGCACAACTACAGAGGTTCAGATCCTAATCCTACTCTAAATTACAAGGAGACAGGATAGAAGTGCAAAAATTGAAACTAACTAAAGATGGTGATGCACCAAAAGGAGTGGTGAATATTTTTGTCATGCAAATAGACACAAACCAAAGATTGCAGCATAAAACATACACAAAGGGTAAGATATAATTTATGATCTCGAAATGAAGCAAATAATACAAACAAAGGACTGAAACTCATCCAAAAAGCTTGCATTATCATTTCCAATGTCGAAACCATCATCATTACAACCTCGGAGAGGAGGTAAAAATCATTACAATCTTTGAAGAGGTCTGATTCTTCAACAATCACTTACTTTGGAGGTGAAAACAAGTCTCCTATGCCAAAAAGTATTCCCCCTTTAGAAATGAGCCAAAACTGGATTTTACATTACATGGGTCGAGCCCAGGAGAGAGAAAACGTACAAAACATGGGAGCCCATTCCTCATTGACTGCAAATGCATTAAATCAGCATGGAGGACCTTACAAACCCATACCCTACCATTTTTGACCAAATTGGAGGAGAATGCGACCCATTCTATATTAAATTTGGTCGCTGAAATGTCACTTCTGGCCATGAACACGCATCAGATCTGTTTCTTAACTTTCTCTCTCTAGACTGAACTAAAATTCAAGATTGATCTTGGAATCATGTAGAGAATTTCATAAGTTTTCCAATGATATAAAGAACGTGCAAATCCGAGCTCTGGATCGAAAGATATGGCGATCTGAAGATTTAGGGCACAAAACAGAAAAAATGGGTTTTTGAAATTTTTTCCCATGCTCTACCACCTAGACGACACGTGTCGGATGCTTTGATTGGATGAGAAATTATCGCTCCTTCCCTTACCCGTGGGTTTTCCTTGAAAATTTTAACTTTTACAACACTTTGGAAAATATTTCATTTTTTCCCCGCGTCCCCACCACTTGGGACACGTGGCATGATCTGGTTGGAGGATAGGGCGCGGGTCATCCTTTACCTTTCGCTTTTGACCAAAACTTTTACAAAATTCTCTAACTCCTCCCCAAGCTCCGCACTCCCCTTCTTCTTAGGACACGTGTCCCCTTTTATTGCTCGGGCCAAGCGCTTTAAATCTTGCCCTTTGAAATTTTGGACATTCTCCCTTACGACACGTGACGGTTCTTGATTAAAGTCTGCGCGGCCTATCGGCTTTTGCGTCCCTCGCGTATTTTACGGCCCATTTGTCCCGAATGCAGGGACAAATTCCTCCGATCCGCTCGATTCGGGCTTCCTGCTCTCTTTTCGGTGATGACACGTGGTACGCTTTGATTGGTTCTCGGCTCCCTTAGCTCTCTGCGTCCGCCGCATACTTCGCCCAACTATCCCGGATTTTCTAGGAAAATTCTTCCGAACCACCCAAAATGGGCTTCCTTGTCCCTCTTTGCGGCCGCTTCACCTTTTCACGTCCTTCGTGTCTTTTCGGCCCAGATGTCCCAACCTTATCTACGTAACAATTAGTTAATTTTCTCACCTTCTCCGATTGGCTTTCCGCACCCAGCGTGTCCCAATGTCCCAGCCTGTCCCTTTCGCAATACGGAATGCCCATCATAGTGATAACCTTTCGGATGATTCGCACCCCAACGTCCCTAACTGTCCCCAATCGCTGCGAGGACTAGGACTTAGCCAATTTTCATGATTTTTCCTAAGCTTGTTTTTTGCAACTTTTTCACCCCTTTTTTAGAACTTTCTCTTTTTCCTTGACAGGGAGAGTTAGAAAAAATCGAGGGGACCCTAGAAACATGATCTTTTGCCTTGAGTCAATCTATTTTCCCACTCTTGAGTATTTTGATGCATGTTATCAAATTTACCACCTGGGGTGAATTTTGGATAACAGTTGTCATGTGGATATCTTCCTCTGCAATCCTCAACTAATGATAACAAGAATTAAGGTCTATCTTTGAAAACATTGTAGCCCCTTCATCCGATTAAAAAATTATCTATGTGTGGAAGGGGGTAAGGATTCTTGATCATTACTCTATTCAGGAGACTATCTCGTAGTCAATACACAAATGCAAGGATCCATCCTTCTTCTTCATAAAAATCATTGGTGCACCCCAAGAAGATACACTAGGACATATTAGGCCTTTCTCAAGAAGGCCCTCTAACTCGTAAATTTACCTCACATAGCTCAGGGGTGGCCATCCTATATGGTGTGCGTGAAATAGGCTTCACTCGTGAACCAAATCAATTTAAAAATCTATCTCACATGGGGTAGGTTAATATGACAACTCACTAGGAAAAACATCTGAAAACTCTTGTAAATGGGGTGATCCTCTACCGATGGTCCATGAGTCTCATCATCTGAATTTTAACTAAAAGTGATGGCATACAACCGACATCCTCTTCATGCACACTACTTCAGCTACATAGTGGATATGGTGTGAATAGTGATGGGTCTCCTAACTCCAACTATCACCGACTCAACCGTTAAATTTTTGCACAAGATATAACCTTGGTGTAATAATCCACTCTAGCTCTATGTGAAGATAACCAATCAATATCCAAGATAACTTTGTATGAACCCAAAGGATGGATTCAAAGATCCATGGTTATGGTGAAGGGTCCTAGGTCCACTACACACTCCTTAACTAACGATTCCACTAAGAGCTTGGCTCCAGAAGCCATCTCAACATCCTAACTAAATCCCTACTTAAATACCACCATCCTGCATCGCTCTACTACTGATGGTGTAATAAATGAATCAGAAAGATAGAATCAAACAATATAGATGTAGGGATACCACCAATACTACATGTAGTGTCAAATATTGTACCACGATGCTCTTCTTGGAATTTCTTGACCACTGCATATATTCGATGGCTACATCCCATATCACCAACTATAGGCTCTAAAATAGGTGCCTTACCCTAATAAATAAGGTTATACGAACACTGTCATCAATGGTGTCCATGTACACTACATCCATAATAAATGTCCGATCCTCAGTAATGAGCACAAACCCATCTAGTCTCTCTCGAGTCCATGTTGTAGACCTCGATGACTCTGTCATGGACTATTGTGAGAACTATGGACATGCTCCTATTGACTAAGCCCTTGGTGGGCTTGTGTCCCGACCGGTCCTCTAGGTGGGGGTCATGTCTCTGTGGAGGCTTAAAGGGTGGTCGAGTCTACTACTAAGGTGTCTATTGTGGTGGCCTAAAAGAGAACTTTGTTGAACCATGTCTGCCATGAGGAGGAGGATCTTACCCACTTGACCTATTATAATACATCTACTTAATATAGCTCCTCACTCTATCTCTAGCATTTTATGTCTTCCCCTTGCTTTATTCTGCAATGAAGGCCTTCTCAAAGACTCTGCTAAATTTTATGGATAATAAATGTGTATTGCACCTCCCAAATCTAAGTTCAGGCCCCTGATGAACCTGTGAATCCTAACCTTCTCATCCTACATGTAGTCAACATACTGAAGCAAGTCCAGAAACTGACTCTCATACTCAGCCTATTGTCATGGATGCCTTACGCAGGTCATGAAAATCATCAATCCTATGTTGAATAAACCACATGGATATGTATCTATTCTTGAACCTCTCCTCAAAGAGATCCCAAGTAACAATCTCTACTCTATGTAGAGCTTCTACTCCTCATTCCTCCACCAAACACCTACTCCATCTCTCAGAAGATGAATCGCAACATGAGCCTTCATGTTGCTAGTACATGGGCATAGCTTGAAGCATCCACTCAAGCTCACTAACCAAGCCTCTACCTAAAATCCTCTTGTATCACCAGCATAATGAGATGGTTGTAGCTTCAAGATCTCCCTAATATGATCTATATCTGATTTATGTCAACTCCTAGGTCTCTCTACATGATCATCCCTTGGCCTAGGGCTCCTAGATCTATCTCTGTAACCTATAGCCCTATCTTCATGTGCCCTCTGTGGTGAATCTAGCCTAGTTGAATGTGCATTGGATTTCTCTCCTCTATACTCCTCACTATGTCATGAAGGGATACAAGCCTCTACTAATGGATCTCTATCATGCTGACTACCTCATCCCCCCACTGCTCCACCTCGTATAGCTGCATTGACATCATGTAATGTTTGTAGTATATGTGGAATTATAGTGAAACCACCTGCTTCGGGGTGACATATCCAAATCGACGTGTAATAACTCATCGTCCAATTTTTTTCCTCCTACATAGATTAGGATGGCAGTTAGTTCATCATCATATAGGTTTTGTTCTAGTTTTCTAGGTTTTCTATGTTTTAAAATATCATGCAATGTTTTGTGATCTAGTTGTAGTTTGTACTAGGTTAACTATTTTTGTTTCCATGTGTGCCCAAGTGTAGAAGCATTGAACCCATGAATTTGATACCAAGTGTAATGCCCACATTTTCCACGCATAAAACCCAAGATAATCCCCATTAGTTAATTAGGAAAATTACAGAATAGATTTTTTATTTAAGGAAGGTTGCAACAAGATATCCAACAAATAGATTTAAATATTTCTCATTTAATAAGTTCCACATCTCAACAAGGTTATCAAAACTCAATTAATAATTAAATATTATAATCCCTTCCAAACCATTTTGGGTTTAAATCCTCTACTAGCGTTTCCATTAATTCACCTTATTTAAGATATCAGCTAGGTCAATATTCCTAGGTTAGTTTGGTTCTTACTTTCATAATAACTTAATGACAATGCCCCACACTAGATCATCTAACTATACATTTAAATTCCAATAATTACCCCTTTTTAATTCATTATCCAAGTTACTCTTTTCAAAATTAATTAATTTATCCTTATAATTCCAATGTCATTTATTTACTTAATAACCTAAGACTAAGGTCACAATTTACCCTAACCCTTAAGTGGCCCCACTCAACCCATTACCCATACCTTTTAATTAATTTTCCACTCCCACAAAAATCGCATCACATAAAATTGCAGGGTGAAATCTCATCCATTCGATTAAGTCATTTTGGGCCCTAAGATTAGAATGCCCTAAAATCCTTAAGCTTTGTTTCTTATACTCTTATGACCTAATTTTATCTCATTTTTGCTTTATAGGTTTTTTTGGGAGAATGGAGGCCATGGAAGCTTGGAAGGGTTCCTATGGAGATCATTTCTCATCTTTTTGTTTCATTTCATTTGTTTAGTTTGATAAACATGGTAGGAACAACCCTTTGTGGGTCTAGGGTTAATTCTATGAGGAGTCTAATGTATTGCTTAGTTCCAGACATTATATTATTTAAATTGGAGTGTAAAAACTATATTTTCATTTGGATATGATTGCATTTAGTGCACCATTGTATTTATACTCACAAATATTATACTCATATTTTGGTAATAAAAATATTTCACATTTTTTTGCTATATATTACTAAGATCTGAACCTATACGTTTTTTTTCCTTTTTCAATCATTTCTCTATTTACACATTTGGGTACCCAAAAATGGGTTCAAATGCTCGAACGAATAATTTTTTCCATTTACTAGTTGTTAGTAGATTCATATTATAATTTTAAAGCTCTATTTTTGATTAAATTCATCACAAATTTCAAATTTCAGAAGTCAATGTAGGTTTCGGGGTCACTTTTTTAATTTTACCGCCGGAGAACTCTGAAACCCTGAATTTCACACCTCCAAAACTCCAAAACCCAAAAGTCTGACATTTCATACTTTCGAAGTTCTAGGTTTCGGGCATTTTCTCACCATTTCTACTTTTTCCCATCAAGATCCTTAAAACCCCAAAACCCAAAAGTCTGAAATTTTGGACTTTCGGAGTTTCGGATTTCGTAACTTTTCTTCCACTTTTCCAACTTTGCTTGCTGAGAAATCCAAAACCCCAAAACTTGAAAGTCTGAAATTTTGGACTTTCAAAGTTTCAGACTTCGGACATTGTTGAGTCCTTTTTTCCATTTGGCCACTGAAATCTAAAATGCCAAAAATGTGAAGTCCAAAAACTTTGAGCCTTTCTCCATTCTTCTACTTGAGCTTTGATCTCCTTTGACATTGTTTGGACATTCATTTGCCAACCTTATTTCTCCATTACCGAGCCTACCTGCAACCTGATCTTTTGGAAATGAATGTGAGATCGCATGACTGAACCACCCTCTCCATTTTCTCTTATGCAAGATCATGTTTTCAAATTTTTCTTGAGGGGAAAAATTGGATAATGAGGGACCAATGAGGATAATGTCTTCTTCTCCTCATTGGAATAAAGGTTGGGAGGTGAGTGTTGCCTACACCCCCTCTTTTGTTTTGTGATTTGAAGAAAAAGAGAAGCTATGGAGGTGAATATTGGAGGAGTTACCCTTATTTGGAGTCAAAGAGATCACCCTTATAATGAGTTTTCCTTTTTGTAAAGTAAAAGATTCAATCTTGTATTTTGGGAAACATTCTTGTAAACTTATTTCGTTGAAATTGATGAAATTAGGAACTACTATGTTGTAAAAGAATAAAGTAATCTTTACTGAGAAAAGATTTTATTGCTTTCTAGTTATAATTGAAATATTTTAATTATTAGAAAAAGGACTTCAAAGGTGTTTTCAAATGGGAAATGTATTTCTTTCAAAAATGGAAATAAAATTAAGGTTGCTTGTGTTTTCCTTCTATGTGGAATGGTTATGTTTATAATAGAAGAATGAAAAAAATATGCTTGATTTTCCTTGTTGGAATAGATAAAATTCTTGTTGTGGAAAGAAAAGAGAAACTCTCATTTAGAAAATAAGACTTAGTATATGGAAAAGTTGGAATATATTGGCATGCCACTACCCTTGTATGCAAAATATGAAAATGTTGGAATGCAATAGGCTAAAGTAAAGTAGGAAACAATGAACTTTACCTTAATGTAATTGGGATGGTGTATATATTTTCTTGAGTATCTTGACATTGGTTTAAAATGAAGAAATGACATCAACATATCAATTAGTGAAAGTATGCACCTTAAATAAATTTAATATTATCATGGAAATCAACTAAAGTAGAAAACATGATGGAAAATACACTAAGATTAAAGTTCTCTTTTCATGAAAAAGAAATGTCGTTCGATGCAGAGAGGCGGTTTCATAACCACCACCCATCATAGAGCAGCGGTCAATGAACTACCCACCAGGAAGGGTGGCGGTCATAGGACCACCAGCCTGCTTTCAAGGTGGTAGTTTTGTCACTTTCAACAAAAAAATAAAATTATCGAACTCTACAAATCCATGATGAATTTAATCAAAACTAGAGCTTTAAAATTATAATATGAAACTACCAGCAACTAGTAAATGAACAAATTTATTCGTTGGAGCATTTAAACCCATTTTTGGGCACCCAAATGTGTAAATAGAGAAATGATTGAAAAAGGGAAAAAAACATATAGGTTCAAATCTGTAATATATAGCCAAAAAAAAAAATGAAATATTTTTATTAACAAACTATGAGTACAAGATTTGTGAGTATACATACAATGGTGCACTAAATGCAACCATATCCAAATGCAAATCTAGATTTTACACTCCAAATTAAAGAATATAATGTCTAGAACTAAGAAATACATTGGAATCCTCATGGAATTAACCCTAGACCCACAAAGGGTTGTTCCTACCATGTTTAACAAACTAAACAAATGAAATGAAACAAAAAGATGAGCAATGATCTCCATGGGAACCTTTCCAAGATTCCATGGCCTCCATGGCCTCCATGCTCCCAAAAACCTACAAAACAAAAATGAGATAAAATTAGGTCATAAGAGTATAAGAAAGAAGCCTTAAGGATTTTTAGGGTATTCCTAATCTAAGGGCCCAAAATGACTTAATCTAATGGATGAGATTTCACCCTACAATTTTAAGTGATGTGATTTTTGTGATTTTTATAGCAAGCTTTGGTTCAGATTTTGGAAGTCAACACAAGTTTCGGGGTCAACGCGGTGGCAATTTCAAGTTTCGAGTTTCAAAACTTTGGGTTTCAAGGTTTGAAACTCTCAAGGTAATTTGGGTGATGAATAGTGCAAAAGGTTTGAAAAGGCAAAATGTCTGAAAGTCCAAAACTTCAGACTTTCAAGTTTCAGACTTTTGGAGTTTCGGGGTTCAGAGTTTCAGAACTCTCAAGCCCAAAAACACAGAAATATCAACTCAATGTCTAAAATCCCGAACTTTGAAATTTTGAATTTTCAGACTTTCGGGTTTCAGAGTTTGGAACTCTCAGTCCGCCATTTTTATAATGACACCTCAACCTTCAAATGGCCATAAATTTTGACTAGGAACTTGTATTTACACAAGAAAGTACTTTTTGGAAATCTCTCGGCATCTAATACTCAACTATGACTAGATATATTAAAATTATTAAGAATAAGTTATCAAAAATTAAGAAATACGTTCTCCTTTTTTAGGGTGTCCAGGTTTCTCACCTACCACCATAATGAGGTATGGGCTTCCTTTCTTGCCCAACAAGGAACAACACATGGAGGCATGGGTTTTGTGGTAGAACCCATAATTGTTGCAAGTTAATTCAATGCATTTCTTGGGTGGTTAGAGTAGGATTTTGAAATTCTTCCATCTCCTTCTCTAATTCTTCCTATATATTATAAAGAGGGACATTTTTCTATAGGTTGACAATTTTTGTTTGCACCCTCCCTTCTTCTCTTGTCTGCAAGTGGATTTGTGGAGTTCAAACCTCCCATCTAAACTCAGTAAATGCAATCTTGTTTCACCATTGTAATGGACTATATAAAATTTTTGGAGCGATAAAAAATAATTTTTGGGTGATTTCAACCCCTTCTTATGTTCATTACATCTTCTTGACTCTCATTACAATTGTGGTTATCTCGTGCATGGTAGTTTTATTACATTTTAATGGTTTTTTTTTAATGGCAAATTAGGTGTTCAACATTCCTTTAGTGCATCACCTCTATTAGCTTAGGTTTATTTTCTTGCATCTTCTCAACCCTGTCTCCTTGGCAAGTTAGAGTAGGTTTTAGATTAGATCCTCTATGATTTGAATGTCTGCATCTGAATAGTGGAATAGGAACTGGCCTTCATTCAAAGAGATTTCCTAATTGCAAAGTCCTACACTTAAAGAAAAGATCCATGTTATGCAATCACACTGAGAGTTTCAACCCATCAAGTTTCATACATTCACGAGTGTTGTGATTACGCATCAATAATCCTCGAGCCCTAACCATAGTAGAATAAATAGTGTTTATAACCAATGGAAACTACAAATATTCTTACGCATTACAATAGACATACAAACATTTGAGGCCATACATTCAACACCAAAATACCATAACAAAATTCATGCATTTCAACACATAGGCTTATAGATCAACCCAAAGGGAGAATAAAACAATGGAAACCATCTCTTTATAACTCCCAAATGAGATAGGAGTTCCACCCATCAAGCCTCCAAATACACACAAAATTCTCAATAGATCCCTTTTCCCTCCCAATGAAAATACAAAAGTATAGCAAGTTTACTCTTTTCTCTCCCCAAAGGTGGAACTCCCACTCATACTCCTCCACTATGCCACACAATTTTTCTTTTCCCCGCACTATACAACACAATTTATTTTTCCTCCCAAAATGGTCCCATTTTCCATCTCCTACACCTTTCTTAAACCAAAATCTACCTAACCCAACAAAAATCTCAATCATATAACCATTTTCTTTGTACACACACATAAACAAGTAAATGGACAATAAAAATGTAAATGCCCTACATTTCCATCACAAGCTTCCACAATCTTCAACAAGATTTTCCCTCTTCCAAAACCAAGCAAGTCTTCCCAAAGCAATTTCCAAAAGATCCAAGTAAAAACTCCAAGAAAATTCCAAAATAACAAGTGTCCAATCCAAATGAGCAACCCCCAATACATCACATAAACAAGAATAAATAGAAAATGGAAAAGAGGGGGATGAGATGGCTCCTTATAGGATGTCACATCACTTCTCCTCAAGTGCACATCCCCAAGTAAAACATCAAAGCCAAGGTTAGTAATTAGGTGGTTGAGGATATGACAAACCTCTTACACACACTAATTCATACTTCATACTATTGTCTCTAGAAAAATACTCTACATTTTCATAGCCAAATTCAAATTTTTGATTAATCCAAGTTAGAGATTCAAGAAATTAGCAAAATTCATGCCCTAGAGTTGTTTAAACCTCTATTTTGCTCGTTTTTAGAAATCCTCCATTTCCCGGTCTATGCACGTAATATCCTCTTTGTAACCTCCATTTTTGATTGAAATTGTTCACTTGTTCTATGGCCTAGTTCAAAAATCATTTTTGGCCTCCATGCCTCTAGTTTGTGAAGGAAATTTGAAAATTGGACTCAAAACGATGAATTCTTTTTCTCTACGTATTTTCCACAGTCAGGATAACGGCATCTTTTCCCTGTCAAATTTTGACCCCAATGAATGCAAGTACGTGGTCAGATCCTATTGGATGGGGATGAACGATATTTTTGGTGAACTTAACACTTTTGGTCACTTTTGGAAAAAATGGTAAATTTTCCATGGCTCTGCCAAGGTCTCGAACCCGCAACATGAAAATTCAAAGCGAGAGGAGCAAAATGTCAGAGAAATTTGAGTTTTGAGCCTCTTTGCAAAGAAGGCAAAAAGTTAAAAAGTGACCCACAGCCTCGATCAAGATTTTAAGGGAAAAAGTCAAAGTTGAAGCCCACAGGGAGAAAGTCAAAGGTGAAGTCCACTATTGAAAAGTCAAAGCGGCATTGAGTGGGCCATCGGGCACTTTTGGAAATTTAACCAAATTCCCAAAAGTGAAGTAAAAGTTCTAGAATGCTCTGTGGCTCCACCAAGGTCTCGGGCCCACCATCAAAAAGTACAAGCGGAGGAGCGGAATGACGGAGAACTTTGAGTTTTTGAGCCTTTTTCCAAAAAGGTTAAAATTTTGAGAAAAGGGTCACGACCCCATTTCCAATCAGAGGATGCCACATGTCAAGAGTTCAATTGGAGTAGTGGGTTAGCGGAGGAATTTGAGTTTTTGAGCCTTTTTCCAAAAAAGGTTAAAATGTTGAGAAAAGGGCCATGATCCCATTTCCAATAAGAATGTGCCATGTGTCTAAGTTGAAAGGTCAAAGTGGGGTTGTAGGCCAATTTGTTCGAAATTACCAAATCTCATGAAAAATCACAAAATGCAAAAGGCTTCCCCCGTAACCACTCCAATCCCTTCTTTCCAAGTAAACGGCCCAATTTCAAAGTTAGAGGAGCAAATCAAATGGTCTATATTTAAACTGGCAAATTAAATGTAACGGTTTCTTTGCAAGATCTGGTTTTTAACCCGCCATGAACGTTTTCTTTAAAATAGAGGAATTTGAAAAGGCGTTAAGGATTTTTGAAGTTGTAATGGTTTCTTGTGAAGAATATAATGGCTTCTCTACATCATTCCAAGGGTTGGCGATTGATTTCAAAAAAGACCAGAGTGCTCTGTACCTAAAAAAGACAGAAAACACCACATTGCTTCTATTTTCTCTTCTTCCTCGAATTTCTTCCATTCTCAAGCTATGTACAAACTCTTCTCGAGCTTCAATAATAAAAGAAGGAATTTTGGCCTTTTGATTGAGGGATTGATTAGTACTTTGTGACCAATGAGTTTCATTCGGTCTTGTAGCTTCTTATGCGGGTTTTTTTATTCTAACTATAAATGCATGTAAATGAAATTTCTAATTAATGTGTGTGGGAATCGATATTATACTCATAACATTATTTTCTCCTACCTCCATTCTCACTCCCTTCCCTTCCCGAAACATTTCTTCTCTAGTGAGAAATTGCTAGCTTTACAACAAGGTCGTGGATTTCCCTTGTCGGATCTCTAGTCGAAAGGCCACCATTGAAATCCACTTTTTCATGCATGCACATACGAAAGCATCATTGTTCAAGTGGAGGGAGTTAGATTCCCATAGCGTTGGCTTAAAACCCACCAATTTTTCCACAAGACAAATTTTCTTGCCAACATTTTTGGCACCCACCATGGGGCAGATTTTGCAGCATCTACACCTAAAAACGACCTCATGGTCATAAAAAAATAGGATTCTAGAGGAAAAGTTTCTAGAGATTGAATAATCACAAAAACTACATGGATGTAAATCATGGCTATCCTGGGAAATCCTCCTGTTAAGCAACCTGATGTACTCTTTCACATCCAAGAAGACATTGTTTCTTATCTGAGAGAAGCTATTTGGCATAATAAACAAAGTGTCAATCATTACTTCATTTTCATAAGGATTATGGACTTGGAAGAGGAACATGCTTGCTCGAATTGGAAAGACAGAGAGGAAAATTCTAACACCCCGAGAAGATCATAAACTTTCAAGTTGGCTTATAGAAGATACACCCGGAACTAGTAAGGAGGACAAGTTGATCCCACATTTGAATAACTTGAAAGAGAGGAAAGAACTCAAGAAGAGATAATGGATCAACTTGAAGAAATAGAAAGACTCCAAATTGAAGTAGAAGAAATAGCAGTAGTAGAAGCATCCTTGGCAAGATCGGAGGCTAGAAACAAGAATAGAATGGGTGATCATGAGCGTGAAGTACGCAGGCCTAATGTACCATGGGGAAGAAATAATGGTCCACTTTCTCTTCCACAACCACTTCATGAGCTCCCAAGAGGCTCAAGAAAGAACTTCCCAAAATTCAAAGGGGATGGTTCTTAGCTCCCTAGAAGAACATGTAGCAGCATTCATCACTACTTGTGGAGTGTTGGGAGTTAAAGATGAAGATGTTTTAGTTAGGCTCTTTGTGGAGTCAATCTAAGAAAAGGATTAAAATGGTTCTCCATGTTGCCCCCAAGATCTGTCACATCTTTGGGAAGATATAAGAGGTGCATTTGAACATAGGTTCAAGAGCATAGAAGATTGTCGAGATCTCTTGGTCGAATCCAATTGGTTCAAATGAAGAAGGAGAATCTGAATCAATGAGATATTTTGTAGCAAGGTATGATAGGTTGACAAGAAGGATCCCGAAGATTTGGTACCCTCTGAGAACAACTTGAAAAGGTTCTTCATCGCTTCTTTACCATCGAAGTTGGTTTCTACCTCGAAGATCCCAACCAAGAACATTTAGTGAAGCTAAGAATTTGTAATTAAGATTGATGATGATCTAATTCCTTTTGGAAAAGTGAAAGGACCAAATGGGAAGTAAAAGGTCGAGTTCAAATTCGGTCTGCCACTCGATCCAATGTTCCAAAAATGGCACATGACCCAGTTGCTTTCAAGAAATAGTTGTCACAAATCACAATGAGGAATGTTGCAGGGGACCAAATCTTCCGATAGACCAAGAATTGCTACACCCCTCATAGGCTTGCTCTTGAAGAACCACTAGTCAATGCCATCTATGAAACCGGGAATCGGAAGAAGGAGAAAACATTGAGGAAACTAAAGAATAAAG
The DNA here is from genome assembly GCA_018340775.1 of Taxus wallichiana var. yunnanensis. NCBI lineage: Eukaryota > Viridiplantae > Streptophyta > Pinopsida > Cupressales > Taxaceae > Taxus > Taxus wallichiana. Next base: position 247,501,873 of record CM031240.1, on the reverse strand, counting down.
CATTGATGACTATGAAAAATATCTTGAAATTGAAGAGGTTTGCATGCACAATGGCCTGATTTAATACGTTGTTGATGAGGAGGAAAGTGATGAAGAAACTCCAAGTATTTCATGTCTTTATTTTCACTCGTGCACAATCCAAGAATGGTGTTTCAGCCTCGAGCGATTGCAATCGAAGAGTATGAAGAACAAAGAAGATAGCTCTCCAAAACCTCCACTAAACAATATTATCAACAGGGGATCACCATTACCACCTTGATGGAATAAGTTAGAGAGAAATAATATTCACCAATTGTCAAGGATCACACTGCGATGTGCCAAGTAAGTTATCTAATTCTTCTCCCAACTCAAAAGTTGTTAAGAGAAATTCTCTTCTAAATATTGGTTTTAAGAACATCTACATTTGAATCAAAGGCTACACCCTCACCTCCTTTTGAGCTAATTGCTACATTTGAAAAGGAGAAACAAACACCAAAAGTAACAAAACACCTATCATTTAAATCCTCTCCCACTGCTGGAACCTCTTCCTCATCTACCATAACTCCATTTGACTTTGTGGAGCATGCAAGCAAAACCAAAGTTCAGCTCTCTGAGATTGAATACCTACAAACAAATCCTGCCCAATTTGACAGATTCATCAAGGTAGTTTGTGGTAGTAACCCTTTTTCTTCAAGCCTAATCTCTAAAGGCCTATTACCCACACCATCCATATCACCTTCTCAAAACATGTTAGCCCTTAGTGCCTCCAACACCAACAGAGTTAAGCCTTTCTACCTGTCACTTCTCATCAAAGGCTTCCAGTTGAACAATTGCATCATAGACTTTAGAGCCTCAGATAATGTGATGCCAGCAAAATTTGCAAATTCTCTTGGCCTCACTTTGACCTCGGAAAATGGCACATGCTATTTAATGGAATCCAAACAAGTTCCATTGGTAGGAAGAATCAAGGATGATTAAGTTGCATTTGATGATTATCCGAAGAAGAAGATGCTCCTAACCATCTTGGTGACAGACATCCCAACCTCTTTTGGTATGCTATTGAGTAGAAGTTTTTGCAGAGACCTAGGTGGAGAAATAAAAATGGATTGGTCATCTGCAACTATCCCAGTGAAAGGAGAAATGAAGAAGTTGTTGCCAGTCAGGAAAATGAAATTCACAGTAAGGAAATATGATGATCCAAGAGCTAACATCCTCTTTCAATATTGTGGGCTAGGAAACTACTTCCTTACATCACAAAAGGAAGAGAACTTGCCACTCCTCATGGAGGTATAAGGAGATCAGATTTGGAAAATGGAGTTTAATGGTAGTCATTCAAGAGTAGGTTCAGGAGATGGTGTAGTATTATACTCTCCCTCCAATGAGATATATCATTTTACCTATAAGCTCTAATTTTATAATACAAATAATACAACAGAGTATGAAGCATTACTCTTAGGCATGAATGCAGAGAGGATGTATGGGAATCAAGAAGTTGAGATGCAAAGGTGATGTAGAGGTTGTGGTAAAGCAGGTCCACCAAAGAATATCACGTGAAGAACCCTGCACTCGAGCACTATAGAAATAGAGTGTGGGACTGCATTAAATCCTTTGATGCATTCTCCATTGAAGCTATCCCTAGGGAGTAGAATGAAAAGGCTGATTCTATAAAGCGTGTCAACATCCTTAGTGACACCTCATCCTTCTTTTGGCAAGGATAAAGTAACCATTGAGATGGTGTTCGAGACCAAAGCATACCGAAAATGCAAATCATTGGCGGGTCTCCAATGATGACAATCGAGATCCTAGCCTTCTTAGAACAAAGGGATAACTTCAATAATATTTTCTTTAAAGGAATGAAAACCCACACTATGAATCAGTCCCCAAAGAAGAGAAGGAAGGAATTGAGGGAATTGAGGAAGAGGGAGTAATCAAACCGAAAGGAAACAAAATCCCCAAAGGCCTAGTTTATTTGGAAGACCTCTTTGACAACCATGACAGTTCATCCAAGAGAAAGAAAAAAGTCTTCTCGATGTCCATCTAATTTTGATCAAGAAAATATTGGCACCTCGGAGAATCCAAAGATGGTTAACATTGGTAAATGCTGCTCATCAAAAGAGAAGAGAAATTTTTTTACTCTGCTAAAAAGTACTCGATGATGTCACGCCTATTCCTATGATGAACACAAATCTTTTCAGCCAAAGGAAATGCATCACTCCATTCTTTTGAAGCAAGAAGCTAATCCCTTTAGGCAAAAAAAAAAGGCCCTACAATCCAAATATTGCCAATGTTATCAAATAAGAGCTTACAAAGAATCTCAATGCTAGAATCATCTTCCCATCCACCATTCAACATGGGTGGCTAACATTGAGCCGATGAAGGAAGAAGAATGGGGAAATAAGTATTTGTGTAGACTACTTTTGAAATCTAAATCAGGCATCTCTCAAGGACAATTACCCTCTTCTAATCATGGATCACATTTTGCAAGCAAGATTCACTGGATCTGAAATGCTCTCTTTGCTTGATGGATTCTCAAGGTACAACCACATCAAGGTGGCAGAAGAGGATCGCAACATAACAACCTTCACAACACCTTGGGGCACTTTTTCCTATAACGCAAAATTCCTTTTGGCTTGATCAATGTTGGGGCCACTTTCCAGAGAGCAATGGACTTGACCTTCAAAGATTTGAAATATTGCATTTTCATTTACCTTGATGACCTAATGGTTTTCTCAAAGAGGAGGGGAGATCATATCTGTCATTTGGAGCAAGTCCTTACAAGGTGTAAGAAACATGGCATTTCTCTAATTCCAAAGAAATGAATTTTGGAGTCATAGAAGGTAATTTTTTGGGACACATTGTGAACAAACATGGAGCACATATTGATCTGAGAGGATCGAAGCTATCCAAGCACTAGCCTTAGCAACCAACAAGCAAGAAGGGAGTTCATTCATTCTTTGAAAAGGTAAACTTCCTTCATCGTTTTGTACCCAGAGTTTTCTAAACTGACTAAGCATATAACTTCCATGATGAAGCCTCAAGCAAGTTTCAAGTGGAATAAGAAAGGAAAAACAACATTTGAGGATATTAATAAATCCATTGCCAAAACTCTAACTCTTGTATCTCCGGATTTCAACAAGGAGTTCATCATGTATTGTTATGCATCGAACATACACTCTCATTGTACTTGTTCAAAAAATGATGAAGGTTTGGAAGCACCCATTTCTTTCATGATCTCTCCTTTGAAAAATCATGAGCTAAAGTACAACCAATTAGAGAAACATGCCTACGCAGTGTTTAAAGTTGTTAAAAGTTTTAGATTCTACATTCTCAATTCCCATAAAGTGGTGATGGTCCTAGGAAGTGCAATCAAGTCCATTTTGACTCAACAAGATCCCGAGGCTAAGAGAGGAAGTTGGATTGCAAATACCCAAGAGTATGACTTGGATATTACACCCTCTAATCTAGTAAGAGGAAATGGTTTGTGCCAGTTGATTGCTGAAGATGAAGCTCTCAGGGCTCAGGAGGGAGAAAAGGATGATGTTTGCTCAACTTGTTCAGAGACAGTCCATAAGTGCTCTTTGTCACCACTACTAATGAGTGGTATGCTTGATATTTCTTACTACCTCACTTATGGAGAATGTCCTCCTCATCTTGATTACAAAAAAAAAGAACCCTCAAGATGAAAGCAACCAAGTTTGTGATTTGGAATCATGCACTTTACAAGAGAGGTCTGGATGGTTGTTTCCTCAAGTGTGTGGATAAGGAGCAACAACAAAAGTTGCTCAGGGCATATCATGATCAAGCTTGTGGTGGACATTTATCAGCAATGGTCACTATGCACATAATATTCTCAAGGGGAGATATTATTGGCCCTCCATCTTTGCAAACACTCAAGATTGGGTTTCCAAATGTAAAGCATGCCAACAATTTGTTGGAAAGCCACAACTAGCTGCATTGCCACTCAGTCCTGTGGTGATTGAAGAACCATTTTAGTAATGGGGTCTCAATTTTATTGGTGTTATGAATCTTCATTCAAGTGCAGGGCATACTTATGTACTCACGGACTGATTACTTCACTAAATGGGTGGAAGCCATTCCAACCAAGCAAATCCAGCTCCAAAACATTCTGCAACTTCATCAAGGAGAATATCATTTTCCATTTTGGAGTACCATAGAATATTGTTGTAGACAATGCCACCTATTTCTCTTCAAAGGAGCTCACATAGTTTTGTTATGGTTTTGGAATCTCCTTCTCTCACTCTTCTTACTACTATCCATAGGGAAATGGTCAAGTTGAGTCAAGCAAAAATAACATTATGACCATTTTCCACATGTTGGTAGATGAGAATCAAAGGAACTATCACAAGAAGTTATATGATGCATTGTGGGCCGATAGGATCACTCATAAGAAGGAAATAGGTATGTAACCTTTCCAAATGTTTTATGGAGTTGAGGCGGGGCTTCCTCTCACAAGTTGAGATGCCAACTCTCAAGTTCCTGCAAGAAAAAGAAGATGGTCAATATTAAAGACTCGATTGACAAGAGGATCCTCTTCTGGAGAAACTGGAGGAAGCGGATGCCAAGTGGTGGATATAATTAAGGAACACCAATTGAAAGTGAAGAATATATTTGACAAGGGGGAAAAGGTAAGAGAATTCAAGGTTGGAGATTTTTTTCTTGCTTTGGGACAAGAAAAGAGAACCAAAGGGCAGCCATGGAAATTTTTATTCATTATGGCTCGGCCCATTCCAAATTCATGGAGCTTGTGGTGAGAATACTTTTCTCCTCTTGTACTTGGATGGAACACCATTGGAATTGCCTCAAAGTGGAAAATACTTGAAAGTCAGTATCATTAGTGAAAGAGGGGTGTCCGTGCCTTATAACATAGGTGATTTTGTAGGTGTTTTTTTCCTTTTTTCATTGTGTGGTTTTGGTTTAGTTTTGTTTTTTTTGGTTGTGTGTGGTTTGGCTTGTGTGTTTCCTCCTTCTTCCCTTCTTTCTTAGAATTGTACATGACTCTGTAAGGCCCAATGGATAAGGCACTAGTCAACGTAATATGTTTTGAAACTTGAGATTCTAGATCCTCATGTCATTCCCTAGCCATGCCCAGTTCATGCCATGTCCCCAAGCTAGAGCCAGTTGTTGTCTCCCAAAAACGTACTCTACGTTCTCATAGCCAAATTTAAATTTTTTGAGCTCATGCCCTTCTTTGGTGTCTAAGCCAAGTTAGAGATTCAAGAATTAGCAAAATTTGTGCCCTAGAGCTGTTTAAACCTTTGTTTTGCTCATTTTTAGAAATCCTCCATTTCCTAGTCTGTGCACGTAATATCCTCTTTGTAACCTCCATTTTTTTATTGAAATTTCTCACTTGTTCTAAACAAATGCACTGGCACGAGTTAGTCAAATAATATTTTTCCTCCATGCATCTCGGGGTTTCCTCAAGGAAATTTGAAAATTGGACTCAAAATGATGAAGTTTTCTTTCTCTATGTATTTTCCACATTCGGGGTGACGGGCTTCTTTTCCCCATCAAATTTTGACCCCAATGAATGTAGGTACATGGTCAGATCCTATTAGATGGGGAGGAACAGGATTTTTGGTGAACTTAACACTTTTTGTCACTTTTGGCAAAAATGATAAATTTTCCCCATTTTAAAAGGTTAAAATTTTGAGAAAAGGGTTGTGACCCCATTTTAAATCATAGGATGCCACATGTCAAGAGTTCAATCGGAGCAGAGATAAGCATTAAGGTGGAGGAAATTGAGTTTTAGAGCCTTTTTAAAAAAAGGTTAAAATGATGAGAAAGGATTCGCGATCCCATTTCCAATAAGATCGTGCCACGTGTCTAACTTATAAATTCTAAGCGGGCCTATAGGACAATTTGTTCCAAATTGCTAAATCTCATGAAAAATCACAAAATGTGAAAGGATTCCCCGTAACCGCTCCAATCCCTTCCTTCCACATGGACGACCCAATTTCAGAGTTAGAGGAGAAAATCAAATGGTCTATATTTAAACTGGAAAATCGAATGTAATGGTTGCTTTGCAAGATCTATTTTTAACCCACCATGAGTGTTTTCTTCACAATAGAGGAATTTGAAAAGGTATTGAGGATTTGTGAAGTTGTAACAGTTTCTTGCGAAGAATATAATGGCTTCTCAATGTCATTCCAAGGGCTAGTGATTGATTTCAAAAAGACCAGAGTGCTCTGTACCTAGAAAAGATAGAAAACACCACATTGCTTCTATTTTCTCTTCTTCCTCGAATTTATTCCATTCTCAAGCTATGTACAAACTCTTCTCAAGCTTCAATAATCAAAGAAGGAATTTTGGCCTTTTTGATTGAGGGATTGATTGGTTCTTATTAGAGTGGGTATTTACCTTAGCTCATGTTCACCTAAGTACATTATTGTATTTATCCTCACCCACTTATGTGTGTGGATATTTCTTTTATTTATTTAGATATTAGGAGATATTATCTAATTGTTAGGTATAGTTCTTTCCTCGATCTATGGTATTGACTAGACTAGATCCTTGATCCTTGATGATCGTTCTCTCATAAATATATGAACTTGACTAGTTATTTGATGACTAGTTCTTTCCATGATTTATGGCTTGATCTACGACCTTGACTAGTTCTTAGATTGTTATTCCTTGCCTATATAAGCAAGGCCCATTCTCATTGTATTTCATTGAGTTCCATAATATAAATGATATTGTTGCTCATTTGTTTGCAAAGGTTTATATAAATTTATTCGGAAAATTTCTTTCATCTTATTGATCATGATGTTTGATTAGCATATGTGTTCTTGGCTTGGAAAGATCTCCACATTATCGTTCCTTTTATGGTATCGAGCAAGAGATTGTTATTGACATTCTGAAGCTCACATCAAGTAAGTTTTATTTTGCAAATAAATTCTTTATATATTCATATATTCAAGATTTACTTGTATTTTGTTTGCATGGATATTTTTTTTATGCAAAATAGAGGCTTCCATTGATCCTTTCCTAAGGTATTGCGAAAAACCCTTAGATCGGAATCTAGTAAACTCGACCATTTTTGAGGCGACCAGGTTTTTTTGGTTTTTTTGTTGTGCGAGAGAAACATATCTTCATTGGATTCACCTCAATATTTCGCACCATAAAAAAAAAATCTAGAAGTTTTTATGGGTTTTCACATATTTGGTTTTTGAGATCCGATCTGGTATGGTTTTTTTGTGGCATATAGTCGATTTTGGTTTTTGAGAGGAGATCTTTTATATATTCAAAGATGTTGCTTTCTTTTTTTTTGGTAGGGGGAAAGGCTTCCGATGTTGTGCTTTTTTGGGACTATTACTATTTCAGAAATCTGGATTCTACCTCAGGGACCACGTATAATACTATGGAATCCTTAGCCCCTGGTCATATGGAATGGTCATATGAGGTCTTAAATCTTGTGGTCCCTTAGTAGGTGCTTAACTCCAGCCCCCTTTCATTTATTTGTATGGTGAAGGCAAGAGCATTTTATTCTATTTTAGTGGAAAATAAAATAAATAGTAGAGCATATTATTGAAAAACTTGTATCTTTTGATCGGTAACTCCGTTTTGAGTGCCATTTTTTGCAAAAGTACGTGTTTTTATGCTCTTTCCATTGGAAATATTTATTTTCAGAATCACACTATAATTATAAAGTGCCATATTGTAACATGCACTTGTTATAAAGTGCCAAAATTTGGGGGCTCTTGTTACATTGTTTGGGGGTCTTGTTGTATTGTTTGGTTCTTGCATTTTTTTGGTGATTTTTTGAGGATGGCATCTTTATCTACTTCTGCATTAGATCATGTTGAGCCATTAACAACACATAATTACCACACATGGAAACCAAGAATGGAAACAATAATTAAGCGGAAAGGATTATGGGCTTTAACTTCTTCAGAACAACCAATGTTCACTAGAGAATATGAGAAATTTTAGTACCAGTGCAAATTTGATGAGTGTATGGGTTTGATAGGAACTTATGTAAGTGATAGTCTTTTATTTCATTTAGAAAAGTGTGACTCTCCTTTCAAAATATGGAGAAATTGAGGATTTATTTGGTAAGGTGGATCATATGAGAGCCATGCAACTTGAAATTGAGATCACCTCTCTTAATCCTAAATATTTTCCAACAATTATAGACTATCTTACCAAGTTCAAGCATTTGTTGACACAGTTGAAGGGGAGTGGAAGAGATAAGAAAGATGAAGAGTGTGTTTACTTGATTCTATCCAAGTTGAGAGGACCATTCCAAATTTTTTCTTCTACCTTTTTCTCTAGCATGGATGCCTTAGGTGACACCTTCAAAATGCCTAACTTAGAAACATTTTGTGAAAGACTTACTAGGAAGAATCCAAATTATCTCACCTTGAGTCTTCCACCTCTCAAAAGGCATTAGTTGCATCTAATCCTAAGGGCAAGGGAAAACCAAACAATAAAACCAAATCCACACCTTCTCCATCTCAAAATGCTCCTAAACCCAAAGAAAACAACTCAAAACCCAAGGAGTCTTCTAAATCCAAGAATAAGTCTAGCCGTTCATGCTCTTTTTATGGGGGTAGTAATCATGAAGAAAATAGGTGTTATAAGAGAATGCAAGCCTTAGAGGATGCAGTCAAGAAACACAAAAAATTCTATCTCCACTCCACCTCCTTCTAATCAGCATGGAAAAGCACTTTAATGTTGTTGGAAGATCTCATTCACCACTTGCAGACAATTGGGTTATAGATTCTGGTGCTTCTCATCACATGACTTCTTCGAAGGAGTCTTTTGTTTCTCTAGGTTTGAGTTCTACTTCCAAAATTGAGGTTGGAGATTCTTCCTTTCTTTCTATTGAGGAAAAGGTGATATACAACTTGATGGTGGAAATATCCAAGATGCACTATATGTTCCTAATATCACTACAAATTTTCTTTCTTTATATCAAATTTTTCATTATAGTCAAGGGAAAACAGTGAGTTTTACACCACATGGGGAAGAAGTAAGAACTTTGTTGGAGCCTTATTCACTTGTTGCTTGCTCAGTATTGTTGATCATAGTTCTAGACTATATCACTTTGAGGGTTTTGATGACACTTCTTCTATAGGGACAAGATTGGTTTCTCATTGATTCGAGAGTAAGCTTTGGCATGAAAGATTTGGACATCTCAATTACATATATTTGAAGGAGTTTAGCACTCATGGTATGGTAGATGGTCTTCCTAGAGTTTCTTGTCTTGAGAGAGTTTGTCATGGTTGTGCATTAGGAAACAACACCAAGATCCTTTTCCTAAGAATTTTCTAAGAGAGCTTCTTCACCACTTGAGCTTGTGCATAGTGACTTGATGGTTTTTCCTACCCCATCTTTCAATGGAGCTAAGTATGCACTTACATTTATTGATAATTTCTCGAGGCGTACTTGGGTTTATTTTCTCAAGTACAAAAGTGATGTTTTTTCACACTTCAAAGTCTTCAAGGCTTTGGTCGAGAAACAATCTTCTAGTAGTATAAAGAACCTTCACACTGATAATGGGGGAGTACTTCAGCAATGAGTTTTCTAAATTTTTTTGCAACTCAAGGCATTATTCACTAGCATTTTGTTCCTCATACTCCACAACATAATGGATTAGTAGAAAGGAAGAATAGAACTTTGAAGGAAATGGCTAACTATATGATGCATTCTAGAGATATACCTCCTATCTATTGGGTAGAAGTAGTTAATTATGCTAACTACATTCAGAATCGCACACCACATAGAGCACTTAAGCATTTGACTCCAGAGGAAGCTTGGTCCAACACTAAGCTAGATGTCTCATTTTTTTGAGTCTTTGGGAGCCATGCTTGGGCCTTTGTGCTAAAGAAGAAAATGAAAGCTTTGGATAAGAAGATAAACCCTTGATCTTTGTAGGGTATTGTGAGGACATGAGAGCTTATCGTCTTTTAGATCCTGATACACATGATGTTCTTTTTCAAACACATGTTTAGTTTGATGAGCACTTCACTCCTCATGAATCTTCTTCTTCTTCCATGCTTCCTTCTTCTTCTTCATCTCCTCTTGAGGATTCTTTCTTTGAGGAGATTGATGAGGAGGATATAGATGTCGTTGAGGATCCTATTCCCACTGATGTAGTCACTATGCCTAAGTGGGCTCATACTACGTTTTTGAGGCAACACCTTTCATAGAGGATCTTCCACCCACTAGGCATCATCATGCATATTCTACTGGTTCTATGATCTTTTTGTGTCAGGTAGTTTCTGAGGATCCACATTCCTTTTCAAAGGCTCATGGGATACAGGAGTGGGATGATGCGATGGCAAATGAGTATTCTTCTTTGATGAAGAATCATACTTGGGATTTGGTATCTCTTCCTAAAGGAAGAAATATGGTTAGGTGTAAGTGGGTATACCAAACCAAATACACAGCAAATGGGTCCATTGACAAGTATAAGGCTCATCTTGTTGCAAAGGGTTTTTCATAAGTTGAAGGTATTGATTACTCTGAGACTTTTACACCCGTTTCCAAGATGGATTTTGTACGCCTTGTACTTTCTCTTGCTACATCATAGGGGTGGCCCATATACCAGATGGACATGAAGAGTTCCTTCTTACATGGAGATCTACAAGAGGAAATATATATGGAGTAGCCGACTAGATTTGTTCAGATTCTTCTCTTGTTTGTAGGCTCTGAAGGTCTCTCTACGGTCTCAAACAAGCCCCTCGAGCTTGGTATGAGAAGATGGATTCTTTTCTTCTATCTACTAGTTTTGTTCATTGCCACTCTGATCATACAGTGTATCTCTAGCATGTCGGTGAGGATATTGTGATACTTATCTTGTATGTTGATGATCTATTACTTACTAGCATCTCTTCTTCCCACATTTAGAGTATTCAAAGGGCTCTTTCTACACAGTTTGACATGACAGATCTTGGGCTATTGCATTATTTCCTTGGATTGCAGATTTCTCAGATAGATTCAAGGATTCATTTGAGTCAGCAAAAGTACACCCATGATCTTCTTAGGCACTTTGATATGGCTTATTGCAAGCCAAGTCCATCTCCTTTTCAATCTGGAGTTACTCTTACATCCACATGTACCACACCACTTTGTGATCCTACATTGTATGGGTAGCTGGTTGGGAGTCTCATGTACTTGACCCATACTCACCCTAATATTTCATTTGTAGTAGGGCTTGTATCTCAGTTTACACGTTCTCCTCATAGTAGTCACTTTGGTAGGGTGCTAAAAAGGATTTTGCACTATTTGCATGGCACTTCCCACTTTGGCCTACACTACACTAGGGGTTCTACTCAATTGGTTGGGTATATAGATTCAAATTGGGCAAGTTCTATTGATGACAGGTGTTCCACTTCTGGCTATCTTTTCTATCTTGGTTCTTCTCCAATTGCTTGGGCATGTAAAAAGCAACAGGCTATTGCACTTTCATCTTCAGAGGCAAAGTACAGGGTAGCGGTTATAACGAGTCACTAGATTCTTTGGCTTCACCAGTTATTGACAGAATTTGGATTCCCACAGATTCACTAACTATACTTTGGTGTGATAACCAAAGTGCAATTCACATTTCTCGTAACCCAGTTGAGCACCAGCGGACCAAGCATATTGAGATACACATCCACTTCATTCGTTAGCACATTTAGGATGGAGTTCTTTACTTGGAGTACATTCTAACTCAGCAATAGGTTGTAGACATCTTTACGAAGCCTTTTACATCACCTCGCTACCTTGAGTTACGTGGAATGCTTGGGTTTCAGAAGTTGTTCTTGGGGGTGTTCGTGAGAACATCTTCCTTCTTCTTCTTCTTCTTTCTTCTTCTTCTTTCTCTTTCCTTCTAGCTTCTTTCCTTCTTTTGGTTCGATATTTCTTCATGGATATATTGTACATGAGTACCTCATCAGGCCTAGTTTCAAGACTCATATTGTGGACATGCCACTTCTATTTTTGCCCCTAGCTTCACTTGAGGGGGGTGTTAGAGTAGGTATTTACCTTAGCTCATGTTCACCTAGGTACATTATTGTATTTATCCTCACCCACTTATGTGTGTGGATATTTATTTTTATTTATTTAGATATTAGGAGATATTATCTAGTTGTTAGGTATAGTTCTTTCCTTGATCTATGGTATTGACTAGTTCTTTCCTAGATCTATGGTATTGACTAGATCCTTGATGTCTAGTTCTCTCATAAATCTATGGACTTGACTAGTTCTTTGATGACTAGTTCTTTCCATGATTTATGGCTTGATCTATGACCTTGACTGGTTCTTAGATTGTTATTCCTTGCCTATATAAGCAAGGCCCATTCTCATTATATTTCATTGAGTTCCATAATAATATATGATATTGTTTCTCATTTGTTTGCAAAGGTTTATGTAAAGTTATTTTGGTGAATTGCTTTCATGTTATTGATCATGATGTTTGATTAGCATCTATGTTCTTGGCTTGGCACGATCTGATTATCATTCCTTTTAGTTCTTTGCGACTAATGAGTTTCATTCGGTCTTGTAGCTTCTTTTGCGGGTTTATTTTTCTTTTAACTATAAATGCATGCAAATGAAATTTCTAATTAATGTGTGTTGGCATCGATATTCTACTCACAACATTAGTTTCTCCTACCTCCATTCTCACTCCCTTTCCCCTTCTCAGAAAAAGTTCTTCTCTAGTGAGAAATTGCTAGCTTTGCCACAGGGTCAGTGGAGTGCCCCTTTTGGATCTCTAGTCAAAAGGCCACCATTGAAATCTACTTTTTCACACATGGACATACGGAAGTTGCACCGTTCAAGTAGAGGGACTTAGATTCCCATAGCATTGGCTTGAAACCCACCAATTTTCCACAAGACAAATTTTCTTGCCAACAATACCTCAAAAGGACACCATTAAAACTCATGTAAGAAAAAGTGTAATAAATCCACCATTTTCCATCCAAATCATATAATGGGGCCTAATTTTAACCCCTTACCCCATAGGTATAGTTGGTAGATGAATTTAAGAGTTGTGGGACAAGCTTAACTTGTCCCACAAGCCTTTAAAATTTTCTTGAAAGTTGAATTTCGAGTTTGGGGAGATGGGTTGAGTACACACCAAGTAAAATAATTATATCCAACTTAAAATCACAATATCAAAAGGATTATCTACCCAAATAAATGGCCTCTTATGGTCACATCAAAAAATCACAATCAAAAATAAAAACTTAATTATCATTCTTAATTACTAATAAGGGTACATTTAATCAACAAAACAAAAGTGAAATACATTGCAATAATAAAATACATACACACAAATTAATCAAAATAAAAGTGACAATAACAACACATATCCCATGGTCACTATTTGAGCTTATCCCCATGGGAACCTCTAATCCATCCTAACACAAACAACAATAACATAACACAAAGTTGTTATGGTGATATAATATACCTGCAAAATCAAACAATATATATTCCTTCGGCCTCGTGGCATATTAAATATATATCAATCATAAATTGTATGTATGTATATATCATCAAGAACATCATCATATCATGAAATCATCATGAAAGCTAAGAAATTATATTATTCATTTATAATTTTGAAAAATTCAATTCTACCATTACATCAATATCAATAAGATCACAAGATTATTTCCATCTAACACCAAAACATGGTCAATACAACACAGAATTCAAAATATATGTGTGTGTGTGTGTGTGTGTAAGTGTGTGTGTGTGTGTGTGTGTGTGTGTAAATTTGTGTGTGTGTGTGTGTGTGTGTGTGTGTGTGTATATGTATATATGTATATATGTATGTATATATATGTATATATGTATGTATGTATGTATGTGTATACATATACATACATACATACATACATAAATACATTGAGTACATACATATAATAAATATATTCATAAAAAAACATCATCGTCATCAACATAGAATGTTTATCATGCATCCGAATCGATACAAGTCATAATATGAATCAAAACATATCGATAGTAAGAATATCTCTATCATCTACATCATGTTTGCCTCCAAAACAACACAATATTGTCCATGTCAATAGTCCATGATAAATTAAAATATCACCAGTTGTGTAATAAGTGTCGAAGAGGAGTGGGCACTACATTCTTCAACCCTCCTTGTATGATTATAAAAATCAATAAATCATTAATAAATTTTTTTCTTATTCGTTTGGGTTTATGCTATTTCAACAATTAATCTCTATTAAATTCTGTTTGTTTGAAGATGTCGATTCATTCTGCTAGAAGTGTAGACTAGTGTTAAAACTACGTGATTTCATCGATATATTATAGAATATATTTCCAATATAATGTAAAAAACAATTTGTTCTGACTTTAGGATAGAGGAGCTAATAGTGGATTGATGGCTATCTTCCCATCACTTTAAAAAAATTGAGTTACACTACATCATTGTGGAAACCTTGAGGTCTTCACTTTGATCAAAAGCTATGGAGGTGTTTGAGAAAGGCATAAATTTAGTTCTCTTATGCACTGATAATAATAGAGGTTACTTGGAAGCATAAATGGCTCTATTTCTTTTACAAAAACCTCTCCTACAAATAATCTGATTATGTTATGGAAAAATTCTTGTCATTAAATTTTTTTCATGTTTTCCTCCATATAGTTGTAGATATAAACTAACCATTTTTTATCTAATTTTTATTTTTTGTTTAAGATTATGGTTTTTGGATATCACTCTTAGGATCCGGATAGTCATATATTCATTATGACTATAACTCCGTGCATTGTTTATAGGGATGTGAAGACTTATAACATTCTTATGGATTATAATTTTGATGCTAACTTTGGCATTTCCAATTACATTTCCTCGGCCAAACACCACATCTCTACCTATAGTATGGGTACCATTCATTACATTGACCTAGAATATGCAAGAACATCAAGGTTGAATAAGAAATTTATAGTACACTCTTCTGTTGCTTCCTTCTCGTAAATACTAGTCTCTACTTTGATAGCACCTCCACTGCTACTTTACTTAACACTACTTGTATCCAAACCAAGTCCCATTCTAGAGGCAACAAATGTATTCATGTTTTGTGCAAATAAAATTGTCCATAAAAGGTGACGACTCCTCATATAATATTTACAATCGTATATGTATGAATTTGTAACAAATTTAAAATGTATAGATAGAACTTTTAATGTAAATATGATGACATATCGGTGTTGTTACTTCTTAACTCGAGAATAAATAAAATTGTGACATAATGATTGTTTGATTGATGTAAACAATACAATATTGGTTCAATGTATCTCGAGGGCATAAGTCAACACTTCTCACAAACATTTTTCTTGCATTTGTCAAGGATTATTTCTTTTCTTGCTCACGAAGTGGCTCACTTTTTATACGCAAAATGGAACAATTTACAAGCATAAATTCTACTATCTTTCGAGTAATAGAATTTGTGATATACATAAACTCCCAACTTTTTTGTTTGATTTTAATGATTACTCGTAGATATAGTTTATAATAATAAACACTAGTAAACTTGTACAATCTAAAAAATAAGTTGTTATAAGGTATATTTCAGGGTGAGAATGTAATTTTATTGTGAGTTCCACCAGAAGTCAAAATAACACCACTAGCATTTACAAACTGGCTATGTCAAATTTAAGGATATGTGTATACTAAACATTGAAATTTTGTGCCTCACACTTTCAAATTTAAGATTCACACTCTGAAAGTGCAAGTGCGAGACTTTGCACTTTCAAGGTGTGAATCTCAAACTTTGAAAGTGTGAGGCTCACACTTTCAAAGGGCAAGGCTCACACTTTTAGAGTGCAAGGCTCATATTCTTCAGAGTGTGGGGATATCACTTTGAAAGTGTGAGGTACTAAATTTCATAGTGTGGGGCTCGCACTTAGAAAGTTGTGAGGATCTCAAATTTTCAAAAGTGTGGGGCTCACACTTCAAAACTACGAGGATCTCGGACTTTATAAGTGTGAGCCCCACACTTTTAGAGTGTGAGGCTCACTTTCAGAGTGTGGGGCTTGCACTTAAATACAACAGGATCATGACTTATAATATTTATCGACAACTAACCTTACATCGAGGATTTTTCACTTTCATTTAATACAACGGCTCATGACTTATAAGAGTTAGCGACCACTCACCTTAGATCAATTCTCACAACTTATAAGAGTTACCAACTACTCACCTTACATCGAGGCTCATGACTTATAATATTTAGCGACCGCTCACCTTACATCGAGGCTCATGACTTATAATAGTTAGTGACCGCTCACCTTAATACAACAGGCTCAACAAATAATAGTTAGCGTCCGCTCATGACTTTGAATTGGATTTTGCAGGAAGTTATTGTTAATTTTTATTTTATTAATCCAACGGGCTCATGCCTTATAATAGTTATAATTTTTAGCCTTACATACTCTCAACATTGAAAATCTAAAAAATGGTGAAATTGGAATCCAATAATAGCCAAATTGGAATCTAATAATAGTGATATTGGAATCCAATAATAGTGAAATATTGAATCTAGCATAATTTCAATAAATTAAAGTAGAATAATTTCAATAATGACAATATTGGAATCCGATATCATAAGTAATAATGGAATCCAATATAGACAAAAATGGAATCTAATATACAGTGAAAACGAGATCGATTTCTTCCAATACTTGAAATATTGGAGTTTCAATTCACCGGAATATGTGCCAATTTAGTGAAATAAGCGTTGTTTCTATAGCATCTAATCTCATCATCTTAAAAATTTACTAGCATGTTGTTGTCTTGTGCAAATGTAAGATCTTCCATCAAAACCATTTCACCAAATGCATCGAGTAGATATCCATCTATATTAGGAAGTGCTTTTGTTGGATGTTGTAGTTGTAAGTGCCTTGTTTGATATGTAAGTTATGTGTGGAAGCACACACGAGACATGTGAACTATTTGATAAAATTCCCCAAAGAGATGTTAGCTCATGGAATGCACTAAATTCAAGGTATTCACATGATGATGTTGTTGAAAATGCCTTGGGAACATTCAAATGCCAAAATGGGAGTTGTCTTAGATGGATACAAGTGTTTGACCAAATAATAGAACGTGAAATATTTTTAAGGAATATCATAATTGCATCTTATAGAATACATGTTCATCCTAAAGATCCATTGAGGTTATTTAACTAAACACAACACATACATATTAAACCCAGTCAAGTCACCTTTTTCATCATACTAATGGGTCGTGGAAAAATAAGAGCTTTGTAGAGGGTTTGACATACATCATAGCATAATTTAGGAAGTGTTTTTTGTCACATGTTGATTGTATACTACATTGTTCACTCGCCCCCATAAAAAAATTCAAACAATTGAAAATAGCATACATTTCACCATAGATTGCCACTATAACAAAATTTACATCATTATCCTCTCCGATGTAATTTGCAACTCATGTGCAATTGATAGGTCTAATAACAGAGTTACTTTTTGTATTTTAAAAACCACTTAAATACCTTATACACAAATTCCAAAAAGGAAAACAAAAATCTAATACTTATTTAATTTATACTTACAAAAAGAATTAAAAAATATTTCAAAATATGGAATTTGAAGAGAAATTATTAATTATTGAAGTAATTTCTCTAACAAAATCATAGGGCTCTATATTTATGGATTAGGGGATCTTATCTCCACATATTTAGGTGGTAGTAGTGGTTGTAGAATCTTATAGATTTTCATTTCTATTTCATTGTTTGTGGATGACATTGGTTTGCTTTCACATTCAATTATTTGTCTTTAAAACCAACTTGATGGATTGAGAAATTTTTGTGATAAAAATCAGGTTAAAGTAAATCTTGCAAAGAAAAACTCATGGCATTCAATACAGCCAAGAAAGTAGCATCGACAATCAATTTGACATACAAAGGAAAACATGTTGAGTTTGTGTACTCTTAGACCTACTTGGGTGTGGTTTTCTCTAGATTGCCTTTTAGCCTCATACCTATAATAGAAGTGAGGTTTATCAAAGGATATGCAACACCAACAACATTATAAAGACAATGTTGTTAGCTCCAATTTGAAGATATCTAGACAAGATTCATCGCTTTCATACATTAGATATTCTACACTATTATATGTAATGTTTGGGGTCTATATTGAGACAAAATTATTTTAACCATATGGAAAGAGTTTTTATTGCCATGTTATCAAAGAATATTCGACCCAAAAGAATGGTTCCTCACTCAATTATTCTTGTAGAGTTTGGGGTATGTCCACTCTTTATCTCTTTAATTTTCCATGTTATCACTATGTTGCATAGGATTCGATGTGTGGTAGATTCGTTCTATGGTCAGAATAGGTATCTATATTTGGCACTCCAGTCTTTTATGCTACTTGCCAAACAAGGATGTAAATCTTGTTGGTATGCAAGAGTTATGATTCTCCTTTACAAGTTGGATATTGATATAGAAATACCCCCTATTTGGGTTTTATATCAATGCTCTTCATCTCATAAAACATGAATCAACAGAGGTATCCGAGAAGAGCTCAATACATCTTATTCAAGAATTACATGGTTTGCTCCAAAAGAGCTTTTGAAACCAAAACTTCTTCATTATTTTCAATTTTATTCCTGTTTTCATGAGGATCAAAATAAACTTCCCTTAACTCAGTTACAATTTTTTTCTAATCCTCTTCACATAGAATTTGATAACCTTCCACAAGATGAATGTCTATGTCAGTTGTGTTTTCTAGAGCCTAAAAGTGAAGACCTGGCCCAATAACACCCATTTTGCCGCCATAATATTGCAGTCGCTTGCCAGTGGCTATAACAGGGAAAGAAAAGAAACCTTAGAAGAAGAAGACCGATTTGTTTAACTTGGGCGGACGGCAACAACCAACTATAATAAATGGGTGGACCACAAAAAGTCGAACTGGAGAAGCTACGCAGGGATTTTATGCAAAAATAAACGCATACGTCATATACAGTGAATATCAGCGGTCACCCATTCTCGTGGCATTGCCTGATGCGAATATGGTGGCCACGTTGTCCCTTTCTCTGCTGACGTGGCAGGCCATCTTCATACCATTCTTCGGCAGCTGTCAATCTCCGTAAACTATTTCACAATCTTTTACTCATATTAAGCTATGTTTCTCCTTTGGACATGGGCAGAACCGGAGCAACATTAACAACTCTGTCTGGAATACAAACGGTCGATTTGCTCTCGTCTGCACACGCGTCGTTTATCTATCTAGTTTGGAATATTGTCAGGATTCACGGCTCACCTACCCCTTCCAATCAATGATTTTTCTGTATTCGTTCTTCCCCTTATTGCGTGAAATGTAACGGTCACCTCTATACCTCGAGAAAAAAATTTGGTACGTTTTTCTAGTGAATATCATCATCTTGCATGTGAGGCTTGTTTTTCATTTCTAAGTATTATAATTTGTATATAAATACAAAAATCTACATATTCATACAATAGAATAATAGAAATATTATTAATTTATAAATGATATAGAATTTGGTTTTTTAGTAGAAGTTAAGATATCTAAGAATTAAGTGAAGCTTGTAAAATGTGAGGTTTAAAACAAACAAGGCCATGAGTGACATATACTTTGCCGAAATAAATGTAAATGTATGTTAAACTCTCGCTAAGTGTTTAACTAAATGAACAAGTAATATGTCACCTCAAGAATCATAATTATAGTTTATAGAGAACATGAGCAACCTCTTAAAAACATTGATAGTGTTTTATCAACTATAACCTGCGAGGTGTACAATGTGAACAATTTACCTTTGCTATTATACATTGTCATAGAGATTCAAATAGATTTGAAAAGAATGACAATTTTGTATTGATCATTACGAGATTGCATAAGACATAACATTGATCAAAAACACGACAAGTAAGTTTCATAAAAAATGTTATGAATATTAAATAAAGTAACAAAGGACACATGTGAATGTCAATACACAAAAAAGTAGTACAAGACTTGTGAAATCCATGTTCTAATGAAAACCCCTAGCCTTCTTAGAATTTGGTGGCCCAAAATATTAATAGAAGATTGATATACCCAACATGTATTCCCATGGTTAGAAGGAATACATTGTGCTTCTTGTTGTTTGTCCATGAAATTCATATGAAAGCCATGACTACCTCTAGCAAAATTACAGCTTAATAATCACAAAAACAAATAAATATGGTGGATGTGAATAGGAGATTATTCAATCTAATTCAGCAACAAATAAAGAAAAGAAAAGCCCAATTCTAATCTTTGCAACAACAAAAAAGAATGTTTTCTGAATTTTTATAGGCCCATCTTAGTATGCCATATATCCCTGTTTCTCTATGTTCTAATAGAGGATAGAATTGGATATTGGTTAGTTGTGAGTTAGCTTTAGAGGACATGAGACATCTTATTTCATGCTCGTAGTTTATCTAGAGAGGAAAGCGCCTGATTGAGCTCATCAAGTGTAAACCTCAACAGGTCGGCACAGTCGTTTAGAGCAATTTTCTCTAATCCCGAGGTTGCCGAGAATTGCAAAACCTCGGAAAGTGTCTCGTCGAAAAAGTCAATAGTTCTCAGCACCGCAATTTTAAGAACATCCAAAGGATCCTGATGCCACCAGTCGAAACATAAAACTGAGGATCACCATTGCGGTTGCACGTTGCTAAAAAAGCGATTTGATGTCGACATTTTGGCTGAGATTTTCATTACTATATTGCAAGGAAGATCCTTCCCGGGGAGGAAACCAACAAGTGCACATATGACCACCGCCAGCATCACAGAAGACAGTCATGACGAGGACTGTCCTCTTCTTAGCAGAGAGCGGGTCAACTTTCTGATACATTCTGAAAAAATTCAAAAACTCGACAAGACTATGCTATTTTATTCCTCGATTCGACGATTTTAAAAGCATGATACGGGAGGGACAACAGGTCCGAGAGCCTACACTGATGATTTTCAAATGGTTTATTTGAAAACAAGAACAATCATTCACTGGTACAAATGCCAGCTCTCCTTCATGGCGATGTCTGTGAGGTTTCTTGAAAACTCCTGTAATGTATACCCGTCTGTTATCTTCAATAAAACACACACAAATCCATGTATGTTAAGTATTATTTTTGTGACAGACATAAATTTGTAAAGATATGTCTACCATATAATCGTGGACACAAAATATGGAAAAAAATGGTTCATAGAAAAATGAAATGGAAAAAATATGAGATATAAAAAATATTATAATTTTAATAATTAAACACACAAATATACAACAAATTAAAAATTATTACTTTCACTCTCTAACCATTCAGTTAATATGGTACAGTCTATAAAAATAGAAAATTCCAAACAAATACCCTTGATTCACACACGGTTTGGTAAATGATTTGATAAATTTATAATTATTCACAATTGAGTTTCTAGTTTTTATCAATTTTTAACATCAAAACCCAAAATGAGTTCCACCGGGTGAACGAAAGTAAACAGGTGTTTTTAAAAATGTCGGTGATTCTCTATAATCTCACTATATTGAGTCAACCACACACACACACATGTTAAGGTTGGAGTTATTGGTGTAAAGAAACAGTGTAAAAATGTCGCATCACTATATTGGAGGTGTCACTCTAACGCATCTGCCCACGCAGCTCCACATCCTGAGCAAAAATTAAACCAATTAAATGTTGTGGCACGGTCGTGGGCCTCCTGCCTGTTATATTGGAGCCTATCTCCCTGAGAACCTGAGTGAGAATGGGACTAATAATGGGTGTTGTACAAACAGAATGCAAATGTTTCTGAGATGTTAATGGGGAGTATTTTATGAGAAGAGGGGGTATGACACGTTGTGGAAATATTTTTTAGATGTCTCTCTTGGATTTGGCTGGGAGGAAAAATAGTCATTTAAATTAATTGTAAAATCTAAAATATCACTAGAAAAATATTTTGTCCAATGAAAATTGAGAAATAAACTATTTCAAAAAATGATATAAATATTTATATTTCAAAAACATTAGCTTAGATATAACAGATCATAGTTGGAGGTATGTTATTGGTTTGTGGGGTTCAAAATATTTGCTTGATTGAAAGCTATAAGACTCGCCTTCGGCATTATAATAAGATATATTTTGTGAATTCACTTAAGCACCAACCTATTGAGTGAAGGCATTAACAAAATAATGATAAAGCTCTATTGTCAACAATAGTTATGACTTGAGATATGTGGTTGAAACTACGCAGACACTTACAAGAAGATGTGATCTTCCAAAAGAAACCCTTCACAAATTAATATTTTTTATTAATACCCTTACTTTTGTAATATTCTCAAATCATTATGTAGTGGTGGTAGTTTTGAAACCAACACTTCATAGATTTAGAGAACAATCCTCTACTCTATGGAGACTTAGAGAAAGCAAATGAAAATCAAGATCATCTTCTCAAGCAACGGAGTTTGGGGGAAACACAACGTTCAAATATGAGAAGAACAAATAAAAATAAGTAAGAATTTTTTTCATTAATTTAAATTTCAAGTGGCTACGTGATATCAAAGTTGTGGCAAGTTAAAAGAAGTAAGACTAATAACAAATTGAGGGAGGAACCGAACCAAGGATTTTGCCAATCTATGCAATGGAAGAAATTGATATCCCTTCATTCAACTTGGTGATTGGGTTGTATAAACTCCCAAGAGTTTTGTCTCAAACTCTAGCATTGAATCAAAATCTCACTTCCGCACCAAAACCAAATGCAGCTCAACAATTTATAATGACATATATTAAATTAATTTAGATCAATTTCATTTGAATTTAATTTATTCATTGGGAAGCTAAGACCGCTAAGCATTGAATTTGACATGACTCTATGATTGAGAATGAAACAAATGAATTTATGTTGCAAGACTCCACAATCTTTTCAATTCTTCATAAAACAACAAATATTTAATATTTAATGTTGAAATCAATGATTTGGTAGCATAACTAGTATAATTTGTAAACTATATAATGTTTCCACTTACCATTGTACTTGGTACTACCCACGACATCGAATGTTTCATTCCTTCGTGGAAATAAGTGTGGAGTCATCGACTTTGGAGGCTTGGAGTGTTGGAAGTTGGATAGCTTGTGCACATGGAGGGAAAAAGCGCGCTTGGGTGCTTCAAAAAAATTTGTACAGAGCTCTGCGGCATGCGGAATGCAACCCCATGTCCTTTATTTTATGCACCATATTTTTTAAACTCAATCACTTTATTATTAAATTTAAACTAATAAAATTAATATTGCCATCTATCATTTTTTTAATTGGGCTTTGATTTTTTCCCTTTTCTCTGTTGATGTGACGTGGAATAGTACTATGTTGGGATAGGGATGTTGTGTCCTCATGTGCGTGAACTAGGGACTAAGGGTTGTTTGACATCAGCAAAGTGAGCCTAATTTTGGGCTTCGCCCTTCCCCATGTGTGTAGGATAGGAGACTAGAGGTAGGCATGTAACGCACAAGGTTGTTGCAGAACTTATATAATATCTCGCTTATTTTTCTTTCTAGAGTCCTATCTAGTGGTTACTATGTACAATCCTAGGTGTGTAATAGCCAACTTGCCATTTGTCAATTTCCAATTACCAAACCTTTCGGACCATGGCTGCAATCAAAATTGTGGACACACACACACACACACACACACACACACACACACACACACACACACACACACACACACACACACACACACACAACACACATTAGAACTGTGATTTAAGAATGTGAACGTCAATATGATAGTTTGTAAATTAATTCACCCATCTTTTGATACGATCTAAAATATAATTTAGTCATTTTTGCAGTTAAAAAGATAAAATAATGTCAAAATGGAAATCAAATTTAACCCTTGTTCTCCATTAATTCAGTCCACCCATATCACTTTCTCATTACATAGAGTGATTTGTATTCCGGATAGAACACATCTCCACACCATACCTAAATTCCCCACATTTTCCTCTTTCTTATCCATGCAAATAAAGAAATTCTTAAATTCATCTTGGCCTTATAGACATTGATGCCTACCATGGGAAGGCTTATTATCTACTTTAGCAATTGAACACATTGAGTGATAATCCGCCATAAAATTTAATGAAATGATTCGAGCGATGAACTAGGCAATATCACCATAAGTAGGATTGTCTAGGTATAGAGGGACCACGTGTGTTCCAAAGTAAGAGAGTGGTCCCATGCCGAGGGTTACTACTGCGTCTTTATTTGGGAAATATGTGCAGATGTAAATAAACTATTAGTGATGCTAAAACCCAACAAAGATCCTAATATTTATGAGCAATGACATTTTAGGGAGAGGATTTCAGCGCCATAAAATAATTGGGGGAACAAAATAATTAGCTTCTTAAATATTTTAGATATTAAAGACTCTTATTATGTCTCTATGAAGAAAAATAAAATTTGATGAGGACCCCATTAATACTAAAATATCCTATTTTTCTCTCTCCACCTACTCAAAAAAATTTAGCTTGTCCAGTGGATGGGACCGTAGCCTAAGACTTCCAGGGAATTTAGACTTGATAGGTACCATTTCCTCTATTGAGAATAGATTACAAAAATATTGCCTATCAAGCCTACAATGATGCAAATGCAACGTTAACAACTTGGTGCTTAAACCAAAGTTGTCTTGGTTGAAGTCGAGTCGACTCCATGATAAAGATCCACGCATTTTCAATGGAGAAAAAAATTCCCAACAAATTATATATTATACTTTTTTATTGAATTGAAAGGCTAACCCCCATTAATGAATTGGTCATCTTTAATAGAAAAATATATTGCCCTTCAAATTATATACAATATTTTTTTAATTGAAGATAAAGATTTATATAGGTCAAGTGTACAAAATTCTTAGGCTTGGTTGTGAAGGACAACCAAATTAGCCTAGGACATGATCTCAGCCTCATCCCTTATCATGTCTAATTACATCCAAATATTTGCATGGGTTAGGTGTACAAAATTCTTAGGCTTACGTTCGATTATGAATCCAATGATTTACATGACTTAGGTGTACTTAATTCTTAGGCTCAGATGCCAAGGACTGCAAATTTATTTGGAGCACGATTTCGGCCTCATTTTGTATTATGACCAATTGAATATGAAGATTTACAAGGGTTAAGTGTGCAAAATACTTAGACTTAATTGCCAAGGACTCGCCAAATTTGTGAAAGTCACGATCTCGGCTTCATCCCTTATTAGCTTTGATTAAATATAAAGATTTGCATATGTTAGGTGTACAAAATTCTTAGGCTTAGCCAAATTTTCCTAAGGTACGATCTCAACCTATCCTTATTATGTTGAATCGAATCCAAAGATTTGCACAGTGTAGGTGCACAAAATTCTTAGGCTTAGCCAAATTCACTCTAAGTATGATCTCATCCTCATCCCTTATTAGATCTAATTGAATATGAAGATTTCCACGGGTTAGGTGCACAAAATTCTTGGACTTGGACAAAATCATTTGGGGCACGATCTCACCTATCCCTTATTAGGTCCGATTGAATGCAAAGATTGGCATGAATTAGGTGCATAGAATTATTAGACTCAACCGCGAAGGACTTTGCCAAATATGCTTAAAACTCGATTGCGGCCTCATTCCTTATTACTCGGTTTACCGTGAGATTTGAACTTTGGTAAATGGCTAAACACCTTTTATACCATCATACACATTGATGGAGTACAACCCATTTGATAATTATATAGAATACTTTTAATAATATTGATTTTAAAACTATTCTTGACTTATTATTTATATACACATCATGTAAATAAAGTATCAATTGTATATATATATATATATATATATATATATATATATATATATATATATATTATTTTATTTTTGAATTTTTCGCACTCAAGGAAAAGACATGTAAACGGCCGTCAAACTAAATCTGTTGAGCGCGCAATTTAGATATGTAAGGACTCCGTATACCTAAATCCTTTGTTTAGTAACGTGATGCAGTCCTACCAAATTATGAACAAGAAAAGACTGGTAGTGGGCTGTCTGTGATATCGCGACGAAATACAAAATCCAAGTCAACTGGGTAGGTCACAAACTTGTTTTTTTGAGGATTTCACCAAATCTGGTCTAAAGAAGAATATTGGGCAAGTGTTCCCATCAATGTTTTAAAAGTGTAGAAAAGTTCCACAACTTAAACGCACTAGCCATCAAGTGTATCCAATGGACTCCACATCTGTTTTGGCTTTACTAATAATCTTTGTAATGTTCACTAGTCTTAATTTTTAAATATAAAGATTTGAAGGATTTTGTCACATCCAAGTATTTTCAATGTTTCCTATTATCCTCATCATACAACTACTACGAATAGACTAATAATAATAGACATCTAATTTTGGTAGGGAATATTTTATATTATAGTGTTAGTCTATTTGGTGTGTTTATCAATTATTAGTTTAGTTTACATTTATAGTGATATGTGTTTTTTAAATTTTTAATTTAGATATGTTTCTTTGTGTTATGCATGTAGTCAAAGATAGGTAGTTCAATGAAAGACAAACTTCTCTCTATAGCCTATCACTTTAAGCACACAACACATGTTACACTCGGACCTCCAATAATGAGATTGGGACCAAAACATTATCTTTAATGAACTTACTTGAGCAATTATAGAGTTCACACATACTACACAATTACTCTCCTCTCTTATATTACTATACAATAGGAAAAACAAACACACAACATTTATTTTATGGACTAGATTCTGCTATTTGTTCATTTTCTCTTTCAACCACACACACTCTTCCTCTCAAATTTTCTCTAATTTTAACCTATTTACCCCAAAAGCTTTCCTTGTCTTTTGTCCTTAGTGTAGTTACCCATGAACTCCCTCATTGATTTTCAAAATGATCCAAATCGATTCTAAATGTTTATAAGAAAATCACTAAAATCATCCAACTGTCATGGGGTGAACCTAGAAACTAAGACACATCGACGGTTGTGTCACCATTGATTTAACTTAGAAATCTATAAAACATTCAACTTAGCCCTTTTCTTCTATTGTCAAGACATGTATAGGTATCACTTCTCTTTGAGAAGGCATAAACACCTAAATTTAGCAATTTATCAAGTGATAACATTAATATTGGATTTATTTATAAATTGAGACTCGTGCACGCGATATGATCTCAATAATTTATCCTTAAGCTTATTGCATGAATTTTTGTCTTCATTCTGATGCTCAATCACTCATAGAATCGCTTGCACCAATCTATGACAATCTATCACTTCTAAGTGTTGTGTTAGAACTTTCCAACACCTAACTCCCTACTCGTAAGGGACCATCAAATAGTTTGGTTTGGAGTTGACCGTTTTTCCCAAGCCACGCATCAATCATTTTCTCAATTTGACATCTAGTATGGGTTGGTAATTTTATTATAGGTCATTATTAATGAACAATTAAACCTATATAAAAAGTATAATGCACTCATTTTATTCACTTGGAATCATTGGACCCCTAGAAAGATACTAAGTATAAGCGACAAGAGGGGTTTTGATGCATGGGAGTTAGGCGTGAAGGCACGTGCGAGTAAGATAGACAACATGTGAAGGCTCGCACCCAGACAGATTGTATTCCATACTTAGTTGCATTATGAGCCACAAGCAAGATTGGAAAGATAGAGGGTTGGAGTAGTGGCCAAGCAAGTTTTGGAGATAAGAATAGAGCATGAAGACTTGCAGTTCAAGAAAAGTCTATTTTGAGATAGATCTCATGCGAAGGAAGTTAAAGCATCATGTAGAGCTTAGGCTATTAATAGGATTAGATCTACAATTTATATTAGAAGATAATCTATTATTAGCGAGCTTGCATGCTCTTGTAATTGGCTTGTAACACATGCATGGCTATTTCTAGCATGCATGCTATTTTTGCGAGTTCATGGGTGGTGAAGGGTAAGCCCCTACCCTATATATATGATTTGCATTGTATGGATAGACCGTGAATTTGTAAGGTTATGTTGTTCTTTCGCTTGTAATGGATTACTATTGATGTATACAGCTATTATGTTTTATGGTGATTAATAGAATGGATTTCTGTGGATTCTTGTTCTGTCTCACTTATCTTGCATGGTAAACCTATTATTGATCATTTTTAGCTTGTTTTTCATGGTTATGATTACTTATATGCTTAGATCTAGTTCATCTAGGTTATCTATTGCTATTATGTATAACTTCATTCATGTTTGACAAATATGGCATCAAAAGATTACCTTTGCGTGCTTTAGGTGAGTGTTGACTGGATGAGGTGTCGGTGTGCACTGTATTGGTACGAAATGTGACTACATTTTGGTTCCGTTCGGGACCTCTTTTCAAGTTGTTGCGAGGATGTTGCATGATGAAGACATATCGGTTGACCTTAGCCAACATTGAAAGTTGGGTTGACGATTTAGAAAAAGAGTTTTCTCATTAATTTAACATTGGACCTGATTTGATGCATGCACATGGATTGAAGAGAATTTTATCATGAATGAGATGTTATTTTCCTATTTTTTATAGAGTATGAGTGGCTATTTATACATTGATTCGGATGTATAGAACAATTGTTTGGACACATGAAGATTACCAAAATTTGCATGATGCTAATTTGACTTAGACACGTGTTGTGGATCATTGGTAGAGTGGTTTATCTAGTTTGAGTACACTATTTCCACTTATTCCTATCAACAGTTCTTGAGTTCCGAAATTGATCTTATTTGTGTGATATCCCTTTAGTAATTAAGATCTTGATTGTAACTCTAGATTTGGAAGAGAAACCTATGGCTAGCTAAACCCCATGACGTTTGGGGGAAGGAGCAGGTGTGGTGAAAGATGTCATACCTAGCGGAAGAAAGAAAAAGAGAAGAAAGGAAGCTTAAGTATAATGAAGCACAAGAGAGGGAATTAACGAAGCAATGATATATTGAGGAGCAAATGGTGTTGTGGAGAGATATGCCTTGTGAAGGATTTATAGCTCACGTGGAAGACGTGGAGTCGAAGCATCTGGTTCTCCCTGTTTGGGTAAGCATGGTATGGAAACCCTCTTGGATTCATATGAAAGCGTGTCGAAAGAAATTATAAGGACTACGAGATGCATATTTGATCCCACTGGCATCATAGCCCTTGCGCTTAGTATTCCATTTCTGAAATATTTGTTGATAAGAAATTTTTGTTGGTGACAGAGTCGTGACATGTAGATTTCATTTTCTATTGAGTATATGAGTTAATTAGATAACACATTCATCTATGGCAGCATAAACATCATATTTTTTATTTAAGGGTCTACTTGGAGGTATATTTTTGGCACGTCATCAAGGAAGAACATGAGTGCATAGAGCGTTGGTAAAACATTTAGGAGTATCACAAATTCATAGACCGTGGGCGTTCAATTCAAGATCAACTAATAGAACACAAGGCAAAAAATCAATTGGTTCGGTGCTATAGTAGGGGAGGATCAAGAGAATCATATGGTTTGAGATTTAGTGGATCGGGTGGTTATGAAGGTGGAGAGAAAACTAGAGTTAATACGGGTTATGGAGTGCGGTGGGCATGGTCCACACCAACCCCAACAAGTTTATTACAAGATGTCTCTTTACTTGTTAGAATACGAGAAGAATTAAAGATGCAGCCAAGCATGTACACATGTGTGAGATAATATGGCGTGCTCAGGGGATCACAACTCCTGAGCATAAGGCAAGTCAGTTTGTTACTATTTTGAAGGGGCGCGTGCATAGTTAGTATAGGAAGTATGATCCGACCCAGACTTGTGTAGACTATAATAGGTTATGTGATAAATTTTTTGTTGAGTTCCATATACTTGAGTTTAAGCGAGGAAACCATCAAAGCACGCCGAAGGACATTAAATAGGGCATGGTTGAGAGCATACAAGAGTATGATGCATGGTTTTAAACTTTGATATCAAAATTGTCTTATGATATTCACCCTAGCCAACATGCATAATGGTTTGTTGGTGGTTTGATCACACCTTTTGGAAGGGCACTTTCTCATAAGACATTTATAGATCCATGTGAGGCTTTGGAGGTAGCTCTACGTGCTAAGGTAGTTGGAAGTGTAGACACTAGAGTTAGCCCATTTTTGGAAGTGTAGATTGCATCTATGGAAAAGAGTTGAAAAAATATCAACTAATTCATCCCATGAGACACGTAGTGGTATTTGGTGTATAGATTGCAAGGTGGAAGGACATACTAAGGATAGTTTCCCTCATAAATTGGTGTGCACCATGTTGTTGGATTGTGAGATCTATCATTTGGATCATGATTCAAGTAGGTTCCCCCTTTTGTAGCAAGGAAAAACATGGAGTTGATTCCACAACCAAAAGCCACAAAGAATATCAATTTTTATTTATAGGTAGAATTTTATCAATGTTTTCTCAGAATAACTTTCAATTGAGGGTTGCATAATACATGCAAAAACTCAAAGATAATCAGCTAATATGATGATAGAGAAAGCCTCAAACATGTAGAGCTTCCTAAAACTCACATATAATACGGATGCATATCACTCTATCAGATTTTCTAAAAACCAACAAAACATTCAAAGTAGAAACCCTCATTGTCTCATGTAGTAGCTTTCAACTAGAAGCTTCCCCAAATTACAAAGTCTTTGGAGGTCTTTAAATGAACATTAATTTTAGCAGAGCCACTTGGTGGCACATTTAAAATCCATCCCCACCTTTTCCTCTATTCCCGCCATGCATTGGTTCTAGTAGAATTTTAACTTAAATAATAATGCATGCAAAGGTTAACATATTGCCCATAGTTAATTAGAACAACTTCATAACTATAAGGTGGTTGATTAAATCAACATTAATAATTATTAATTCAAACAACTTTCCATTAGCACAATACAATACCCACAACTTAGCTTTATACATTATAAGTTTGAATGCATGTACCACTTTAACTTTTCCTAGTATAGGCCTTGATGTTCATTCCCTTACTTAATAATGATTAGATTTAAGGGTAGCCATCATTAGTCTATAATGCTATGTTAACTTATCACCACATACCCTAGTCAATTATTCAAGTTCCCAAATATGCATTTAATTAAAATAACATGAGCTTATTATCTTTATACATACCATTCAAATCTCATACCATGATCTAGTATACAATTGGTGTTATCCACCAAGTCGGGTATAACAACCATAATGTGGGAACCATACGAGTGTTGTTTACGATCTAGGAACTTTCTAAACTAAGTCCATCAACTTAGTCACATCCGACAAAAATTAGGATCAACATAACAATGATATGTAGGCATGTTCTAAAATCATTCATAACAAGTTTGTTACTTTCCAATGTCCTTAATACATTCAATTATGATCACCAATCTCAGCAGAGGTTATGATAAGGACCTTGCATAGGTAAGTCATCAATTTGTACCTTATCTCTCAACAATGACCTCTTATAAAGAAGTCACAATCAGTCAAAGATCGAATTTAATATAACAATTTTATACAAGCTAAAGGAATCTCACAGATCATCAAGCATTGTAATCCCAACTGATGACTTATCCTTTCATAAACAAAAACAAAATTTACAGGGTGTGACATATTTTTTTACAATATTGTTCATATTTCCATAAACATGTATTATTTATTGTTACATGTTTCTTTCTTTGTGCACCATGGTTTCCACCATGTGTAACCCCTTTTAGAGGAGATAGTTCTTAATAGTGGTCAACATTCAATCCTTCTATGTAATCCTACACATATTATCAATCTTATTACACATGGGTGCACATCTATTTGTTTAAGTATGCGCTAATGCTTTATCATACATGAATCAAAAGAGGGGTGCCAAGTGAGTTAAATTATATATCTACGAGATAGATTAAAGGCATAGGAATATATGTTCACATTGTCCAAATCCTTACAAACAAGCACATATACTAAAATGTGGTGAAATCCAAATAAGGTAAAAAGGTATGGCACAATCAAGACTATGGTATGGCCTTAACTAAGATGGAAGTTTCCGAGAAAAGGGTATATTTTCAAGAATTTTTAATTTTCTTATATTCTAGTAGTTATCTATAGGTATTTCATACACTCTCAAATATAGATTAATGAGTTTTAAGCATGATACAAGGGGCATGAGTACATTATTCCTTCTCATTTAGACTATTTATACTTAATTGTAAGTAGTGCTTCATTCCTTCTCCTTTACACTATTACAATCTATAAACTCGGTTTGGGCCCATGGGCCTCCTTATCCCAAATGATATCCTAAATCTATACACCCAATATCAATAAGTACAACACCTTATGGGGGCATGTTGTATCCATTCATCATTATTATTCTCTGTTACTTAGTAGTTACAATAATACATAATTGGACCTAAATCCATCTGCACCATTGCATAGTCCACGGGTTTTGTGGATGGTATCGAAGTGGATAAGCTCGTTATATGTTAACCTTCCTCTTCTTTCACTTTGGATGTTAACAATTCAAAATATCCAAGATCATAGATTATTAGAAAGAATGAAATTTCTTCCATCCATAAAATGAACACGTATTATTTCTATGTCTTATGACTCCTTTACTTACTTTATGAAAATTCAAATTATCAAGAATTATCTATATTTTTATTAGATTCCAATTTCCATCATATACATTGACTACACTATGTGTTGCATGTTTTATTATAAAGCATGCCAACACAAACACATACTATAACCACTATCGAGAAAATACAAAATGTGTGTGCACATTGATGTAGGAAAATCATCAAGAAGCATTTAAATAAAAAAATCCTAGCTATGAGGTCAATGGAGTGTCCTATGGCATGTGGAATCTTGATAGAGAGAGAGAGAGAGAGAGTTAAGAGTGAGAGAATTTGAAATTTCAAATGGGAGCTTTTCCCTCCAAAAGTGCAATTCAACTATGAAGGCCTATCAAAGAGTGTTAGATGTTTTTTAATGTGTTTTTAAGTGTCTTGTTATGGTATAGGGTGTGTAATGATTCTTTATGTGGGAGTGAATCATTAAAAATGCTTGAGTTAGTGTAAAAGTGGAAGTTATGCATCTAGAAGCTAAAGGGAAGTTCAAGAGTCACAAAAGGGCAGCTAGGAATAAACAAGGAGTAGGTACACGCAAGGAGAATTTGAGTATAGAGGGTGAGTTAGTGTAGACATTCATTCCTCGATGGAGGATGAAGAGAATATTGAGGAAAGGAAGGAAATATCATGTTTTGTATGAAATACATTTATGAGGTAATAGTACTTTGATTTTGTGTTTGAGTGATGATATTTGGTTTAAGTACAAGTCTTGAGTTGATATCCTTTCTCATTTTGTATGTTCATGCACTTCTTTCTTATAATGGAATGCTAAAGAGAATCAAGTTGAGAGGTGAAGAGCTAGTGATTAGTTTTGAGGAGTCAAGAATGTTTAATGCATATATGAAAACGTGTGACAATGGCCTTGAGGAAGTTGCGAGGATTCTTTTGATATTGTGATATGTGGATTGAGAACTTTAATTGGAAATCATGTGGATGAGTGATGTGGAGTGACACTTACTTTGTAACCATGGCCATATTCATTGATTTTGTTGGTTGGATTCCTAAAGAGTCATTGAGAGAAAAACTATGATTGTGCTTGTATTAAGTTTGAGTTCATACATGTAGTCGAGTTTATAAGAAGTGAGACATAATTGAAAGGATATAGTAGATGCCTAACATAAAGAAGGAGCTTGATCATTACATTTACATGATCTCAAGGACTTCATTATTGTCGTTGAGGGTTTTATACGTTGTTTTCCTACATACGTACAAGACATGCATCTCATGAAATGAGAATTCATACTCATTTCCATGTCCTACCGGTAATTCGGGATCATGAAGAAGGTGAGTACAATCATATTGGTGAAAGTTAGAGTCTTGAATCAATGATTACCAAATGTTATTGCAAAAGCTAGCTTCTCGGGCTTATATGTAGCATACCTAGGGTTTGACACTAGTGAAAATTCATGAAAGTTGGTAATAACATCTATCCTAGGGTAGGATAAGTGTTGATAAAAAAATTTCATTAGAACAAACTCCCATCAATAATATTTTTGATAGTGGGGAAGAAGTGATTAGACACGGTCCAGGGTTAATAGAGAGGAGTGCTTTGAAAAAGTTGTATTTGTAATTGGATTCCAAGCCTAAGAGTTTACATGCACCTATAATTCCATAATGGGTGTCTGAAAATATATAAATTTTGTCTTGAACATTCCTACATGCAAATATATAAGGTTTTAGAACCTAGGTGCTCTGGTTAGGCCTTTGAGAGAAAAAGTGAAAAGGTGAGGTAAGGGAAGTTGTATAAGGAGTTGGGTGCTAAGTTATTGCATGCACCTTAGGGGTGTTGGAAAGCATATGATGAAGTTTATAACTTTTTATGGATAAGCTTGAAGGTCTCCATGCATGAGTGTATCTAGAAATCTTGTCTTAAAGGCAAGGAAGATAGTTTTGACAAGTTTAGCAAAGGTTTGGACTTTGGAAGTTTTTACATCATTTTTAGTGAAGGATCTAATAGTGTCTTAAAGAGCATGAGCATGGGAAGGAGATAAGAGCATTAAAGTAGGCTCAAAGGTCAAAGTTACATTCTTTGACAAGGAGTTAAGAAGCTAGAAGTTAGCAAGTGAGTGAGAACTAAGAGAAGGTAAGAGTTGTATGGAACTTGATGAGTTTCGTAGTGGAATGGGTTATGAATGAATATGTTGAGAAGGGTATGATTATAATGATGCCATTCCTAATGCTATTGCCGATTCAAGCAAGTTTTGAGCCATTTTAGCTAGTACATGATCCTCAAATGCAAAATAAGATTGAAATTTTTTTTTAACCTACTTGTTGGATGAATGTATGAATTATTTTGTTTTTCTCTGCATCACACACACACAGACATGTTTTCCTTTGAGCATGCAATTTTCAATTACACACTTAAAGTTGGGGCAAATGTAAAAACTAAATATGATAACTTGTCCATTTGCAATGCCAAGTTTGGATGTATTTCCTTCTTTTGATAAATGCTCACATTTAGAACCTAATCAACTTACTTCTCTAGCTCTTTTGTGAATTCTTTATTTTTACTATCTATTGAGTCATTAATTCAAAAATAAATAAAATAAAACTAGTTAAAAATCTCTATACTTCATGCCACAATTTTTGTTTCACTTCACATCTCTCTTTTCTAGAAATGGACAAAAGGTTAGGATGTGGAATTTGGTCTTGGCCAACTTGTATGATCTTTCAACTTTGTATTCTATGTCTTTTTATCAATTTGAGTATCTTATGGTGTCGTTTCATCTTTTTAGTTCTCGCCTTATTAAAATATTTCGTCTACAAAAGGCTCTATAAGCAAGTTAATGTCACTTTATAACATAGTTGGTACTCTTAGGAGCTCCTATTGTAAATATCATTCAAAAAGCACTCAAGGCTCTCCTAAATCTACCCAAATCATTTACACATCAATTAGAGAAACCCCTACTATAGGTCTAAAGAAGTCACTAGATCAAAGAGTCTAGATTTCTCCATGTTCAAGTGTGCATAGGTCATAGAGTCATGTCTTAGCAAAGATTAAATTCACTCAGAGTATTGTCAAAGGGTTTTAAGGAATAAAGGGTTAGGTCACATAGATGAGGCACACCACATCACACTATGACTATGTTGAGTACATTTTATTGTATAGTTACCCCATTATCTTTATGTAAAGATACACAAGGGCACCCATGGGGAGTTGACTTAGATCACTCTCACCACACAAACACAATTTCTCATTTTGGTTTGTTAATGCTTTGATGAAGGGTACTACAAGTTTCTAGGGTTTTCACTTTGTTGTTGGTGATCACAAGTCATTCCAAAGTTGTGTGAGCTAGAGCAATATACAACAAAGGTAATTTCTAGGAAAGAGAAACACTAAGGAAGTTGCAAAGACTAACTACCAAAGAGTCCAAACCCAGGGCTGTCCGAAAGTATAAGGTCCTATTCCTACCCCGTTTCAAGTTTCATAACTCACAACAAATAATCTCGTCTCTCATCTTCCATTTCTATATATTTGCACATATGAATCCTCTCTCCTTAAACGTGTTTAGTTATGTCTTCTCCTCATATGTATTTAAGTTATTATTTATCGATTGGTTCAAGTATTAATCACGATCTAATATTGCCCCAATAACACCCATTAATCCGCAGCCATAATTCTAGAGTCGCTATCTCGTAGCCAAAATAGGAAAGAAAAGAAACCTTTAACTTGGGCGGACGGCAACCACCAAGTGTAATAAATGGTAAAAAAATTGGAACGACCCTTCCATTTCCAGAAGCTACGCAGGGATTTTATGGGAAAAAACGCATACGTCATCTACAGTAAATATCAGTGGACGCCCATCGCCGGATGCGACTATCGTGGGGCGAATATGGTGGCCAAGCTGTCACTTTCTCTGCCGACATGGCTGATTATTCTCAAACCATTCTTCCTCAACTGTCAATTTCGTAAACTATTTCACAATCCTTTTATATTAAGCTAAGTTTCTTCATTGGATAGGGACCGGAAGCCATCTAAAACACAGGAAGTCATCCACAGTGCCGGCGCGGGAACAACCTGAGAAACATTCATAAGTGGAATATAGACGGTCGATTTACTCTCGTGACCACACGCGTCGTGTATCTGCCTACTTTTGAATATACGAAACACTAATTATTTTCAGGAATCCACCTCAATCAATCCAAGTACACGTCAATGATTTTTCTGTATTCGTTCTTCTCCACCCATGTCACATAAAATGATAGAACGCATCTCCACATCACACCTAAATTCCCCACATTTTCTGCTCTCTTTTCCGCAGATAAATGAAATTCTTGAATTTCCATTGGCCTTCCGACATTGATGCCTACCATGGGAAGGATTATTATTATGTACTTTAGCAGTTGAACACATTGACTGTCAATCCGCCATAAATGTTAATGAAATAATTCCAACCTTGAACCAGACAATATGACCATAAGTAGGATTGTCGAGGTATAGACGGACCCACATGACTCCCATGGAGCTTCAACTTTGACAGCCACGATTTCTTCTATTGAGAACATATTAGATAAAATATTGCAGACTACCAGGCCGTGCAGCGGTAACGATTTGGTACTTTCATAAAATTATATGCTAATTTTCTTTTTAATTGAATTCAGAGACCGACTCTCCAATAATGGCCTGGTGGTTTCCAATACCCAACACAAAAAAAAAAAAATGTCTTTAAATTATATCAATTTTTAAAATTCAATTCAAAGATGGACTCCCCAATAATGGTCCCTTCTTCTGGAGTAAGAACAAAACTTATTCTTCAAATTATATATAATATTTTTATTTATTGAATCTAAAGACCAACTTCTCAATAATGGTTCAGTCATCTCGAATATACAATACCTTTTTTCTATTGAATCAAGAGTGACACCCCAATAATGTATGGGTCATCTTCCCTTAAAATTGTATATAATATATTTTTGGTTTGATTTTAAAAATCGACAACCTAATAATGGTGTGGTTATCTTCAATACAAAAAAACAATTGACCTTCAAATTTTATACAATAATTTTTTGGGTTGAATTCAAAGAGTGACTCCCAATAATGGGTTGGTCGTCTTCAATTAAAAAAATGCCCTTCAAATTATATACAATATATTTTTTATTGAATCCAAAGACCAATTATCTAATAATATCTCGATCATCTTCAATTATATATAATACTCTTTTTATTAAATCTAAAGCTGTATATGTTATGTTATGCCAAATTTTTTTAGGACACGATCAAACATCATGCATTATTATTTAATAATAATCATGATATGAATCTTAATAAATGACTATGCAACACATTTTACACCATCCCACACATCCAATACTTCTTACAATATTGATATGAAATATATAAATATATATTTAAATATTTTACAGTCAAGTCAAAAACATGTAAATGTCCATCAAACTCAAATGTCCCGAGCGCACTTTGGAGATGCAAAGACTCCGGATACCTAAATCATTTGTTTAGTGATGTGATGCGGTTCTTCCAAATTAAGGAAAAGGAAACTTGATAGTGGCTTGTCTGTGAATATTTTTCACGAGTACATTAGAAAGGATATCGTGACGAAATACAAAATACAAGTCAACCGGGTAGTTAGGTTACAAACTTGTTTTAAAGGATTTCACCAAATCTCGTCTAAAGAAGAATATTGGTCAAGTGTTCCCATCAATCTTTTAAAAGTACAGCAAAGGCCACAGCTTAAACGCACTAGCCACCAAGTGTATCCAATGTCTCCATAATTTTTTTGGCTTTACTAATAATCTTTCTAATATTTAAATATCTTTATTTTTTTAATATGAAGAGCAGGAGTATTTTATCACATCTAAGTGTTTTCAATGTTTCCTACCATCCTCATCATACAAAGTACGAATAGACTAAGAACAATAAACACCTAATTTTAATATGGGATTATTTATTTTTTATAGTGTAAGTGTATGGCATGTTTATCAATTGTTTTTAGTATTTCATGTTCTTTAAATGGTTCTCATTTGAATTTTGTTTTGTATGTTACCATGTAGTCAAATATAGGTAGTCAAATGAAAGATAAAGTTTTCCTTGTAGCCTATAACTTCAAGCATACAATCGATCAAGTTATAATCACACTTTCTATTATGAGATTGAGACCAAAACACTATCTATAATCAACATAATTGAGAAATTACAAAGTTCAAACACACTATATATTCACTCTCATCTCTCGGATTATAATACAAGAAGCAAAACAAACACACAAATCATTTCTTTATGGTAATGTTTAAATGTCTTGTTTATTAAATATAAAGTTTTGGAGGATTTTGCCACATCAAGTATTTTCAATGTTTCCTACCATTCTCATCACACAAATTACGGATAGACTAAGAATAGCCTAATTTTAGTATCTATTATTGGTTTAGTATATGTTTTTAGTATCTTTTGTTTAAAATTGTTTTGTTTTGATTTTTGTGTGTTATCCATGTAGTTAAAAATAGGTAGTCCAATGAAAGACAAAGTTTTCCTTGTAGTCTATCACTTCAAGCACATAATTGATCAAGTTATAATCACACCTCCCATAATGAGATTGAGACCAAAACACTATTTGTAATCAACATAATTGAGGAATTACAAAGTTCAAACACACTATATATTCACTCTCCTCTCTTAGATTATAATAAAATAAACAAAACAAACACACAACAATCATTTCATGGATTGGATTCTACTATTTCTTCCTTTGTGCTTCCAACAACCACCCACTATTCTTCTCAAATATTCTCTAATTTCAACATACTAACCCCAAAACCTTTATTTTACTTTTATCCCTTATGTATTGCCCTTGGACTCCCTCATTAATCTTCAAAATGCAACAATGCTCCAAATGGATTCTAAATTTTTATGAGAAATCACTCTAATTACCCAACCGTCATGGGCTAAAATTGTTGATTAAGACACACCGATGGTTGTGTAACAATTGATTTAACTCAAAACGCTATTGAATGTTGAACTTATTCATTTTATTTCATTGCTAGGTATAACTTATGTTTGTGTCCAGATAGACACCTAAATTTGGTAATTTATTGTGTACATGAATTAGTTAGCAATGCAAAGAGAATTAGAACTAAAACATAGTAGTCCTAAAACAATGCTAAACTAACATCTATGCACCATCATGATTAGAGCTTGAACAAGACTAATCTACTAACATCTTTGCATTAGAACATGAATAAACATTCAAACTAACATGTTAATCCATTAATCTCTATCTCTAACGAATGTTAATCAAATGAAATGAACCTATTTATATCCTTAGCAATCAAAAGGATTAATTATATGTTTGAATCCTAAGGTTTCAAGAATGGAGTCTTGGCAATCCATTGATATAAGACCATTTGACATATCTTAACATGACTTCAAACTTGGATTGATGAATGCAAGAAATTAAGATAACTAGCTCCTCTAATGGAAGAATGCTCTAAGATGATAAAATGACTATAGCTTAGGATATATGCTCATTTAGGTGTAAAGGTGTAAATAGAAAGGTAGGAGGATGACTCCTTATATAGCCCAATAGATAAAAAAAAAATATCTACATCCCTTTACATGGGGATAATAGCTAGGTTGAGTTAGTCGTTGATAACGATGGTTGAAATGGGGTTGAGTCAACCTTATGAGAGTTTATTTTTCCCTTTAGTGACTCATGGGGTTTGAGGGGATTTATTAATTAACCCAAATGATTAATTAATAGATGAAAAAGCTTTATAGAAAATTTTAGAAGAACAATTAGTATGATTTAGGGAATATGAAGGGTTTAGGTTAAATAAATGATGATTTATTTATCTAATAGAAGAGGAAACTTAATTAATTATGAATAATTAATTAAATTTTAGTAGAAATGGGTTTAATCAACGAAAGGTCGTTAATTGTCGTCTTTGTTGGATAGAAGTGTCAATTAATTAGCACAATGTAATTAATTAATGACGATAGAAGAGAAAGTGTGCTATATTGATGATATGTCATCAATTTGCGAAATATTATAATTGTGTAATTTAAGTTATTAAATTGTTGGAGCTAAATTATAGATGTCTACATTTTCCCCTCTTTGGGGTGGCGTATGTGACGCCACTTCAAAGATAGTTCAGAAAGAATGTAAAATTTTGAAGGGTAAAAGAAAAATTAGTAGAAGTGAGAGATGCCCCTCAGTGTCTATGGGGTGATGAAAGAAGGAGATTGACGATCGAAAAGATGAGAGAAATGGATTAAAAAAATGGGAAGGGACAAGATGCCCCAAGTGGATTAGAAGAATAAGGTTGATAGGAGAATGATATTGAAGAAAGAGAGGAAGAAGGCTAGGGAAGAACTAGTATTGCATCTAGTGTAGAAAAACTTTATTATCATGATTTTGCCAAGGATATACATCATCGATCCTTATTAAAGATATAAATACAAAAAGTAGAATGACATGAAAATCCATACTACGAACAATTATCCATTCTAAAAACACCAAATAAATGCAATATACAAAATGCAATGCAATACAAGAAAGTAAAAGATGCCTAACTCCCTACAACATACATAATGAAATGCAATGCGAGAAAGGAAACAAGCTAACCTAACAGAAACACAATGCAATGTTTTTGTTATCAAGCTTTAAATATGGCCTACATGAATTAATGACATGGATTAAAAGATGGTGTCGTAAGAAATGATACATACAAGGGGAATACCGGGGACACTTGGGTCCTATGAAAAGTAATCGTGTATTATGAAATGTACCAAGAAAATCATTATGCCCTGAGCACAAACATAGTAAGCAAACCAGATTTTTAACGGAGGAAGATCAAGATGATCTATGAGTCACACACAAGAATAGGTGAGAACCAAAGAGCGACATTTTGTAGGATGATTTTTTTATTGTTTTTGATTTTGTAGAAACATATTTGAATGCTTTTGGATTTTGAAAGTTTTAAAACTATGTCCAGGAAAATTAAGAAATGTGGATGCCCCAAAGTGATAAATGGGATGTATAAGGTTTAAAATTCCATGTGTATGTACAAGAAGAAGGTTAAGATGTGACGTTTCCCCAGACATTATATGGGAATATTCAAAGGAAAACTCTTCACGCATAAGTCGTATCAGGGCTAATATGGATATGTTCAGCTTGATGATGAGTGTAAACCCAATGACATGCTAGGAAGGAACAAAGATGCCCCCAGTGTAAGATGGCCAAGAAATGTAGGATAGAAAGAAGTGGAATATTGTTTATTGAAAGAAAGGACAAAATTCCCTCAAACATAGAAAAAAGGAAATCCTATACACATGGATGTTTTGAACGAAGAAGAAGAAAAGTGCAAATTCCATGAAAGGAGATGGACAAATGCAAAGAAAAGCCTCGCGATGAAAGAGTGATTAGCCAAAGGCACAAATCATGAGACAAGACATGCACTAAGGCAAGAGTTTGAACAAGGTCTAAACAAAACCTAGTAACATACTAATCCTGTTTACTCATCGAGATCCCATGTGTGCATGTGAAAATGAATTACCTATTGAAGGAAAGAGTTGATAGACAACAAGTGAAAACACTAGCCAATGTGTAGGAATGATTTAGTTTGAAAGGTGATTTGTGAATGGATTATGGAAGGAGAGCCGTACATTGCTCCACTTCTAGCCAAACATCTATAGCCCCGATGGAGATGCATTTGATTCTAATCAAAACATTTATCTACTTATAGTCAAGCATCCATATCCCTAGTATATATTATTAGAAATACAATAAGAGAGAGTTATATATCAATTTTATTTTGCTTTGTATCTTTTTCTTCTTTGATTGATTGATTTTGATTCTTGTTTTCTTTACTTTGAAAAATTATTTCAGCTCTCTTTTTTATCAAGTTGTTAAGAATCACTGATGGATTGATGGAAGGATGTGGAAGTGATTGTGATGAAGACATTGGATAGTATCAACAAATACGCAAAAATTTATTTACAAAAATTTTAATAGATGAGAATTGTGATAGGATCTTTATGAGGTCATTCGTTCTTTAATTTACAAAGGTGATGAAAGACCAAGGTCAAACATATACCATCGAGATAAATGTCATAAAATGCATGTGAATAGGCTAACCATAATAACATCGAAGGGAAGAAAATGGTGGATGACTTGCAGAGGAATATGAAATAAAGTGAAGAAAGATCATCCATGTGTACGCAATACTTGATTGCAGTGTTTGATATTTGTACCTTTGATTTTTTTTTGTAATGTTTCGCATTTTTTGTATTTTTGAATTGTTTTATGATTTTTATAATTTTTTGATGGTTATCAGAACAAAGCATGTCACTCTATGTGATAGTATTCAACAAAAATGTTCATGATTTCCTTGATAAGAGAGACTAAGTGCTTTTGCTTATAAAGTTCAATATTATCC
The DNA here is from genome assembly GCA_018340775.1 of Taxus wallichiana var. yunnanensis. Taxonomy (NCBI): domain Eukaryota; kingdom Viridiplantae; phylum Streptophyta; class Pinopsida; order Cupressales; family Taxaceae; genus Taxus; species Taxus wallichiana. The sequence goes on along the minus strand of CM031240.1, from coordinate 247,458,913 downwards.
CCGATCTCGATGATCATGGTGAGCTCACACTCAAAAAATGATTGTGGAATTTTTTGAATCATGGGTTTTGTATGTAGGATCTTGAGTTCCCTATACATAGGTTTATGCACTTTGTGCCATAATTGATCGGTGCGTTGGTATGCATTCTTGAATTGTACTTGATTTTGAATTTTTGGGTTGTTGGGAGATTTGGTGCTCTTTTGCGTTTTGATATTAGCTTGATAAAAAACATGTATATGTTTCTTATAAGCTAATGCGTGACTTTCGATCCGGGATGTGGGAGAAGAATGTGGAAATTTATAATTGATGTGAGAAATGATGGTGGGATTGCCCCAATATTTGGTAGAAGAATAATGTGATGGACAAAAAGGACATGGTCTAGAATTGAAGAAGAGGGGCTACCAGAAGGTTAGCCACGAATAGAAGATGAATGGGTACGAGGATGTGGCCCAAGAATAGATGATGATGGACTACCGGGGTGATCCATACACGAGAAGACAATGGTGGGCTACTAGGACGTGGCCCATGAATAGAAGACAAGGAGGTAGTTGGTTGTGCCCCAAGAACATAAGGTAATGGGCTATCCCAGAGGTGACCCAAAGATAGATAATGAAGGGAAATTTTTGGTGGCCCATATATAGAAGAAGATCGATGGGATACCTAGCGATGACCCAAAGTAATATTGTGATTGAGGAACCATGATAGATAAAGAAGAATTGGGTAATGAAAAGATAAGCCATGGATCAATGATAGTGGAGAACCGGTGTTTCTCTATGTAATGAGAATGATGAAGACAAAATAATAAGAGGAGGATCAAGTTGCATGATCTAAGAATCTTCCTCTATTTTTCGATAAAAAGAATCAACTTCTTAGTAAAATACATGAACACATCGAGGTATAAAGAGAATCCTTGCTCATAATCTGTTAGAGGAATATCTTCATGTGCCCCTATAAATGCCTTGATTGTTTCTTCATTCTGAAAGAGATCAATTGGTATGAGTTGTTTATTGACCACTAGGGGCTGATTGGAAGAAAGAGATTCAAATGGTGTGGAAGACTTAGAAGATGTTTGATGATGATTGATAGAAGAAGATGACTCAAGAGATGAAGTATAATTAAGGATGGATGTCTTGTGAGTAGAATATTATTTGGAATTGGATTGTAAAGGTTTCCCTATAAGACGATGTCATGGAGGAAGAGTAGGAGACTTTCGTATCCACAATTTCATAGATGCGACATAGAGTCGACTTAGATGATTGAATAAAAGGACATTGAGTCACACAAATATTCAAAGGAGGAAGAATTCATTGAGGTGACAGATAAAAGAGGTCCTACAAAGAAGGGGATGATCTGCGATTGAAGAATCGCATTAGATGTTTTATAAATAATGTCCTGCGAAGAAGGGTGGACTGTGACTTAGGAGTCAAATTGGATGATTGATAAAGGAGGACCCATGAAGAAAGGGGGACTCAATAATCACATTAGAAGTATGATGAAGGAGGTCCTGTGAATAAGGGCAGAACTGTGACTTAGGATTTGAATTAGATGAATATTAATAACAGGTTTGGATCTGAATGATCAAAAGAATCGGAGGAAATATTTATATTGGAATCCTCGGAAGAAGGGAAATGTTTAGATTAGAATCGGAAGAGGAATGGGGGAACTGAATAATAATTTAGATCAAAAGTGTCCAAACCATACCACCAACTATGAGATGAAGTTGGGGAACATGTTACCTAGATGGATTCTCTAAATTGAAGAACCAAACGAGGCTTAGTCATGGTGGGCATAGTTTGATGTGAATGTCAAACCTTTGATTCCTTATTGTTGTATGTATAAGGGAACTTGAGATAATCACCATTATTGGCATGTGCTGGGTTCAAACATCTAGACCTAGATTATATGATCAAACTTCTTCAAAGTGAAGAAGGTTTCATTATGATTTGGGAAGCATAATGACAAAAAACTAGACATTTCGTAAAGATGGCATGCTTATGTGATTTTCCAAAAGGGTAGCTAAGGAAAACATACATCAAGATGACTCAAGATTAATAATCCAACAAGGTTTGGACAACAAGTTTAGAGGCATAAATGTCAAATGAATGATGAAAATTTTAGAAACATAAAGGATACAAAGGCAAGATTTCCAATGTTTGATTGATGCAAAAGTTGCTTGATAGGAAATGTTTTCTCCAAGGTTTGAAAGATATGTTCAAAATGACCATGAAATTTGGAAAAAATAAGAATAACAAGAAGATCAAAGACCCGAGGATTGTCCTTAGAAATGAGTCTATAAGATGCATAAGCACGAGGAACAATCATGCAAGTTCAAAACACAAAGCCAAATTAATGACCAAATAATAATGAATGATAAAGAATCAATGGATCAAAGTGATTGTCCTAAATGGGTAAGTCAAAATGATAAACAAGACACAATAAAAAATGCCTACTTTAAGACCAATCAATCAAATGAGATACTTCTAATTTTGATTTCAAAATGGCGATCGAAGTTTAAGATGATCAACAAAGTGTCACCACTTATGTCAAGTTCAAAGAAATGAACAATGAAAGGAATGATAAGAAGATTGTTCCAAGCCGCGATATCGATGATATATAGCACACCACATGAGATTTGTAAAATAGAAGAGCTATAATACCATATATGCAAATCCATCATAATCCATAATGCTCAATACATTACAACACAATGACTTGAATTACTCAATAAGAAAGATGTACATATAGGAGGGACGGAAATGCAACTACTACCTAAATCGGTGGTGAAAAACTCCCACTAACGATCTTGTAGTTAAGTTAACTCAAAAGACTAGTAAGCTAACTTCACATAACTAAGAAGCTAACTCAACACAACTGATAAGCTAACTCCATACAATTAGTACACCTAAGAAAGCTAACCCAACAAGTGTAGGGCTAACACAAGTGTAAGAAATATCCTCATAAATAAATAAAAGGATAAATAATAACCTACACTAACAGGTGTAAGTAATAAAAAAGGTTTAATCATCCCCAATCAAAGTATAATAAAAGCGAGCTTAAATCTAATCAAAAACCTATATCCCAAAAAGTGGAAGTTACGACCATGAACAATGCAACAATACCACTAAGAAATGTTAACCAAACCATTTGGAAAAGTAAGGTATTGATATCAAAATGATATTGATACGATGTGCACAAAGGTAACACTCAACACTTTTCAAAAGGGGTAGTGATTAAATGAAAACTAGGGCTAGAGTATACCAAGGAATTCTTAGAGTGTGTATAATGTAACATCACAATATAGATACTTAGGCCAAGTTTACAAGAAAAAATATGTAAGTACCAACATTGTAGTGATACAATATAAACAAGATTACATTTTAAAGAAAGATCAAGGTGATGAATTAAGCCTAATTGCAATTGATGATCTTGACTTGGGTATCAAGATAAAAAAAGCTACCAATGTTATGAAAATGTCTCCATGCACTTTAGACATTTAACATCTCATTTCTGAAACATGGATGAGTGTAAATGGAAAAAAAGTGGAAAATACAATAAATTAGAAACAAAAAGATAGTCACTCTTCTCTGATCAACAAAGTGTTAAAAGAAAGTGAAGGAAGTAGACCAATTGTGGTTTAAGAGAGTTTGGCGTCACTTCTCACAATATTCATGGTAAATGATGCACCATTTGAAATTTAATGTGATCTCCTCTTGTTTGATAAACAAGATTTCGATTCTGAGAAAATTCTCCCTTCGTGTTGGATCTCAACTTAAATTGGTGTTGACATGGTCAAAGTTGGCTCGTGGATAAGATAGCTTCCTAGGTGTTTCACTCAACTAGGTGTCACACGTTATCTAAATGCAAGCTTAGTTTTCCAAGGTTTACCAAGGTATCCCAACTTTAATTTACCCCCTTCGGGCGTAATGGGAATTAAATGCATCCATTGTGTACTCTCACAATTGGGTCAAGATATAGATAACTTTGACACTAAATCTCATGTGTATCACTAGTCAAGTAGGTGTGCAAAAAATTCTCATTTCATCCATAAGGTTCCCTATTACATGGACTACATTGGGGTTCTAGGACCACCCCCATTATTGTAGCTTAAGCTTGTGCCAAAGGGGTTATGTCCTAGTTAAGTGAATGGGGCGTACCCTTATCTAAACCTGCAAATATGAGTATTTTAATTGTGGTGTATTTTTTATCTTGAATACTTAATGTGGTTTTCTTGAACACCATTTGGCAACCCTGCATGGAAATTTCATTAGTAGTTTTGTTTTGTCTCGATCCTTCGTTCTTCAACAAGAAGATGCATAAAAATAAACCTAAACTAACAAAGGTGATGCACCGAGGAATGAAGAACATCTGTCTTGCCAATAAACACAAAACCATTAAAATGTAATGCAAGATCATGCACAGATAACCAATTTGAAGAGTGAAAGATCAAGAGGATGCAAATGAACACAGAGAGGGTTGAGAATCATCCACATACATGCATTATTTTCTCCAAAGATTGATACAATACACTACAAAATGCCAAGAGGCAAAGTTGCATTACAGTTTTAGATGGGAGGTTTGAACTCCACAAATTCACCTGCCAAAGAGAAGAAGGGAGGGGCAAAACAAGAATGTCCAACCTTTAGAAAGAAGCCCCTCCTTACAATTTATAGGAAGAATGAGAGAGGGAAGAGAGAGGAAATCCAAATCTACCCCAACCACCTCTAGGTTGCATTTAATTCATCTCATTATGGTGGTAGGTGAGAACCCTAAAAAACCCAAAAAGTGGCGAACTGTATTTTGCATTTTTAAGAACTTTTTCTCACCCAATTAAAGATATCCAATTGTAGTTGGATAGAGGACCTCGTAAGCTTTCCAAAAGTCCAACCTTGCATGAATCCGAGCTCCCTGTGAAAAGTTATGGCCATCTGAATATCTACGCCGTGGTCTTGCTTCCGCTTGCTCGCCAAAAAATGTCAGCACCTTCCAAGGTGCGCCATAGCGCATCCATCCTTTATGTCGAACATACCTTTTACATGCACAAGGGCAATTTTGTCATGTCGACACTCTCTTCATGCGCCCTTTACTCGCACTAAGGGCGCATCCATTTTCATGTCGACACTTTTCGTGCGCCTTTTACCTCGCGCCATGGGCGCATCCATTTTTCGTGTCGACACTTTTTTGTGCGCTTTTACTTTACTCGCACCTCGGCACATCCATTTTCATGTCGACAATTTTTTTCATGCGCTTTACTGCGCGCATGGGCATCCATTTTCATGTCGACACCTTTTGTCGTGCGCCTCTTACTTGCGCCATGGGCGCATCCATTTTCATGTCGACATTCTTTTGTCACGCTTTTGCGCATCCACATGTCGCACCTTTTTATCCAAGCCTGCATCCATTTTCATGTCGACATTTTTTGTCATGCGCCTTTACTTACCTCGCGCCATCATGCATCCATTTTCATGTCGACACTGTCAACATTTTCATGTGCGTGCACTTCCTCTTATGCGCCATGGGCGCATCCATTTTCATGTCGACAACTTTTGTTGTGCGCTTTTTACGCTCGCGCATTTTTTTACCATTTTCATGTCGACAAACTTTTATGCTTATGTTTCGGGCTTTGAGTTTCTTTGATTTCCATATTTCTTCTCGCTTGTCTATATCTACCCTGGGGAAGATATATACAACAATTTGGCACTCAACGGGATCACCTCGCTCGCTAGGTAGAAGATCGCTGGCCTTTTAGCAATCCATCGGGCATGGAGTCATAAGCAAACTCAAACCAACTCGATATCCGATCCCGAGCCTCGATACCGCAACTCCTTCTCCGAGAGCACTCTAAACTATAGAAATTCAACCTGAGAGCAAAAAACCTGTGCCAAAGCACTTAGGGAAATTGAAACCTAACTACAACAAGACAATGTGCATACGCACTTAGAGGAATTGAAATCTAGGCTAATATTTACAAGGGTAAACCTTTTCCTTTTAGTAAAGAATGTTTTTAAGATAGATTCCGTTAACCGGAATCGGAGTTCTTCTCCATCCAATGTAGACAATTGGAAGGCATTACTACTTTTACATCCCGTGACCATGTAGGGGCCACTCCAAATGGCATCAAACTTGGAATGCCTTCCTGGTTTTGCCCGATCTCGCATCCCATTTCGTAAACTAGGTCCCCTTCCCCGAAGGTCTCGCTCTTGCCTTCTTATCAAACCATCTTTTTACTAAGGCCCGATCCTTTTCAATCATCTCGAACTACATGTTCTCTTATTTCTTCCAATTCCATCAACTCGCATACCTGCCTCCATTGGTTCAACTCGCATAACTCCAACTACTTCATGAGCTCCAATGCTGGCAATTCTAATGATATAGGCAATACGCTCTTTCCCATAGACCAACTTGTAGGGAGAATTACCAAGAGACCTCTTTGCATTATCCTCGTCAGCCCCATAATGCTGATTTTAGCTTGGTATGCCATGTCCTTTGGTTTTCATCCAGAGTCCTTCTGATGATTCTTAGCAAATTCTTGTTCATGGACTCTGCTTGTCCATTACCCTGCGGGTAATAATTTGAAGAGGTGCTCAAATAGATTCCATTCTTGATGGCCCATTCTATAATCTTGGAACCTATGAATGCCAATGCATTGTCTGATATGATAGTGGCCGGCACACCGAACCTGGTCACTATTCCTTCATAAAAGTCTAGTATGTTAGACTCATTTGCTTCTTTGAGCGCTACTGCTTCGGTCCACTTGGTGAAATAGTCCGTTGCCGTGAGAATCCACTTGTGGCCTTGGCTTGAGTTTGGGTTGATGACCCCGATGAAGTCCAATCCCCATTGCATAAATGGTTGGTCAACCAAAATTGGGTGCAATGGAAGCGCTGCTAGTCTTTCTTTTCCCGTGAAGAGTGCACATTTCTTGCACTTTCTTATCCATGTATAGCAGTCACTGAACACTGTGGGCCAATAATACCCTGCCTTCATTATCTTAGAGTCATACTCATGGGGGAAAATGTCCTCCTAATCTCCATCATGAAAATCTCGTAACACCCTCTCAATTTGACTTGTCCCAATGCACCTCAATAGAACTCCATTGATGTCTTTTTTAAACAAAACACCATCAACAAGCACATATGGAATGGCTTGTAATCTGAAGTATCTCCTTTTGCTTTGCTCATTTCTCGAGGGCATAGGCCTTCCTCGTAGAAGTGTATCATATTCGAGTCCAACAAGGAGCGGGCACATCATCATTTTCCTCGTTTTCTCGACCATCCTCAGTAGTACCAAGACAGCTCTTTTTCATCACCTCGCTTCAACTTGCCGACTCAAAGCTAGTTGTTCACATAGTCCTTTTCCACGTACTAGCTTAGTGACCTTAATCTTCGATGTCATATTCCATGACACGGTTATCCATCCCGCACGCTTCTCATTCAAATCCTTGTTTAGAAGGAAGTCCTCGACTCCCGCATGAGAGACCAACAATTGATCTTGTTGTTTCGAGACTAGGTGCTTGAATTTCTTTAAGCTCCCGATCACCGCAAGGACATGCTTTTCAATGAAAGAGTACCTAGTTTCGTATTCCTCCAAGCCTTGATCAAGAAAGCAACTCGGTTGTTCTAATCCTTCTTTGTTTTGTTGTACCAGATGATTGCAGAAATTGTGTCTCCACCACCGAAGGCATATAAAGATGAAGTCCTTGAGAAGTCTCGATTGACGAGAGTCGAGCTTGAGATATAGCCTCTTTTATTGCCTCAAAACTTGCCTTGCCTTCAGATGTCCACTTAAATGCCATGCTCTTTTTCAACATCAAGTTATTGGCTTTACGAGAGCCGCAAAAGTTTGGAACAAACCTCGCGACAAAATTGATCCTTCCCAAGAAGCTTCAAGAGCCTTCTTGACTTGGCAATGGCAACGCTCGAATTGCTTCAACTCTTTCTCGGGTCAATCATCAATCCCTCCTTTCAAAACAATATGGCCTAGAAGTTTTCCTTCGTGAGAGCCAAGAATATGCATTTTTGGGATTCAATGATACCCCAAATCTTCTACACCTCTCAAATACCTGCCTCAAATGAAAGAGGTGATCCACTACATTTTTTGAGAATACAAAGTGATGTCATCAAGATATATCAACTATTTTATTGATCAACCCTCAATGCCATATCCATTGCCCTTTGAAAGTGGCTCCAGATTTGATAGCCCAAATGGCATCTTCAGTAGGCATAGTGTGCCCCATTTGGTGGTGAAAGCCATCTTGAACTCGGTCATCTTCTTTCACCATTACCTTGATTATACCCCGAGTAGCCATCTAGAGAGAGAATCTCTCCAACCGGATACCACTTGCAATATTTGTTCCATCAAGGAAGTGGGTAATGGTCTTTGAGAGATGCCCCGCTTGAGGTCTCTAAGTCCACACACAACCTGATTTCTCCACTCTTCTTCCCGACCGAACCAAGTTTGCAACCCACTTGAGTGCTTGATCGGGAATATAATGCTTGCTTCTATTAGCTTGTTTAGCTCTTTCTTCATTAGAGGCTCAATGTGAGGGTTGACTGTCTCTCTTCTTCCCGATGGGCTTAGCATCTCGATCCAATTCTATGGTATGTTGTGCCAACTTCGATCAAAACCTCTCAAGTCTTCATAGCTCCAAGTGAAGACATCTGGAAATTCTCGCAAAGTCAGTATGAAATCTGATTTCTCCCGCTCAAAGGGCCACTTTACCAATTTGAAGTGTTTTGCCTTCCCCAACCGGAATTGGCTCAAATCTTCTCTCTTGACTCAGTATGTTAGCCTTTTCCTTACGGAACTGGTCATTAGGGTCAAGATAGACTCCAATGTTACTAAACCCTCGGGAAAGCTTGTTTGTCCGCAACTGCACTACTTGATCCCCATACACTGCTCTAATCTATCCCGATTCCTAGCCGAGAATTCAGCCTCTTCTTGTAAGAAATTGACGATCTGTTGATCGCTCTCAAACACCGCCACTTGTGTTATTATATCTCTGAACTACTGCCTCACAATCACATGGATATGTGGTTGTGTTTTTTCCTTTTCGATGTTGTCAACCACATCAAACGTTGCTCCAACCGCTGCGAGCCTATCCGCGGCTTCATTTTTCTTCCCGGGTATGGACATGATGTCAAAGCTTCAAATCCTCAACGAGGTCCCATACCCTATTCTTGTAGTTCTTCAAAGCAGTCATTCTTTTCAGTAGCATGTTGTCCCCTCGACTTGATTGACGATTAGCTCGCTATCCCCAACACCTCGCAAGTTCTTTATGCCCTTTTTCCCGCCCAATGAAGTCCATGAATCAAGGCCTCATATTCACCGTGTTGTTTGAACAGAAAACTGAAATGGAAAGTCAATAATATTTGATGCCTTGAGGTGAAACAAGCATAGCTCCTCCTCCTCGCACCTTGCCTACTCCTTGATCCATCAAAAATAATTGCCATACCTCATTGTCATCCTTATGGTCTGTTTGGTGATGCTAGAATAGGCTGGTTTCTTCATGTATGCAATAGACTCCTAGCTCATTCTTCTACTTCGTAGGGATCAAAAGCATGTACCTTGCTTGCCCATTCATCAAGAGTCAAATGGATGCTTCCAACTTTGGTGTCACTTCATCTATGCTTGATAATCTTCTTGATCAAATGTCAATAATGGCATTGATTTGGCTTGGAGTATGAGGCTCAATATGAAAGTTTGCAATTGGTTCGATCTGATTGTGACCTTAGTACCATATCTTGTTCTAAACAACATGTGTGACCAATCAAGCAGATAAGTAGCCTCCAATTTAGCAGTGAAATCCTCGATAAGCATAGGGCAAAGAGTGGTGGCAAATCTATCACCGACACATCTTGCAAAATGGTAACGCTTGGGGCATGCATGCAAGGTAAGATTCAAACCTTTAATCACTCCCACCATCAAGTACTGCTGTCCCATCCAATTACACTACCCCTTTGATATGACTTCATATTGAGACCCAAATGATCAGCTATTTTGCTTGGGCATGACAAAACTACTTGCCCTTAATCAATCATGCAATTGTGTACTAGTTTATCCCCGATGATTAATGAAACATAGAATGGAGGGGGTTTCAAAACTTTACCTTGTTGTCCTCCATGATTCCCTTCAGCCGAGCAAAGCATTTGTGAGAACATTCTCTCGCATATGGACTCGCTGGTTCAAGTTGACCAATTCTTCATGGCAGCTTGTAGAAGATCTCTTTGGCCTGGGATGGATAAAGATTCCCACATCGATATATTCACATTCGTCTTCTTCATTTGATCAATGATGCTAAATGGGGATGAAAGATCTCTTTGCTGTCCTTTAGGCTCACATTTCTTTTCTTGTGCATGGGCAGCAACAACTGCATTTGAGTTGGTTTAGAAGGTGGTTTGGGCTGTCCTCGCATGTTTGGAACTGTATTTTGCTTACCAACACCTTGTGGAGTGATGGAAGGTCAGAGATCACTGAGCCAATGACTTCCCTTCACCAATATTCCTCTTCTTTGATCTTGTGTTAGCTGCTACACTCGAGAAATTGTTTGATTCATGCCACAAAAATCCTCACTTGCACAATTCACAAGTGCGGTATCATTTGGAGCCGTGTTTTGCCGAGATGTCCCTTGTTGCTGATTTGTTTCTCGACTCACTTCACCCTCAACGCCAGTAGTTGTCACCATCAAGGCTTGGTTCAAAGCACCATTAAAGCACATAGATTGGTCAGAGGTTCATTGCATGGGAAACACCAATCATACTCTTGAGCTATGTTGTTTTGCACTGCACTAATGCTTTAGAAGTAGATGCAACATCAAGGGTTATAGGCTGAAATGGTCTATTAGCGGGAGGCCTTACTTGGCTTTGATTTTGATTTGCAGCTGAGTTGGTGGCCTATTTTGTTGGTATGGGGCCTAGCCTGGTACTTATGCTTGAGGCTGATACGGTCTAAAGCACTTTGAGCTTGCTTGTCTTTTGATAGTCACCACCACTCATTTCCAAGGTTCTGCAATTGTTTCATAACCTCTTGGAGTTCATTTGAAGCACTAGAGGATGAAGTAGAAGTTTCATTTGAACTTTGATTTCTAGGAGTGGGAATAGAGCCAAAGTGGGTGCTTGACTAGTGCTTGATTTTCTAAGTTTGATACAAGGGCATGGGAGGCCTAGGAGCCACTTACCAAATTGAATAAGACAGTTTTCAGCCCTAATGGCAATGCTATAAGCAGCAGTAAGGTCAGTGCCTCCCATAGATCAATTAACATAGAAATATCGAAATTCAAAGCTTTAAGATAATATAGAAAAGCACCTTTCACTGTTGGCCTAACGGCCACCGGAATCCTATCCCAAGACCTTTGAAATCTGAAGTCAAGTCACCACCGCTCATCAGGGAGCTCTCGATAGTTGTCAATTGTTCTAAGTAGAGAAAATTGTCTCCCTTTTCTCCAAACTCGCTCATGGAGAACTATGCATAACCGATTCCAATTTTGGATAGAACCAACTCCAAGGCTCCTAAACCATCGCAATGCCTTCCTTTGAATGAAGATGCCAACAATTTGACAAAGAACATCCATTTCATTTATCTCATGGATCGCACAAACGTTAGCAATGTCTTTCACATGATCACCAGAGTGGTATGATTTTCTCCAAAAAAATGGAATGTTCTTCAATGCCGCAATCGAACTCGATTCTCGCATCGAGGGCAAGTGGGTCACCTGCTGAAATTGACAAAGGGATTCGGTGGTTGCGCCATTATTCTGATTGGCCCGAGAACCCTTGTTGATGCGATGAAAGGTCTACCAGGAGGTGTAGAAAAGTCCTGCGTTAGGTGGAGATGGTGATCTTTGTGGTCTTCTTCCTCTCCTTCCTCTGCCTGGTGATAGTTGTAAGTGGACAAATAAACCCTCTTCTCGAGTATCAGACCCTGTTCAATTCTTCTCATGTGCCTGGGCAACTTTTGCTGCTACTATACCACTGAATTCTATATCCCCCTTCGAGTCGCCATGTGTTAGATAATGAGCCTCAAAAGGCTAGATTTATGCCAAGTTACACACCAAACCTGACAATATTAAAAATAGAATTTAAAACTTTGAAGGACCCGAAAGATACAGTTCTTCAATTTGGTTATCGGGTCTTGTTGTGCAACTACTAATCCCCAAAAGGTATAGGTGAAACTTAGGTTATGCAAGGCAACTTACAAAACCTGAAATACACTATGTCGGAACTTGGGACATGCTCAACACCTGGGAAACCCGAAATACTAAAACCATGAAATTTTGAAAGTCAAAATCTCAAAAATCTAAGAATACCCTTTTGAAGATTATCCCCCGATCTATCAACTGGTGAAATTTTGACTTGTTTTGAGCAAGTTAAGCCTTGAAAATCGATTTCAAAGTTCAGCCTGGAAGGTGAAAAATCTGAAATTGTAAAACCTGCAATTTTTAGTCCAAATTTCTTGAAAATTCCTTCAAATCTTGTGGAATGACCTCTTGTCCCACCAGGCATGCCAAAACTATTGATGGTGAATCACAACACCCCGAATGTCTCGCAACTCGATGGGTTGAGACTCTCAAAGCATGATTGCATAATAACATGGAGCTTTTCCCAAGTGTGGGACCTCGAAATCGGAAAAGCTCTCCGGATGAAGGCCGGTTCCTATTCCTCTGTTTAGATGCACACATAAAAATGCAGAGGGTTTACTCAAAACCTAATCTAACTTTCCAAGGAGACAGGTAAGAAGATGCATAAAAATAAACCTAAACTAACAAAGGTGATGCACCGAGGAATGAAGAACACCTGTCTTGCCAATAAACACAAACCATTAAAATGTAATGCAAGATCATGCACAAATAACCAATTTGTAGTGAAAGATCAAGAGGATGCAAATGAACACAGAGAGGGTTGAGAATCATCCATAGACATGCATTATTTTCTCCAAAGATTGATACAATACACTACAAAATGCCAAGAGGCAAAGTTGCATTACAGTTTTAGATGGGAGGTTTGAACTCCACAAATTCACCTGCCAAAGAGAAGAAGGGAGGGGCAAAACAAGAATGTCCAACCTTTAGAAAGAAGCCCCTCCTTACAATTTATAGGAAGAATGAGAGAGGGAAGAGAGAGGAAATCCAAATCTACCCCAACCACCTCCAAGTTGCATTTAATTCATCTCATTATGGTGGTAGGTGAGAACCCTAGCAAACCCAAAAAGTGGCGAAACTATATTTTGAATTTTTAAGAACTTGTTCTCACCCAATTAAAGATATCCAGTCGTAGTTGGACAGAGGACCTCGTAAGCTTTCCAAAAATTCCAACCTTGCATGAATCCGAGCTCCCTGTGAAAAGTTATGTTAATATCTCGGCAATATCTCAATATCTGCACAAAATGGTTTTTTTCTGTCGTCGCTCGCTAATGTTGCACCTCCTGAAGGTGCGCCATAGGCACATCCATCCTCATGTCGACATACCCTTACATGTGCCAAGGCGTGAATTTTGTCATGTCACACTTTGTTTCAACACGCCCTTTACTACGTGCGCCAAGGGCACATCCATTTTTGTGTCGACATTTAGACTTTTGTGTGCGCCTCTTACCTCGCGCCATGGGCACATCCATTTTCATGTCGAAAAATTTTTGTGTGTGCCTCTTACTTGCGACATGGGCGCATCCATTTTTGTGTTGACAAATGTTTTCGCAGCACCTCTTACCTCGCCATGGCACATCCATTTTCGTGTCGACAAAATAGTCCTGTAAGAAGTTAGAACAAAATTTTACAAATTCCCAATCAGGCCTCAAAATAAAATTGTGATGTGCACGCTCAACTTTAGGTGTGTACACTCAACTTTGGGTGTGTACGCTCAACTTTTTGTGTGTACGCTCACTTATAGAAAAATAACAATGATAGAGCAGAATGTGTACCATCAATTTTGAGCATGTATGCTCAACTTTTAGTGTGTATGTTCAACTTTGGGTGTGTACACTCAACTTTGGGTGTGTACACTCAAATTTTGGTCTGTACGCTCATCTATAGAAAAATGAAAGTGATAAAGTAGAATGTGTACCCTCAAGTTTGAGTGTGTATAGTCAAATTTTAATGTGTAAGCTCAACTTTTTGTGTCTATGCTCAAATTTTGGTGTGTACGCTCACCTATAGAAAAATGAAAATGACAGTAGAACGTGTACCCTCAAGTTTGAGTGTGTACACTCAAATTTGGGTGTGTAGACTCAAATTTTGGTGTGTACAACCCCCATAGAAAAAAAGACATTGACAGAGAAAAAACATGTACCCTCAATTTTGAGTGTGTACGCTCAAATTTTGGTGTGTATTCTCCCTCATAGAAAAATGAAAGATAGAGAAGAATGTGTACCCTCAAGTTTGAGTGTGTATGCTCCTCTATATGGAAAATAACACCGAGCTAATGGGTACGTTGTCGAGATTTGTGTACGCTAGAATTTAGATGTATACGCCCATGTAGACGAAAGGTCAAAGCAACAACACTAGTAGATAGGTACACTCGGGTATAGGCATGTACACTAGGGTTTAAATGCATACACTAGCAAATAGAAAGACCAAAAAAAACTCGAGAAGATAATAAGTCATGTATGCCGATAGTGAGATGTATATGCTGGAATTTGGACATGTACGCCCACAAAGTCAAAATAGGTCAAACAAAATCTCTACCAGATGAGTACGCCAAAGTATGAACATGTACCTTCGGGGTCAAGCATATGTGCCGACAAATAGAGATGGAAAAAACACAAAGGGTAGGATATCATGTACGATGGAAGAATGATGTATATGCTAGACTCTAGATGCATACACTAGTATTTGGATGTGTACACTAAGTTTTGACGTGTACATGCCTCTGTAATTTTTGTGTATGCCTGTACCTCGAAGTGACGTCAAAATACAGAAAATGACATTATTGATCTTAAAATTCTCAACATTTTGGATAGTTAGCTCAAAATTGATAAGAACCCATCTAAATTAGACCTATAAGTAAGACTAAACACATGTAAAGTTAAAAAAATCCTAAGAAATTCAACATTAATTCACACATGTGCATATCAAGGGTTATTCAAAAATGGAAATAATGACAAAATTTAAACACCATGCTAAGGGACTAAGGATCCCATCCCACTGTGCACGCCAAATGTGTACATGAGTTAGTTATCAATGCAAAGAGAATTGGAACTAACCCTTAGTAGTCCTAAAACAAGGCTAAACTAAAATCTATGCATCATCATGCTTAGAGCTTGAACAAGACTAATCTACTAACATATTTACATTAGAACATGAATAAAAATTAAAAATAACATCCTAAACCATTAATCTCTATCTCTATTGAATTCTAATAAAATGAAATGAACCTATTTAGATCCTTAGCAATCAAAAGGGTTGATTCTATGTTTGAATCCCAAGGTTTCAAGAATGGAGTCTTTTCAATCCATGGCTATAATACCATTTGACATATCTTCATATGACATCAAACTTGGGTGGATGAATGAAATAAATGATATCTAGCTCCTCTAATGGAAAAATGCTCTAAGATGATAAAATCACTATAGCTTAGGCTCTATGATCATTTAGGTGTAAAGGTGTAAATAGAAAGGTAGGAGGAGGGCTCCTTATATAGCCCAATGGATAAAATATTCTCTACATCCCTTTACACATGGGATAATAGCTAGGTTGAGTTAGTTGTGGATAAGGATGGTTGAAAAGGGGTTTAGTCAACCTTAGGAGAGTTTAGTTTTTCCTTTAGTGACTCATAGGGTTTGAGGGTATTTATTAATTAACCCAAGTGATTAATTAATAGATGAGCAAGCTTTATAGAAAATTTTAGAAGAGCAATTAGTATGATTTAGGGAATAGGAAGGGTTTAGGCTAAATAAATGATGATTTATTTATCTAATAGAAGAGGAAACTTAATTAATTATGAATAATTAATTAAATTTAAGTAAAAAGGCATTTAATTAATAAGGTCATTAATTTTCATCTT